>BTPG01000003.1:243430555-243520555 GCA_036245525.1 Semisulcospira habei
GTTGCAGTGTATTTCACTTGCCCTGAGATCTGAAAAGTTAAATCACTGGAGACGTGCCGTATACAGATATGCGGCGAATCGCCGCGTACCCGTATACGGCGAGTCTCCAATGAGTTACCCTGACTGCCGAGACTCCATTTGTAAGAGACATAGACCCTCGTGCGGTTCCGCAGTTGCAGGAGCTTATGAGGATATAGACCTCTCGCTGGCACCGCTTTGACTCCACGTTCCCTGGATGGTCGGGATTCACTGACGTTGCATGTGCTTCAGCCGCCAGCAAACTCCATCAATATCTATCGCATCAGTCCCAACATTCAGGATAAAACCATTCTCTAACTCATTCAACACCAAGGACGTATTTCCCAAATGTTGGAGGCGTCATCTAGCGACTATGCACCAGTTGCAGGAGATGGATCGACCATGATAATTCAAGGGTAGTGCCAGATTAGCTTGGCGCCTGTCGGCGCCAAGCTAATCTGGCACTACCCTTGAATTTTCATGGTCGATCTATGTTCTGCTGTAGTGCGTCGGGGTTGAATGAGCTAACCTGCCTTTGTGTCTTTCAAACCGCTGCAGACATTAAATTGCACAAAAGTTATGCACCTTCGCAAGATGCCGCCATTGCTTTTGACTACTAGTGATAACAACAAGCCTGTAACTGACGTCAAACTATACTTTTAAGTTAAAATGACGCACTCCACTGCTCTATAGTACGTCATTTCAACATGCTCGTCTTGTTACGTCACACTTTCACTTTAGCATGTGCTCATGTTCTAGGCAATCCAGACCAGTGACTGCCAAGTGTGTAAAATGCGGAGAAGAAACCAACGGAGAAAAAAAAAAGGGGGGCTTGGAAAAGACAGTTACTTCAATGATCGAGCTGCCACATTCTGCGGTAATGAAGATAAGTACAATACAATACAATACAATACAATACAATACAATACAATACAATACAATACAATAATACGTTATTAATCCCTCATGGGGAAATTCACTTTAAAAGTAGCGACCGATCTTTATATTTGTTTGTCTGTCTATTTTGAAAAAGGGGATTTACCCGAAATATTTATAAATTGTGTTGTAACTGTCTTTTCTAAGCGTGTTTCTTTCTCCTTTGGGTTCTTCATGTTCTATGGTTGCTGCAGAGTTTGGTCATCGGTCCATTTTGTGGATATGTAAATCCCAGGTTGCTAGGCAAATCGCACATTGTTAATCCACCCCTGAAATTTATAAAACTATTTTTTAACACTTAACCCATTCAGCCCTGACGCACTACAGCAGGAGATGGGTCGACCATGATAAATCAAGGTTAGTGCCAGATTAGCTTGGCGCCTGTCGGCGCCAAGCTAAACTGGCACTGCTCTTGAGTTATCATGGTCGATCCATCTCCTGCAACTGGTGCATAGTCATTAGATGACGCCTCCAAAATTTGGGAAATACGGCCGTCGGGCTGAATGAGTTTTAAAGTATATATCTCATCAGGACCGAACATTATCATTCCGCATAATACATTACCTATCCGAGGCCACAAAAGCTGATTCTGTCCTTCTGCTCCTTCTGAGGACAACAAAACCAACGCCAGGTAAAACAGACCGACGTAACACGTCTCCATCACCCTGATGCAACTTCATTTCCAGTCCTGATCACAGTCCCCTGCGACCAGGAAATGACGAAAAAAAAAAAAGAAAAAAAAAAACCCACTTTTAAGCTGACATCAGACTCTTAATGCACTCGTTGTATCCGGCCTGTCATGATTAGTGACAAGGTAGGTTATCTATTACACTACTCGTGACAAGTAACGACTGAAGCTCGGGAGTCCAACACACTGATAGCTTGTTTAACGCCTCCACTGCTACTGATGACTACATGACGCACTACAGCAGGAGATGGGTCGACCATGATAATTCAAGGGCAGAACCAGATTAGCTTGGCGCCTGTCGGCGCCAAGCTAATCTGGCACTGCCCTTGAATTATCATGGTCGATCCATCTTCTGCAACTGGTGCATAGTCATTAGATGACGCCTCCAAAATTTGGGAAATTCGGCCGTCGGGCTGAATGAGATAAACGTGTGTTGCTAACTTTAAAAAATATTTTATTATAGGTGTGCATGCAGGGAAAGAAAGCACAGATAAGTATCTCCGTGTTTTTGTCCGCTTTCAGGTTTTACAGCAGGCCACTTTACATCTATGTACGTGGCGGTTAGAAAATGGAGCCATCCATAACCCGTCAAACCTACGACACGAGTGAGGTTTCGTTTGACACGAACGACTTCCCAAAACGAACGGAGAGTGAAATCACGGTGCAGAACCATACGACGCCAGAAGTATGGACCACACTCCAAACATCTCCAACATACATCCATCCTCATGAGCCCCCTTGGCTCGTAAGGCTCTATGCCTCTTGGAATTGTTCAGAGTGTTGTCTAGTCTTAATCTCTCTGCAAACTTAACTCACTGTGCCCGAGGTACGAAATACTCCTTTTTTTTTAGTTATCCTCTAAGGACTGCATTACAATTCAGGAGAAGGATTGACCATGATAGTTGAAGGGTGGTGGCAGAATAGCTTGGCGCCTATAGGCGCCAAGCTATTCTGCCACCACCCTTGAACTATCATGGTCAAGCCATAGCTTGCTGTGGTGTGTCGCGGGAAGAATGAGTTAAGACTATGTCTGAAAAACGTTGATGCACGTGACTTCAATGATTGGCCAGAGTGTTAGGGGGATTTTCCGTGCTACTTTAAAAAAAAAAAAATCAATAAACAAAATACGTGACTTCCCTAGAGTCGTGCAGGAAGGAAGATTATTTTACAGAGGCAGAGCTTGTCAACAAATAACAGTATACGGTACATAGAAAATACGATAACACATCATCGACCCAAGCAGGTTGCTCGCATCATCAGATGTATTGAAATGAAAAGTGACAATGTTGGACGGTGGCGGCGCGCTGACATGGGGTGGTGTGGTACTCCTTGTTAGTATTCAGATGTTATCACAATCAGTTCAAGACCTACCGTGCCCTCTCCCCCCCCCCCCTCCCCTTACCCAAACCCCCCCCCTCACCCAACCCCTCCCCCCCCCCCCCACCCCTCCACCTCCACGGGCTTTATCTCTGGTGTTTTTTCTAAGGATTGTATGGGAACAACATTTCAGAACATACTAAGGAACATTTTTGGAGCCTGTCGAGTTTATTACTAGCAAGGGGAGGGGATAAACCCCTAGATTGGGCACGTGTATATGACGGGAATACATAAGCGCCTATTGTCGCGAGGCCTGCCACGATGAAGCAATTGTCACAAAACTCGATCGTGGACACTCCTCGGAATACGTCAGCGTGCTTCGTGACAACATTTCGTGGTTGTCACAACTCAGTCAGCAAACTGTCTTCGGGCCCACTGCGGCCGTCGTGGGCCCGAAGATGTTTTGGTACTGAGGAACGCTCGCGGGATTTCCATGAACTCCAGTCAGACGTCCGTCCAGCCGCCACGTGATTTTTGGGACAAAATGCGCACTAGTTGGTAAACTTCTTTTTTCTTTTTTTTTTTTTTGTAGTCGAGGTTTGTGGTCATTGTCTCATTGTCATTGTCCAAAGGTTCATGACGTAAACCCCATTTCTGACCACTGAACCCCCTCGCGGCCGCGATAGTACAGCGTACGTCTGAAATTCGCGCCAATTCAAAACGAAAGAGCTCCAGCCCCAGGCGTCCCATGAACACTGGACACAGAGTGATGTCAACAAGAGGCATAGATTATCGTGAGGGCCTCCGCAATTGCGGGGGGCCTCATGAGGATCTATACCTCTTGCATCATTGGCGTGGTGTCCTTTTTTCTCGGCAGTGAAGGGGTTAACATTTTCGTTATTAGTTTCACAAGCCCAGAGATAGGAAGACTACTGTATAGCCCACACTTGAAACACACACACACACACACACACACACACACACACACACACACACACACACACACACATATATATATATATATATATATATATATATATATATATATATATATATATATATATATATATATATATATATATATATATATATTCAGGAAATATTCATAGTTTGCTGTAGGATTGCTAGCGATTCTCAAGTAACGTCCTTCACTGGCAGGTTAGGACTGTTGATGTAAAAATATTTAGGAGACACGCCAAGGGAGGGAGTGGGGGGGGGGGGGAGTGTAGACCTTATGCTGGTCGACTGTCACAGTGTGTGTGCCGGTGTGTGTGTGTGTGTGTGTGTGTGTGTGTGTGTGTGTGTGTGTGTGTGTGTGTGTGTGCCGGTGTGTGTGTGTGCGTGTGTTCGTGCGTGCGTGCGTGCCCATGCATGTGTTTGTTACGCGTCTTAACAAATATAACGTCTCGGAACAATATGTTTTATTTAAGCTTGATCCAGACTTGGTAGTCGAATGAAACACGTTGTTGTACTAGTTTCATTCATAAAAAAATACCTGTTACGTGTTACTTTTATAACAAAGAGTAAGTACACAATTTAATCCTTTTCATCCTGATACACACTTACAAAAAAAAAAAGACTATGATAGTTCGAGGGTGGTGCCAGAATAGCTTGGCGTCTGATGAGGCAAGCTATTTTGGCACCGCACCACTCTAGAACGAAAATGGTTACCAATCTGAGGCCATAAAAGCTGACTCTGTGCTCTCTGTGAAATCAGCAACGCCAAGACAAGCACAGAGAAACCCAAGCAGCACCTCTCCATGACGTTTTCATCACGCACTGAATGTCTCATCCTTAGCCAAATCCACATTCATGTTCAACCTTAAAAGTGAACAAAAGCAAACTGTTATCAAACCGCACAGGAGTCGTCCATCCTGTTTGCTCCGTGGTGAGCAAAATTTTGTCGGACTGACGTCGGCCGTAGTGGGCCCGCGCACGACTTGCGACCGACGCCGCCAGATGACCTTTTGCGAACTGGGTAAGGAAAATACAAGTGAGGTTATCTATTAAATTCCGCAAAGTCGTTTTGTCGCTAAGAAACTGTGGCCTAAGACATTGTTCTTTTTTTAATTTAATTTCTTTTTAAATTGTGTAAATGGTTCACATTTAGTTTAAAATACTATCTCCGTCTTCGGGCCTCTAGTTCAGTGGTACTTTTCACACCCATTTGTTTACAATCTATGAACGGAAGAACGGGAAAGCCCCAGGTGCTGTATATACCCAGTTTGGAAAAGCAAGCATCTGAAACAAAAATGCAACAATCTGGCTGTTTAAAGTTCAACGTACTGAGCGTACTGCTGTAGGCTCCGTTCAGAATGTTGCAAGATGACCACAGCCATACCCCTGTAACAAAACGTCTTCGGGCTCACGACGGCTGCAGTGGGCCCGCGCACAGCCGTGCGCGGGCCCACTGCAGTCGTCGTGGGCCCGATGACTTTGGCTTAGTAGGTATGCAGGTAATTTAAAAGCATTGCAAACAAGGTTCACTGAGACGCATGAGGAGTCTATTTCGGCCAAACACAATCAACAATGAAGAGCTACTCAGGTCAAGAGACTATATCTACCATCCATGTACCACTGTACTTTTGTCAGGCGTGAGTAATCTAGGTATATGGTTGGTTAAACTCGGTTAGATTGGTTTGTTAGAAGCATGCATCCCTATGCACATTTATGTACATTTATGTAGGAATTATTACAACACAAAACCTGATGGCATTAGTAATATTTTGCCATAAAATGCGTGTGTGTGTGCCCGAGCTTGCATGCGTGTGTGTGTGTGTGTGTGTGTGTGTGTGTGTGTGTGTGTGTGTGTGTGTGTCGTGTGTGTGTGTGTGTGTGCGCGCGCGCACGTGCATGTGCATGCACAGGTAGGCACATAGTTGTACATAAGTAGACTCAGATAAACAGATCTGTCCTTTATTGCTTTCAATTATTTTACCTGTAGCCTCCTTCGCAGAGGCACAGTACATAATGCCATGTAAAGTAATAATTGAGATCACAGTAAAGAACGAAATATGCCTAGAAAGACAAGTACAACACAGCCAATCGTACAGTCACTGTAATGCGTGACGATTCGAGATATGAAGAATACCGTGGTCACGAGTTCCCCCCAAACTAACCCGCTCTCTAGCACCTGAGATTTGAAAGCGCAGTGGGCTGTGGGCAAGACAGAGCGTCACAATAGATGATCGGCAGTGCCAACAGGAAAACTTTAAATAAACACATCATTTCCGTAAAATCGCCCTATATAAGCAGATTCATTCAATCAATGTATCTGATGTTGTTATAACAAAGTTCAATAATTATACTAGCTGTTGAATCGACATGGCACAATACTTTCCCAAGCCACCGTGACCGGCTTCATCGCCATATGTAGTTATCATGAATGTTGCGAGATCGTTTTCCTCAGTGTTATTTCCGTAAAGAAAAGTTTGTTTGTTTGTTGTTCGTTTTTTGTTTGTTTGTTTGTTTGCTTGTTTGTTTGTTTTTTGTTTGCTTGTTTTTTTGTTGTTGTTTGTTTGTTTGTTTGTGTTTTGTTTGCTTGTTTGTTTTTGTTTGCTTGTTTGTTTGTTTTTGCTTGTTTGTTTGTTTGTTTTTTGTTTGCTTGTTTGTTTTTTTGTTTTTGTTTGCTTGTTTATTTCTTGTTGTTTTTTGTTTGCTTGTTTATTTGGTTTTGTTTAGTTGTTTGTTTGTTTTTTGTTTGCTTGTTTGTTTGTTTGTTTTTTAAACTGGCACTGCCCTTGATCGTTACAAGCTGGTAAATCTTCAGGCTCAATCAATGATAATACATAACACAGCGGTCTGAAGAAAACAACACGTTTCGGAGCGCTGTATTCATACTGGTAAATGCCCTGCATTCACGATTCACTGTTTATGTATGTAGTTTGACATCGGCGAGCGCAACGTGTTTTTTTTTTCTTTCGCTTCTGTACCACTGTAAGAACAAATATCGTTTAGTGCCAACTGACCATATATGGACATTTTTTTTGACTTGCCTCCTATGATTGGTTGATTTTGCAGTACAGTCGTACAACATTAGTGAAAAGACAAGGACAGTATTTCAACATCCTAAAAGAACCGTGGCGGTGAACGGCCAGATTTCAATATCGAGGTCAAGCATGCAGACTTCAAGTATGACTGCGCTGTTTTAGGCTTGAGAACTGACTATTTCACGCAAAAATGAATAGTTCCTGTAGTGGGCTGAATATTGAGGGATGTAACATCATTCATTTTATGAGAGAAAAACAAATCCGAATTTTTAAAGATGTACAGCACAGCTGACGCGATGTTCGAATTTATGGAAAGTAAATCGTATTAGGTCAACTGGCACTGAATGATATGCATTCTAAGATTGGTTTAGAAAAGCGGTTCTTTTCGGGGATACTTGCGAAAAACGTGCCATCCGATGTCAAACGACCTGTGGTCAGCTTTTCGGGGAGGGTTCAGTTAAAATAGTGAAATGTGATTTCGTCGTGATTAGTGATAGGTGTAAAATCTTTTGCTCCCCCCAAAAGAATTCGCGATAGCAAAGATGCCGCTTTTGTGATTGACAAAGCGTCCATGAAGCCACGACAATAACCCAGTTATCCCTATTAGCCCCAAGGTCCCATTTCTCAAATTTTGGAGGTGTTGCCTAACGACTATGTACCAGTTGTAGGAGATGGCTTGACCATGATAATTCAAGGGTAGTACCAGATTAGCTTGGCGCCTTCAGGCGCTAAGCTAATCTGGCACTACCCTTGAATTATAATAATAGAACTAATAATAATACATAGTATTTATACGGCGCATTTCTCATATTTATAATATAACTCAATGCGCAATCATGGTCAATCCATCTCCTGCTGCAGGGACTCAGGACTAAATGGGTTAGCAAAAGACGCATGGACCGACGTTGGCCCGAGGACCTTTCCTTAATAGGATCCCCCCCCCCTCCCCTCCGTACATTCTCCCTGCTATTTATGTACATTATAAACCACATTGGGTTTACACTGTATTTATCGACCTGCTACAGAGCGGAAGATCATTTTGGTTGACATGTAACCCACACAGAAAAGACCTGTCCACTCACATCGAGTACCAAACGCACCCTCTTTACTCGATTCTTCCTCTTTCTGGGCACGTCTAGACCGTCGGTTGGGTGTACATTGCTTAACGTCCCGACGGCAACTCGACTTTCTCAGGACGTGCCTGCACTGCTTGTGAGAAAGAAGAAAAAAACCTAAACAGAATATTAAATGTATGTCGCCAGCCGGTCTAATACGCTCAATAAAGCTAAGACCATTTAGCAACACACATCTAATATCAAAAGCTACAGGCAGGTCACTCATACTAGTAGGGAGAGTTTAGAAAAGGAAAATACAGGTGAATGGACCAAGGGTAGACAGAAACACTTGCCCCAGAATAGAGGGGAAACCCCACCCTGTGGGGCTGACCAGGGTGACCCTGGGAACTGAAGTCTAGACCGTCGAAATCTGAGTGGAAACACAACATCGTGTAACACAGCATTGAAACTGAATGATAGGAGGCTAGTTTTGTCAACGGCTGATTAACCGTTTGCATGCATGCAGTTAGCGGTACTGCTAACAGTACGGAAGAATCACCCTATGAATCAATCAATGAAACTTCATTTTTCAACGGTAAAGGTGTTAGCATAGTCAAAGACAAGCCATTTTCGCAACAGCCGTTGCTACAACAACAAAAATAACTAAAGGGTGAAAGGGGGGAGAAAAGGTGGTGGGGGAGGTGAAGGGGGGGGGGGGGGGCTGCATCGTCAGTGCATCCATCCCCAGTAGCAAAAGGCCTTCGGGCCCACGAAGGCCGCAGTGAGCCCGCGCACTGTGGTGCGCGGGCTCACTGCGGTCGTCGTGGGTCCGAGGACCGTTGCTTACTGGGATGTGACAACCTAAACGTGGCAGCATTGTGTTCTCGGTTGGACGCAGAGTGCTCTTGTGAATGCACAGGCAGGTCACTCATACTAGTAACACCCCTGCCAGCACGGCACGCACGCCGGCCCATTAGATACCTTGGGTTTCGATTACGTAAAGTGTTTCTGAAGTATGAGGGTTGTCTGCCCTGCCGGTTGCCTTTTTTTTTTTTCTTGGCTTGACTTCGCGAACGAAGATTCTATAGGGCTTGCCCACGTCGTCTGCAGGCATTTTCGTGGCTGCGGAGGCCAATCCGGGACAGGCAGGTTCGACCGCAGTGGCTGCAGGGGAAGGTCTGGTCAGGGTTCTGAGTTACGACAACTCTGTTTTTTCTTCTAAGCCGCTTGTCCTTAAGGTTAGCTCTGCGAGAGTCCTCAAAGGAGATGGCTGCCTTGTGAATGGTGGAGCGCCAGGTGTCACGGTCCGCAGCAAGCGAAGACCACTGGCGGTGGTCGATTTGGCATGCACTAAGCGACTTCTTGAGACCGTCTTTGTATCTCTTCTTTGGTGCCCCTCTGTCTCGGTGTCCAGTGGCGAGCTCGCCGAACAGAGTGATCTTGGGTAGGCGATGATCCTACATCCTGGAGACGTGCCCCGCCCAGCGAAGCTGTGTCCGCAGCAGCAAAGCCTCGATGCTCACAGTTTCTGCCTGTTCAAGGACCTCGACGTTGGTGACATAGTCACTCCAGTGAATGCTGAGGATGGTACGCAGGCAGCGCTGGTGAAAGCGTTCGAGGAGTCGTAGTTGGCTGCGGTAGAGGGCCCAGGACTCAGAACCGTACAGCAGGGTGGTGAGGACGACAGTTCTGTACACGCTGATCTTGGTGCCTTTTTTCAGCTGTTGATTGTGCCACACCCGCTTGAATAGTCGTCCGAAAGCACTGTTCGCTTTTGCCAGCCTGTTGTCCAGCTCCTTGTCCAGCTTGGCGTCTGACGTGATGATGCAGCCAAGGTAGGTAAACTGGTGTACAGACTTCAGTTCGGACTCGCCGATGGTGATGTGGGGAGGGCGATGCTCTTCCTCGGGTGCCGGCTGATGAAGGACCTCTGTCTTTTTCAGACTGACCTCAAGTCCAAAGAGCTGGGCAGCATCTGCGAAGCAGGACGTAATGCGCTGCAAGGCTCTCTCTGTGTGTGCAACGAGGGCAGCGTCATCAGCGAAGAGCAGCTCACGAATCAGTTGGTCTAGGGTTTTCGTGTGGGCCTGCAGTCGTCTGAGGTTGAACAGGCTGCCATCGAGACGATACCTGATGTACACTGCGTCGTCATCGTCGAGGTCCACTGTGGCCTGCTTCAACATCATGCTGAAGAAGATGGTGAAGAGGGTCGGTGCCAGCACGCAGCCTTGCTTCACGCCGTTGCGAATGGGGAATGGTTCTGAGAGGTCACTGTTTAGTCTGACCTGGCCTTGCTGGTCCTCGTGGAGCTGGACGATCATGTTGAAGAACTTTGGGGGACAACCTAGTCGCTGCAGGATCTGCCACATACCTTGCCTGCTCACAGTGTCAAACGCTTTTGTTAGGTCGACAAACGTTACGTACAGCCCTTTGTTCTGCTCGCGGCACTTCTCCTGAAGCTGTCTCAGCACAAAGACCATGTCGGTGGTACTCCTGTTGGCTCTGAAGCCACACTGGCCCTCTGGGAGGTGGTCTTCAGCGATGGCAGGTACCAGCCGATTCAGGAGCAACCTTGCGAGAATTTTCCCGGCAATGGACAGCAGGGTAATTCCACGATAATTAGAGCAGGCAGACTTCTCTCCTTTGTTCTTGTACAGGGTGATGATGACTGCATCACGGAGATCCTTTGGTAGTGTTCCTTTTTCCCAGCAGCAGAGAAAGAGGTCGTGGAGCTTGTTGTGCAGTGCTGGGCCTCCATGTTTCCAGATCTCTGGCGGGATTCCGTCAATGCCTGCTGCTTTGCCACTCTTGAGCTGGTGGATGGCTGTGAGGGTCTCTTCGGCGGTGGGCGGTTTGTCCAATTCAACCTTTAGTGGAAGGTGTGGGATTTGGAGGATGACTGTTTCTTGAACAGTGCGTTCAGCGCCGAAGAGGTCCTGAAAGTATTCCGACCAGCGGTTCAAGATGGAGGTATTATCTGCGAGGAGTGCCTGTCCATCAGCGCTTCGCAGGGGACTTTGTACCAGGTGCCTAGGGCCATACACTGCTTTCAGTGCTTCGTAGAAGCCCCTGTAGTCACCGTTGTCAGCGCAGAGCTGGGTCCTCTGTGCGAGTCTGGACCACCACTCGTTCTGGAGCTCTCTAAGCTTGAGCTGGAGACTGCTGCAGATGAGGCGGAAGGCAGACTTCTTCACAGGGCAGGAAGGCTGGGCTAGGTGGGCCTGGTGGGCGGCTCTTTTTTTTTGCTAGAAGTTCCTGGATCTCTACGTCGTTTTCGTCAAACCAGTCTTTGTTCCTCTTTCTAGCAAAGCCCAAGACTTCCACAGAGGATTTTACAATAGCAGTTTTCAGTTGTTCCCAGAGTGTTTCAGGGGAGGAGTCTGCTGGATCAACTGTGTCTTTGAGCATGCGCTGTAAATCGGCCTGAAGGGCAGCTTTCTTGTCGTCACGCTGAAGGCTGGCAACATCAAGCTTTTTCTTGGGAGGGCCCCCTTTCTTGGGTTTCAGCTTGAGGCGGAGCCTGAGTTTGCAGCGAACAAGGCGGTGGTCAGTGTGGCACTCTGCGCTGGGCATCACTCTGGTGAGGAGGACGTCACTGCGGTCCCTCTGACGCACTAGGACATAGTCGATAAGGTGCCAGTGCTTGGAGCGAGGATGCATCCAGGTGGTCTTTCGACTGTCCTTTTGCTGGAAAGTAGTGTTGGTGATGACAAGTTGCTGCTCTGCACAGAGCTCCAACAGTAGGCGACCATTGTCATTGCAGTTCCCAACGCCATGCTTGCCGAGGACTCCTTTCCAGGCTTCAGAGTCTTGGCCCACTCTGGCGTTGAAGTCGCCAAGAATGATGACTTTGTCGTCTGCAGGGGTGCTCTGCAGGAGGCTGCGCAGGTCAGAGTAGAACTTGTCTTTTTCTGCAGGCTCTGCCAGGAGGGTTGGGGAGTACACACTGAGAAGGGTGACGTATTGCTGGTGTCTCAGTGGGAGGCGCATGGACATGATGCGGTCGGAGTGACCCGTTGGTAGGTTTTCCAACTTAGTCGCAATGGGGGTCTTCACCATGAAGCCCACGCCTGAGAGCCGTCTTTCTGATGCAGGCCTGCCTGACCAGTAGAGGGTGTAGCCAGCGCCAAGTTCTTGGAGGCTGCCTTCCTCCGGGAGGCCTACTTCGCTGAGCGCGGCGATGTCGATGTTTAACCTCCGCAATTCATGGGCAATGAGGGCGGAGCGACGTTCAGGGCGTCCGCTGTCTGCTTTGTCGAGCATGGTTCGGATGTTCCAGCATGCTACGTTGAGTCCGGTCGTGGTCGTCATGAGAGTGGATCCATTGTTTTTTCTTGTTTTCTGACCACATGAGAAGATGCCCGTTGACCGCGGCTAGCCAACTGGGTTACGAGGGGATGAGCTTTGGGTAGGCCACCTTTTCTAGGCCCCTCTCCGTGTGGAGCAAGCAGTGCTGTCCCTAGAGAAGGCTGCTTGGTCGTTCAGGGTGTGCCGAGTGACGTTGTCATCCCCAGGTCAACATCAGGCGACCAATATCCTGAACCGCCTGCATGCAGGTTTGAGACTGCGGCTTCCAGTGACATCTTTCCAGGTCACTCATACTAGTAACACCCCTGCCAGCACGGCACGCACGGCCATTGATACTTGGGTTTCGATTACGTAAGTTGTTTATGAAGTATGAGGTTGTCTTCCTCCGGTTGCCTACTACGATGCTACATGCTATTTTTGATGTTGACGGTTCGTCTCGTCTGCCGGTTGCCTACTACGAATGCTACATGCTATTTTTGAAGTTACTTCCCTTAGATTGTAGAAAGACTAAGGAGTGACACGCGTCACTTTCTCTATTTCTTTAGATATGTCGTTAACACTTTCAAGGCCGTATCAGTTACCTCCCGGGACACGGAATGGTGAGTGGGTGGGGGGCGTGTGGAGTGTGTGAGGTGTGACTGTGAAAGGAATGAGGTTCAACCTTTTTGATTGGGACCCGCCCCGGCTTAACAGGTGTCAGACGTCCGGAGGGAGGGAGGGGGGGAGGGGGGGGGATGGCGCCAAACGAGCGTGTGAATATCTTGCACCTTCCAAACAACCGCCGAGTTGATATGTCTAGAGACAAATAGAGAATGATCGTTCAAGGGTGGCGCCAGAATAGCTTCTGGCACCACCCTTGAACGATCATGCTCGATCCATGTCTTGATGTGGTGTATCGGGACTGAATGAGTTAACTGTACGTATAATTATAATATACTTGTTGACATAGCATGTGTATTCTAAACGTTACCTATCTGAGGCCACGAGAGCCGACTCCATCCTCTCTGTGAAAACAACGACACCAAGACATGCACCGCTAAACGCGAGCAGCACCTCGCCATGACGTTTTCATCACACACTGAATCTCCCATCCTCATTAACTCACTCAAATACTCCCCGCATCATCATCTGCAGAACTGTCGTATAGCGTTGCTATCGGGCAAGTCTATGCAACACTTTCGCAGCTATTGACACGGGGGGGGGGGGGGGGGGGGGGGGGGAGGGGGCGGTATAAGAAGTTACATAAAAGTACCATTATGCATAAAAGACACATTTAAGCACTATTTGTGTTTGTTATGCCTTGTCGACACACCTAATGAACTTTAACAAAAGTTTGGACACGCAGCAAAAGCACACGCGTAATCGGACTTATTTATTTTGCTCTGCCTTTAGCGTGTCAATCTATTTCTAGCCGTTTCTCGTACTGAAACGGAGTGGAGTCATTGTCAGGTTACTTGATATAAAGACGACTTGTGCTCGACTGGATTGTCCTGTCTCTAAATGAACCATAGCTAGACCTGTGTGTAGGTTTTCTTAATCATCTGTTGCAAAGGTGTATCTTTGAACAGTTACGGCGGTAGTGGGCCTTTAAGGTCCCTGTCATGTTCAAGCACAAAGTCCACAAATTCAAGCGGATGTCGAAATGCTCGCGTGTCGTCCGCCCTTCTCGCCGAGCAAAAATGTACTCGGGACGACGTAGGTCGCAGAGGGCCCGTGCACGACTTGTTGCGGCGGGTGTACAGCGGTCGAAGCCAGTCTTATGACCTTTTGCGAACTGGATGGGGAAACACAAGTTATGTTATCTATTACTTACTCGCTGTCCTTAACGACGAAGGTTTGCGGTAGCCTGTCCAACGCATACCGCCCGTGATGTGTGTTTCAGTGTATACTAGGGTTAGCGTGTGTGTAAGTGTGTGTGTGTGTGTGTGTGTGTGGGGGGGGGGGGGGGAGTAAAACAGTCAACCATTGAACCAACCAATAAGAAAAATTAGTATATTTATGTTTATACATGCAATTGAAAGTGACACGATTAACACATTCTACCCCAGGACCAAAATCCCCAAATGTTGATGTTGTCCTCTAAAGGTCTGTACAACAATTCTAGAGTCAGATCGAGCTTGATAGTTCAAGGGTGGTGCCAGAATAGCTTGGCGCCTATAGGCGCCAAGCTATTCTGGCACCGCCCTTGAACCACCATGCTCGATCCGTGTCTTGCTGTGGTGTGTCGGGGCTGAATAAACTAAGGTGAAGATGATTTCGGAAGGAAACAATGAAACAAATAAACAAAGAAAAAAACAAACAAACAATCCGCACAGGTCGTTTGGCGTCGGAACGTACAACGTTGTTCGCATACACCTCTGCAAAGAACCACTTTTCTGTACAAAACTTAGAACAAAATATCATTCAGTGACAGATGAGTTAAAACGATTTACTTTTCACAAACTCCAACAATGTCCCAGTTTTGGCGTAGAGTCGTACAAATTCGGAATGTTTTCAGGAAAATGACTGATTTTACATCCCTGAATGTGCCCCGGATGTATTAAGCCAAAAAAATCCATCTTCACGTGAATTGGCCAAGTTTTGAAACCTGAAACAGGGCAGGTATAAATGAAGTCTGCATGCTTCACCTCAATAGCCCCCCACCCTCTGCCCCCCCCCCCCCCCCCCCCCCCCCCACCGGACGTAATCAGCGAGAGCTGGAAGTCCCTGTCCCTGTAAAGGTAGCACTAGCACCTCAACGTTAAAATTTGCCGGGGGCTCTATTTAGGGTATTGAAAATGGGCGTGTTCTTGACTTTTCATAAAATATTACGACTGTAGAGAACATCCTGACAAACCATAAGAGTTCAGTAAAAATGTTCCATATTAGGTCAATTGACACTAATGTAGTAAAACTGCTGCCGCTAGGGTTTCATGTGAAAGAAAAAACAACAACAACAGAAGATAGTGGTAGAAAACCCTTTAAAATAGAAGTTTCGGATCAACGATCCTTCTTCAGGTGACATGGAAACAAACGTAGAACAGAAAAGAACACACGTTAGAATGAAAAGACGTCATTCTGTATAGAGAGAATTTAGAATTGGCACTAAGTTATATTTGTATCGCACAGTGATAGGGAAAAGTATTTCTTTGGGGAGATGTTTGACAAGAACGTCGTGCCCTCCGATGTCAAACGCCCTGTGCAGCCCATCTGAGTGTCGAGCAAATATAACCACACACACACACCCCAACAAAAAAAATGATAATAAAAAATAAAATAAAATAATTGAACCCATTTATCCCCGTGACCCTACATCAGATGGATTGACCATCATAACTCAAGGGTAGTGCCAGATTAGATTGGCGCCTGCAGGCGCCAAGCTAATCTGGCACTACCCTTGAATTATCATGGTCAATCCATCTCTTGCAACAGGTCCGAAATTTGTGAAAGTGGACCTTGGGGCTAAAAGGGTTTAAAAAGAAAAAACAATAACAAAAAAAAAAAAAAAAAAAGAATGATCATTTAATCCATCTCAATGGTCGGTCAACGTGCAAATAAGTTCCGTCAAATAAGCAGCGGTCTCAAAACACGCCAAAGACAGATTTTGTTGTTGTTGTTATCATCGTCGTGTTTGTTTTTGTTTTTTGGGTTTTTTTTTTTTTGGTTTTTGGTGGTTTTTTTTTTTTTTTTTTTTTTTTTTGTGGGGGGGGGTGGAGGGGGGGGGCGGGGGGGGGGGGAAAGGGGTTGGTAGGGGCGGGGGGTGATGTTCTGCTGCATTAACCTATTTTTGATCTTTGATCCCATGAGCGAGCAATGACCAGTTGAAGCTGCCACCAAACTTGCTGTCTCTCTCATCCTATCTCGCATCGACTACTTCAATTCTCTCCTTTCCGGCCTCCCTCACTCCACCACTTTCACCCTCCAGCGTGTCCAGAACAATGCTGCCTGCCTCGTCCTCAGAATGAAAAAAATCCGACCATATCACTCCCCTGCTCAAACTCCTTCACTGGCTTACCATCCCCCAACGCATCCAATACAAGATTCTGTCTCTCTGCTACAAATCCCTGAACAACTGCGCTCTTGCCTATCTCTCCAACTTACTTCACCCCTACACTCCTCCCGGCTCCCTCCGCTCCGCCTCCGACCCTCTCCGCCTCCACATCCCCCGCACCAAACTCAGCACTGTCGGCCCCCGCTCCTTCTCTGTATACGGTCCATCCGCCTGGAACACTCTCCCACTCTCTCTCCGTCAGAAACACTCTCTCTCCTCCTTCCAGTCCGCCCTCAAAACTCACCTCTTTCAACAGTTCTAGCACTATATCACCACACTCCCCACCCCAAGTCGACTGTCGTAATGTATTTCACTTTTTGTGTTACGCGAGCCGTGGTCTAAGCGTGCGCATGCGTGCGTGAGTTGTGAGTGCGCGCTTAGAGTTATAATTATTATAAGATAAGCGCATTATGAATACCTTAAGTATTATTATTATTATTATTATTATTATTATTATTATTATTAGTTGCTGAGACACTGTAGTGACAGCAAAACCTGCTTTAAGCGACCAATCTTAAATACAGACTACCTATCATAAAAGACCATCATATAGATTGCTGTGGCCACCTAAACGATCGCCTTTCGTAGCACGTGGCACTATGGCATAGCACCTGTAGTTTAAGACTAACTTTGAATTGCAAAAAGAAGATGTGGTTCACAACAGGTGGCACGATAATTTTAGACGTACGGGTAAGGGACAAAACTCGTAAAGTTCAACGAAAGCTGTCACAAGCGAAAAGAGGTTTTCTCCCTTGGTTACAAGCCGAACACTGAACACGGGTCACACCAGCAAGTGAAGCCAGAAAGAAAGAAAGAAAAAATTGGCATCATCACAGCATGCGTGTAAAACCCATCATTTAGCCTCGCTGCACCTGAGCGGCACGCGCTGTTCTTTTGTTGATACAGTAAATTTCGGACGTACCAAAATTCTTCTGGCCCCAAATATGTTCGTTGTTACACGAAATATGAAACTGCTGCCAGGGGACTTCATTTTCCTTGCTATACCCGGAGTCGCTATACGCGTTGTAATTAACCCTATTTGTACCTAACGACTTGGTACCAGTTGCAGGCAGATGTCTTGACCATGATAATTCAAGGGTAGTGCCAGATTAGCTTGGCGCCTTAAGGCGCCAAGCTAATCTGGCACTACCCTTGAATTATCATGGTCAAGCCATCTCCTACTGTAGAGATCCGGGGCTAAAAGGATTAACACACAAAGAGTGATGCCGGGACCTATGACAGTGAGTTGTTATACCCAACGATTGCTATGTCCTACCTTCTTATCAGCGAAGTGGTCCGAATAATTGCAAGATTTTAATAAGAGAAGTAAACTAGATGGACAGAAAATGTGTCTTCGCGACCTCTCAACATGTGTTGTTTTATTCAACTTGTGTATCATCCGACCTTGACGTTAGGGAAGTTCACTGCATAATGTTTTTGTTTACTGCGTTCAACATGCGCATCATACTTTGTAAAATATGTTAAAATAGAATAGAACAGATAAAATGGAATAAATAGAATAGAATATTATAGTAAATAATAGAATAGACTAGAATATGTTAGTACAAAATGTTACAGAGCAGAATATGTTAGTACAGAATAGAATAGAATATGTTAGTACAGAATAGAATAGAATAGAATAGAATATGTTAGTACAGAATAGAATAGAATAGAATATGTTAGTACAGAATAGAATAGAATAGAATGTTAGTATAGAATGGGATAGAACAGAATGAAATAGACTAGAATATGTTAGAATATAATAGAACAGAATAGAATAGAACCGAATAGAACAGAACATGTTACTACAGAATGGAATAGAATAGAATATGTTAGTAAAGAATAGAATAGAATGTGTCTTGAATAGAATAAAACAGAGCGTGTAAAATATGTTATTGCTATGTTAAGTTTGCCTTATTCACCCCGCTAATTTCTTTTCCAAATGCAAT
Organism: Semisulcospira habei; assembly: GCA_036245525.1. Taxonomy (NCBI): domain Eukaryota; kingdom Metazoa; phylum Mollusca; class Gastropoda; family Semisulcospiridae; genus Semisulcospira; species Semisulcospira habei. The sequence continues at coordinate 243,448,846 of BTPG01000003.1, forward strand.
ATTAAATCAACATTTACACATTCGAAAAAAAGGAGTCCACATTTGCCCTGCCCGATACTTCAAGTGTGGTGCTAGATTAGCTTGGCGCCTAGGAGTATACCGAATTATGAGAAATAGATCTGCCGTCATGATAATTCAAGGGTAGTGTCAGATTAGCATTGGCGCCTTCAGGAATCTGGAAGTACCCTGAATTATCATGATGGCAGATCTGTTTCTCACAAATCGGCACGCAATAGGCCACTCCCCTCTCTACTCCCCTTCTACCCTCACCCCACCCCCTCTACCACCCTTCCTACCCCAACCACATTATTAAAAGGCGTCTTCCAAAGTTGAGAAACTCTAGATTAGTTTTGCTTGCAAGGACTGAAAGTTGCCGGTGAATGTTGCCTAAAGTTGGTGACTAGAGATGAATGAGTCAAAATCGAACACAATTACTTTTTCTAATGTAAAATATGGCTTCCATTCCACATTTCCAGACAGCTATTAAATTTTCTGAAGCGTGGAGTCGCCGTCTTGTAAGGCCGGCACATGCCTTTGATGTCAGACAGACTGACTTCTATATTTAACTTACAGTCCAGACGGGCTACATTTTGTGTCCTCGCTTCATAACCTAATTTCCTTATTCTTTTCATTCTTTGTGCTTATTTGTCCTTGTTATTTTCGATTCTTTTGTCATTCTTCTGTATTCTTTTCAGACTCGCTGACTTGTACGTGCGTGGAATGCGCTTGCGCAAAACGTGTCCTCGTTTGAGGCAGGAAACTCGTACACTGACGTCATTGCTGTTCACTGCTAGTGGACAGAGACTGTGTTTTTGACGTCTTTGTAAACTCAAAAGATTAACCTCATAACTCCCAGCGGCCGCAAAGTGCGGTTCTGAGTGAAATCTGTGTGAAGTGAAAGCCCCAAAGCCCAAGCCACCCAGCTAGCACGGAATCGTGGTGTAAACACGAGGCATAGACGCTCATGAGCCCCCGCTGTCGCTCGGGCCCACGAGAATCTATGTCTCTCGCAATAGGGATTTGCTGACTTTATGTTCGATAGGGCAAGGGTTAGCTGTAGAATGTAGATAATACCGGTGAATAATATAGATGAACTCATGAACTAACAAACACTTACTGATTCTGGTGTGCATTAAACAGTCCTCAGTCACTCGTTAGTTAGCGAAACATGTCCCCACTATGATACTGTTTCTAGTCGTGGGGACGGTAAGCCGAATCTAGTCAGTAACGAAACTCATTGTGCCCGAGGGGGTACGAAATACTCACATTTTGGAGTTATCCTCTGAGGACTGCGCTGCAATTTAGGAGACAAATCGACTATGATAGTTCAAGGGTGGTGGCAAAATAGCTTGGCGCCTATAGGCGCCAAGCTATTCTGCCACCACTCTTGAAGTATCATGGTCGAGACATTTCTTGCTGTGGCGTGTCGCGGGCAAAATGATTTTATCTGTGGGTAGGAGACCAGAATCGCTACCAACACCTAAAGCTTTAATGAGTTGTTAGTAAACAAGGCAGTGTTACATTTGATGAGGGGACACAGCTCAGCGGTATGACTGACCATCGGTAACGCGAGGCACTGGGTTTGATCATGTGGTGGGCAGGAACGGTCTGACGGATTTTTTTCCCACATCCCATTGAGTCAAACTCTCATACAGACGCGGACTACCGTGCTTGTCTCGTGTCCGCCTTGGCATGCACACTCACCAAAATGCTCACGTTAAAAATATTGCCTCCGCAGTTCCAAAGAAAAGGCAGACCGTCATTTCGAAAACAGGCAAACAGGCAAACAACAAAACGCACTTAATACCACTCGCATAGCATTTTCAAAGGTGGAGAAACAGTTTGCGATTATCTAACAACGATGTATCTCCCCCCCCCCCCCCCCCCACCCCCCCCCCCCCCCCCCCCCCCCTAGCGGCCATGACCTACAAACGGGCGCGAAATAATACATGATAGTATCAGTCTTGTCGTCTGCATCGTTTCCCGTCATTCTTGTCACGTGTTGCCACGGAAGCACACTCGGTAATTATGAGTCTTCCTGTCAGATGAAAATTTTGCGCGTCAAATTTGAAAGCTCTTAATTTTCTTCCAAAAAAATAGTCAGTAGGACACACGGGGTACTTTCCCCAATTTTTGGAAGCGTTACTGACCCTCTATGTACCAGTTGCAGCAGGTGGATCGACCATGATAATTCAAGGGATCGTGCCAGATGAGCTTGGCGCCTGAAGGCGCCAAGCTCATCTGGCACGACCCTTGATGTATCATGATCAATCCATCTCTTGCTGCAGGGTTCCCGGGGCTAAATGGGTTAAGCAATTGGACTCGCGTGGGTTACGGAGATTTTTTCCTTTCTTTGCGCTCGTGTTTTCTTTTTGGGGCGAAATGCTCGCTAAAGCTCGCACCCACAAAATGAAATCGTCGGGCGAAAATATCTCCGTACATCACTCGAAACCCTTTTGTCCAAGCGCTATGTATCCCGACCAACAACAACAACAAAAAAAGGTCTTCAGAATGCTGAAACTGGTCACGAGACACAGTGCAAAAAATAAAAAATAAAAAAAAATGAAACTTTGTTTTACATAATTGCTGCGACCTCGAGCGAACCTGGTAAGCAAAAGGTCCTTGGGCCGAAGTGACCCTATGCTGGCCAACGCACAGTCGTGCGCCGGTTAGTAAATGCCAACGTCCGTCCAAGAATCTTTTGCTTACTCCCGACGTCCTTTTTGCTTTGCTGTTCCTGCTCTATTTTTTTTTTCTATTTTTTTTATTATTTTAGATTCTTTAGCAGAACTATTCCAAGCCACCTTAGGTCAATGGCGCATCAGTAGGCAAACACGTGTACACTTAGGTCCATTACTATTGTCGGTACACTTAGGTCCATTACTATTGTCGGTACACTGAGGTCCATTACTATTGTCGGTACACTTAGGTCCATTACTATTGTCGGTACACTTAGGTCCATTACTATTGTCGGTACACTGAGGTCCATTAGGCCTACTATTTTCGGTACACTTAGGTCCATTACTATTATCGGTACACTTAGGTCCATTACTATTGTCGGTACACTTAGGTCCATTACTATTGTCGGTACACTTAGGTCCATTACTATTGTCGATGATCGCTTCAGAAAAAAAACAGTGCCGTGTTAACCCATGTACAACCAGTTGACGCGGATTGTTTTTCTGAAATCTTTGCTAACTCAACGCCAAAGAGCCCACGCCGTCAAGGGAATATAGATACATAAGTGTTGTCAGCAAGAGGCATGGATCCTCATGAGCCCCCGCAACTGCGGGGGCTTATGAGGATCCATGCCTCTTGCGGTTGGATCCGTTTCGAGTCTTTTTTTTTTAAAATGAAGATGATTAGGTTAATGTTGGATTGTCCTACTTTCCTTGTCTCGTCACAACTTCAAGATTCGTCGATCCCCATGAACTCCGCCATCTACTTGTAACGACTGACTGCTCGATTAACTCATTGGAGACGCGCCATATACCGATACGCGGCTATTCGCCGCGTATCCGTATAGGGCACGTCTCCAATGAGTTGCTAAGCCTGCAGACGACGGTCTGTATCTCTTCGTGGCCGCGTGACATCTGTGTTTCTCGTGCAGGGTGAGGTCGCTCACTGCGCGATGGGTTTGTTGTCTCAGTCGATCGCAGCACGTGCTAATGGCCTTCGCTTTAGGTCGGGTTTCATTCCAACATCAAACCACTTGCGACCCCGCCCCCCCCCCCCCTACCACCACCACCCAACTCTTGCGTTCTTACGTTCCCTTCCTACTCCTATCAAATGAGCCTGTCCATGTAATAGCAACAACGAAGACAGTATTATGATGTTGACCATGAAGATGACGCTGGTGATTTTAATAATAATAATAATAATCATAATAATGACCATTATTATTAGCAGTAGTATCGCAGTAGTAGTTTTTATTATTTTATTATTAATAAACAAAGTTGTATTTTTATTATAATAATTATTATTATTATACTGATCAACAAATGAAACGCAAAAATTTCAAACGTTGTTTCCCATACGAAAACATCTTAACTGTAAAGAGTTAACTTGCACACCATGCAGACCGATTTTAACTGGTTGGCAGTACTCAGATACCTGTCACACAAGTTAACTTGCACACCATGCAGACCGATTTTAACTGGTTGGCAGTACTCAGATACCTGTCACACAAGTTAACTTGCACACCATGCAGACCGATTTTAACTGGTTGGCAGTACTCAGATACCTGTCACACAAGTTGACTCTTTACAGTTCAGATGTTTTAGTAGGGGAGACAACGTTTGAATTGTTCGCGTTTCTTTTATTTATCAGTATATTATCATCATCATCAGCAGTAGTAGTAGTAGTAGTAGTCGTAATAAACAAAGTTTGTTATAGATATAAGCGATTTGCATCAAGAAGAACACTGAAAAAGTGCTGGTATATCCGACTGTTGTTATCTCCGACCTTGTTATAAGCGGAGTTGTAGTAGTAATCATCGTCATCATCATTATTATCATCATGCGTGTAATAATCATCATGATGGAGACCACAACAGATCATCAGGAGGCATGACACATAACATAAGCTAACGAGGATCTATCAGTTTTGCTGACGGACGCCCGTCGATACTGAAATCATACCCGGGAGGAAGGCCTAGTCTCTGATTGCCGTTCAGCTTTTTTTTTTTTTTTTCAATTTTGATCAAAAGACACTACCACCGATAATGAACTCGTCCCCATCTGCAAGAGACATAGATCCTCATGAGCCCCCGCAATTGCGGGGGCTCATGAGGACCTATGTCTTTTGCTGAGGACCTCGATGCCCCGTTTTGTTTTGAAGTTTGAGTTATTCCATCGTGTTGTCAATATTAGCGATGGATGCAGGAGTGTCTCATTTTGTGGTATGTGAAAATTAGGTCTGTATGCTTTAGTACAAGGTCTGAACGGAGCTGAGACAGATTATGACGGTGTTGAGGCGTTTTCAAACAAACATGGTAACAAACGTATGCGTTACTGTAATTTTGGACCTTACAGCTTCAGGCTGTGATGTCCAAAATCACAGAGCAACACGCAACGAAGACTTAGACAGCTTTGGCGTGGCGCGCGGGTTTTGGAGCTCAAATTGTCCCGAAAATCATCTTACACCGGGCGAAAACTAAATTTGCCGACGTGTTTATGGTCACCATCATCTTGTTTGTCGTCACTGGACGAACTTTTCTTGAAAAATACACAATTAACACATTCTGCTACAGTATAATCGAAATCCACAAGTTTTGAAGTTGCCCTTTCTAGGACCGTATGACAGTTGTAGACACAGTTCGAGCATGATAGTCCAAGGGTGGTGCCAGAAAAGGCGCCAAGCTATTCTAGCACCACTCTTGAACTATCACGCGCGATCCATGTCTTGCTGTGGTGGGTCGGCGCTAAATGAGTTATTCACATTACCTCCTGGATGGCACCGGTTCTATCACTGCCAATACTGTCTTAAAACTGCCCATAATTGGGCAAGAGCCAATAAGTCAATTTTCGAGAAAAACGAACTTTTCATTGTTTTACAAAAAAAAAAAAAAAAAAACAGAAAAAGTAATATATATTTTTTTTAAATGTCATTTTCCTGAAAATTGACTTACCATTGTTTGCCGTGTAACGACAGAATATCAGGGGGCGGTTGGGGAGGGAAGGGGGTGGGGAAAAGAGAGAATGGGGTGGTCGTTGCAGCGAACAGCAGAAGTTGCAGCCGGAATAAACCAATGTGTACAACGCACTACTTGTGTTCTGGTCCATGATTTTGAATCGTAACCCATAATGCCCTTAATGACTCCGACAGGATGTGGATAGACCATGATATTTCAAGGTTGGTGTCAGAATAGCTTGGCGCCTGTAGGCGCCAAGCTATTCTGACACCAACCTTGAAATATCAGGGTCGACCTGCCTCCAGAACTGTGATGAAGACCTCAGAGGATATCTACAAAAAAAAATTGATAATTCGTCCTCAGGGCGTAAGAGGTTAAACTTCTAGTATAACGTCCAAAATCATAGAACAATAAATATTCTCCCCACCCCAAAAAAAAAAAAAAAAAATAAAAAAAAAAAAAAAAAATAAAAATATTTATTTATTAAAATAAATAAATAAATAAAAATACTAGTAAATAAATTAGTCTATCACATCAGATACACGTAATGTAAATTCATGACACGTTTCAATAAAATCCTCTTCCACGGGTGGACATTTGTCAAACGTTCCAGAGATTTCCAGTATTTTTCCAACCCACTGTAGCGTCAGTCAATTGGGCCAACGCAATAAAACCACCGAGTCAATACGGGCCTTTTGAATGTGCGCACTGGTGAAAGTGGAAATGTTTGAAACTACAGCGCGCACACTCCGCAAAAAGGAGAGTCCATTCAAACTTTCAGAACTTCACGCAGAGTAAGCGGGAGATTGAAATTATTCTCAGCCTGTCAACTCGGTTTTCGCGCTCTGTGCGACATTGTCGTCTGCGCTGATGCTCATTCCACTCAAATTTCCTTTCCAGCGCCAACTGATCGAGGGAGATGAAATCGACCATGATAGTTCATAGACAGTGTCCGATTGGCGCACTGCGCCAATCGGTCACTGCCCATGAACTATCATGGTCGATCCATTTATCGGTTACGCAGCATATAACAAGTTTGACTCCTTGCATGCACGGTGGTTTGAATTTATAGGGAACTCAGGTTTTCTTATAATGTGACCGCGCATGGTCAAAGGTCCCATTTCCGGCCCCGTTAGCTGGACTCGCAATCCAGGGAAAAAGGACGGGCGATTTCCATAGCATGTCCTCTGAAAGGTCATGGTAACTCATAGTGGCACAGCTGCAGTGCGCCTGAATTGATCAGTGTTCAGGTCGTACTCCACAGGCAATAGATTCCCATGTCCCCCATAAACCGCTTGTCAGGGCCGTCCATTATCACTTCGGTGCCGTGGACTTTAAACTCCCAACTAACCATAAAAGGTAATGTGCACTTGGTGCCATGCTTTTGGCGGCAATCGAGAACTGTCGCCGAGCTATTATTGTCGTTCCATCTTCTGCATGCAAAACGCACATATAATTACGGTTTCTGTCATCGAGCGCTACTCATTTTCAGCCATGATGCGTTCTGCATCTCCCGCGTACAAATCGCACAACAGGCAATTTACCCAGCATCAAGCACTGCCCAAAAGCCTGACCTAGGTTGACTCATCTCTTGTGCACACAACGCAAAATAGACGACGTTTTCTAACAAAAACAAAAAAACTCTTGGACTTGGATGCACAAAAAAAAAAAAAAGAGTGAAAGTTTTTCAATGCGTTTCGCGACCTCAAAAAGAAGAAGAAAAAATGTCCCACGCAAATCCAATAATCTGGAGAAATCGAAAACCCTTTGCGTCACAGCGTCGATTTTATTTGCAGTAAACCCGTTCAAGTGGAACTTGGAAGTGCTCTTTTCTTCTTTTCCCAACTCACTTTCCAGGCTGTTTAACCCCATGATTTCAGAGAAAAAAAATGAACGCGATCCAACTGCAAAAGGCATAGATCCTCGTGGGCCTCCCGCAAACGCGGGGGCCCACGAGGATCTATGCCTTTTGCTGATACCAGTTTGTACCCCTGTTCGGTGGTCGGTTGTGGGATTTCGTCGTAGAATGAAGACATGTTTCAGTAAGAAAATTTGCGTCATCTGGCAGTTAAATTGGGTTAACTCATTCTACCCCAGACACACCACAGCAAGATAAGGTTCGACCATGATAGTTCAAGGGTGATGCCAGAATAGCTTGGCGCCTATGGGCGCCAAGCTATTCTGGCATCACCCTTGAACTATCATGGTCGATCTGTGTCGATGTCCTGCACTGCAATGCAGTCTTCAGAGGACAACGGCAAAATTTAAGGATTTCGGTGTTGGGGTAGAATGAGTTAAAGGCAATTACAGCCCTCACAGAGAATGGGTTAGTTCAAGGGTGGTGCCCTTAGGCAGTGTCTCTCATTAGGCGTCGAGCTACTCTGGCAACGCCTTTCAAATATCACGATCTAAGCACCTCCGGGACTGTAATTCCAGACACCTTCTGGATGCAGCAATTTCAAATACACGCAAGAATGGGACCTACGTGTGAGCATGAACCCTTATCATACTGAGGCTAAAAGCTTCAAGTTTGTACACAGCCATTTGCAAGCTACATCATAATACTTACAGATAAGGATACAGACCGATGGCTTTAGTTCAAGGGTGGTGCCAGAATAGCTTGGCACCTAGAGGCGCCAAGCTATTCTGGCACTACCCTTGAACTATTTTAGTCAAACTTATTTCTGGAGTATTCCGAATGATAAGGGTTACTACAAATGGACTATCATGCCACAGCGTTATTGTCTCTTCGTGTTTTAAAATGCAATATGCTAATCAGGCACTACCCGTGAACCGCGTCTTCAATGGCTCAACTAGTAGAGGTCCTGAATGTGTGCCGTTTTATTCGCGGAAGTGAACGGCCAAAAGTCGGAGCAGGAGAGCGAGGGGAATCGCCGGGTCGTGGGTTCGAATCCCGTCCCGGCCACAGTAGCTGGACTCACAATCCAGGGGGAGAAAACGGATTTGTTCAATAGCATGTCCGTTGAAAGGTCCTGGTAAATCAAAGTGTGTTGGAGTGCGCCTGAGTTGATCAGTGTTCAGGTCGTACTCCATAGGCAATAGATTTCCCTGTTCCCCCAAACCCGCCCGTCAGGGCCGTCCATTATCACTCCGGTGCCGTGGACGTTAAACCCCGAACTAACCTGTTCAGAGTTTTGGGGCAATGTGTGTGCGCGTGCGTGTGTGCGTGTGCATGCGTGCGCGTGTCTTCATACAATGTTCGCCTGCCTGATTTTTGCATCAGATGTCGAGCGAGCCTTAACAAGTGACGGAACTCTTTCAATGCGAGGCGCATCAATAGGTGCGGAAGTGTCGTAAAGGGTTGCCCTCGGCAACTCTTTACGACACTTCCGCAGCTATTGATGCTGGGGGGGGGGGGGGGCGCCTTGAATGATTTAAGTCACCTGAAGTGTATAAAGGAAGATGCCCACCTTAGCGCAATTATGTCCTATAGAGATAGAGACGGAGATTTTGAAAGAGAAAACTGGTTTCAGGGACCTATACAAATTGAATACAGTTGATTTCGCAAATAGCAAGTTAGGGTGTAACAAAATACGGAACAAAAGCACTTTGGGGGAGTTCCCAACTGTAGGCCTACACTTCTTACCGTGCATGTGAATTGCTTCGTTCACAACAAACTTTAAAAGATATAAATAATGAAGAAAATATAACAAACATTGGATCTAACAACAAAAGCATATGGGGTGTTTGGCATTTTCTTACATCCAAAGTCAATCTATATAAAACAAAAATCTACATTGTTCCTAACAAATGCGCGCCCTCGGCTTTGCGCACACGCACGCCACAAATTACCTCCCTTCATTCCCCTCACCGCAAGAAATCGACAACATTGATTTTGCAGAGGTCCTCCCAGGGATCAGCGGCTCATTCCGCCGGGTCCGCGCCCCTGACCAGAGGTGATGCGCTGGGTATTAGAGAAGAAATTAGATCCCGGGGAGACCCCCATTTCAGTGTTTGGCACCCACTCGCAATGGGCCCGCACACACCATTCCCGGGTTGTCGATACCTTCAGTCTCATCAGTAACGACACTTCGACCCTAAAACAGCGTCACTTCTCGGCCCAGATGGAGCCAGTCTCGGTTTAGCAAGAGGCGTAGATTCTCATGAGCCCCTGCGAATGTAGGGGCTCATGAGAATCTATGCCTCTTGCAGATGTGTAATTGTGTATTAACGACTTGTACGAGTCCTACGATTTCCTCCTAAACAAGCTTCACTTCGAGGCACAGCTGAAGGCAATTTCGGTTTAGCAAAAGGCATAGATCGACATGAACCGCTGCAGCTGCGGGGGCGCATGTGAATCTATGCCGCTTGTACGTAGAAGGAGTTGGAAGCTGGCCTGAAACGACACTGTTAGTTGGCTTACGTCCCTTCTATGCTGGCTATTTGTCGGACTTCTCCTGGTTTCTCGTCTGTAGCCTTTTCCCTCTCAGAGCCAAATGTTTTCTTCTTAGTTTCTTTCTGCCTACGTTTCATTTCCAGAGCCAAATGCCTTCCATGGTTTCTTTCGGTATAATTTTCATTTCCACGGCCTACGTATGAATGCTACTCTTTTCTTTTTTCTTTTTCATCACGCCATTCTGAATTTGCGTTCTGTGTGTATTACAAACACTCACGTGGTACTGAGAATTCCAATGTCAAACAACAACAACATGAACATAAAACATCAGAACCAACAACAACAAAAGCCGCAATAAAAGCAAAGACAACTAAAAACAATAACAACAACAACATTAACAGATCACTAATTCCAACAGTAAAAACAAATCATCAACAACTACAACTACATCAACAACAACGGCAAGTACAACAATATCATCATCAACGACAATAATAACAACATCAACAATAACAAAACCACATAATAATCCATAAATGTCAGGCTCGTGGATAAAAAAAAAAAAAAAAAAAAAAAAAAAAAAAAAAATCACATCCAAGCAGTCTTTAAACTTAAGATTGCATCGGAGAGTCCGCCGCGTGCTGAACATAACCCGTGGATCGATATCTCCGTGTTTATTTCACGCTAGAACAGGCACTAATCAAGGTTAATGAAGTGAGCCACAAGTAGGTTTGTCTCCCCTTTTTGTTTGATCTATGCAAGCGTTCTCGTTCTTGAATACATTCTTTTGTGAGGGCCCAGCAAACGAAATTTAATTTCATCGATTTCAGTTGTCAGTGTAACCCCTTTACTGCAAAAACACGAAGAAGAACACAAAAATGCAAGATGTATAGCTCCTCATGAGCCCCTGCAAATGCGAGGGGCTCATGAGGATGTATACATCTTGCAGACTATTATTCAAGTCCGTCTGTTTCACACATCAGCGAGTCTGCTACATTTTTATTCTGTCCCCTGGCAGTGAAGGGGTTCCCCTGGGTGATTTCCCTTGATCCGAAGATCCAAAATGGAACCGTTCTCTACAGCAAAAAGACAGAAATTCCAGATTTAGGGAGTCTTTGCCTCTCGCAGATACACCGGGCTTGGTGTGAGACTAATTCATTTCTCGAGGTTTTCTGAGTTTATTGTAGGCCGGAAATGACGCGGTATTAGTGTCAGGGATTGAAACATGTCCGTTGAAAGACAGCTTGGTGACCGGCACTGGAGGTTGTTGTCCCTACATTAGAAGTAGGTCAGACATTGCACAGACTTCAAACATCCAGCCCGCTCCATCTGCGAGAGGCTTATTTCTAATGGGTCTATGCAGCAGCAAGGGTTCATGAGAATATATGCCTCTTGCACGCACGGAGCTGTCTCATTGACATCCGCAATATGAGGAAGGTGTCCGGTATTAACAGTACGACTGGTACCAGGACGCCTGCCGCAATGAACGCTCCATCAAAGGCAACAATCCTTCAGATCTTACAACAACCTACTGTCTTTCCTTCCTGTAAAGGGGCTCAACCTACTATCACTGACCTGATTCTGACGCAGGAGTAACTCCCAGTTGTTGCAGTTTCTGAGTTTGTTTGGGCCGGAAATGAAGCGCCGCTGGTGTCTGGGGTTGAGACACGTTTGTTCAACGACAAAATGGTGATCGGAAAATTGCGCCCCGAGGTCGAAATTCTGAGATTTTGGAGTTTTCCTCAGATGACTAAATTTTATTTTCAGGACACAGCCGATGTGAGAAGACCCTTGAAGCCCGCTGGACTTTAAATCCCAATAACTAACCGTCAGGAAACAGATCAATCATGATAGTTCAAAGGGTGATGCCAGAATAGCTTAATTGGCGCCTTTCAGGCGCCGAGGCACCACCCTTGAACTGTCGTGAGCGATCCATATTTTTTTGTAGCGTGTAATCGTTGATTGGTGGGAAATCCCTGTAAACTTCCAGTTTATCCACCAATGCGGGGTAGCAGTAATGCGAAAAGGAGGGTAAGGCCCTAGTGTCTCTCTCTGCCTGTCTCTCTGTCTGTATCTCTGTCTGTCTCTCTGTCTCCCTCTCTCTCTCTCTCTCTCTCTCTCTCTCTCTCTCTCTCTCTCTCTCTCTCTCTGTGTCTCTCTCTCTCTCTCTCCCTCCTCTCTCTCTCTCTCTCTCTCTCTCTTACAGCACCTCTCTACAGCACCTCTCGGAGCAACCTGAGCATAAAACGGCCCCGCATTGATTTGTATAAATCCAGTTTGTCATACTCAGGTGGTTTCCAGTGGAATTCTCTTCCTCTGCATCTACAACAAGTTAATTCCCTAGCTGCGTTTAAAGCAAAACTGTACAAGCACTTATCCAAGGCAACGTAAATTTAATTATCTCGTGTTGTCAAAACACAATATATTTTAATTTCTTTTGATGTAACTATTACTTTTTATCATACCATTTGCGCTCACGTGCCGTTTGTGGGGGTGCTTCCCGTATAGACCTGGTCAGGGGATGCAGTGCCAGTGCACAGTTTATTCAAACGATGTGCTTAGCATGTCATTCGAGTAAAAGTATACTTGTGGCGTGCCCCCCCGGGTGCGAGTTTCTGGGGAGGGCTCCCGCAAACGGATATTATGACACGTGCTAAAATCTTCGTATGGGTACCTGTGTGTTTTGTTAAATAATTGTTGCTGTTTGTAGTGTTGTTGTAATTCGCATTACTTTCGATGTTGTTTGTGAGTGTAATGTAGCTTTGCCTGCTATTATGTCAGTAGATGTAGCAAGGACAGATTGGAAGAAAGACCTGTGCGCCTAATATCTCAATCCTTGATAAATAAAGTTTCAGTCAGTCAGTCAGTCAGTCAGTCTCTGCGTGTGTTGCAGTATGTGCGTGTGTGTCTGTGTGTATGTGTGTGGTGTAGAATGTGTGTGTGTGTGATGTAGAGACGGTATTATAACGGTATTATTATTATTATTATTACTGTAGAGAGTGTTTGTGCCTGTGAGCTTTTATTTACTTTCCTGTGAAACTGTTGTTTTGTTTGTGATAGTGTTCAATGGTAGTTCTTAGCTTAATGGTAGTAACGGCAAGTTTGAAAACTGGTCCTGTTACCAAATACTGTTACCGTTATAAAATAAAGGTTCATTGTTCATTGTTCTTTCTCTCTCTCTCTCTCTCTCTCTCTCTCTCTCTCTCTCTCTCTCTCTCTCTCTCTCTCTCTCTCTCTCTCTCTCTCTCTCTCTCTCTCTCTCTCTCTCTCTCTCTCTCTTTCTCTCTCTCTCTCTCCCCACCCCCCTTCGGGTGGGGTGGCAGGAAAAAAACAACAGGATATATATTTTTAAAGAAAACAATTGAAACGTGTCGAAACTTTGTACATAGGATTACCCTGAAATGATATTTGATTTCATATAAGCGTTTGTTCAAGTGCAGCTGTCTCGTAAACTGCGGCACACCCACACAAACATTCAAACAAAGTTGAACAGCCTGCGAAGCATAGATCCTCACTGATCATCCTCCCGGGGGCTGCTGGGGCTTATGAGGATCTATGCCTTTTGCTGGCTCAGTTTATTCCTGCTTTGTTTGCTGAGCGCATAAGCATACAGCTGTTTATACACAAACACGCTACTGGACGTGAGTATTCAAGTCCGGATGCGGCACGTTTTGAATGAGCTTCCGTCTCCTAAATGAAGAGTGTGTTAATTAGCGTATCTCTCTCTCCCTGTTGACGCCGTCGAGGAACTTGCACCTCAGATGTCGCAGTGGCATCTTGCAAGTGGCAGACTCACTCCTATGTGGTCATGTAGTGGTTTTTTTTTTTTTTTTTTTTTTTTTTTTTTTTTTGGGTTTGTTTTTTTTTTCTTTTTCACCATTGTCATAATTGTCATAATGTGGCTAAAACCGTACGCGAGCATGTGATCCCAACGAAAAAAAATTTGTCGGCTAGACTGACACAATAAAGTTTTTTGAATTTGAATTTGAATTTGCTGAGGAAAATCGAACAAACCCCTACTGCAAGAGGTATAGATCCTCATGAGCCGCCGCAGTCGCGGGGGCTCATGAGGATCTATGCCTCTTGAAGCCACTTTGTATCCACGTTCCTTTGAGGCCTCGGGCTATTGACGGTGAATTTATAATATTTTCAAACTCACAATCTGCGTTCATTGGCAGTGAAGGTGTTACAATACAAGAACACATTTGTACGTTTCATTCTACAAGTATTGAAGGGGATGATGAGCAGGCATTACGTAACTCGTTTCTTCCTCGTAAGGAGGGATTCATCTGGAGACTCATGCTGCTTGCCGTCTGCGGTCTTGTCGTTAGGGTACTTATTAGTGTCTCGCGACCAAGAAGACTTGAAAATGTGTCTGGCACTTTCTGAGATTAAAACAGCGAGACCATTGCATCTGCCTTCAGGAACACAGATGTAACTTACGTCAGAAGAAGACATGGGTCCACATTGTGCGGAGACGCTTGAATGTGTACTCAACGTCGAGATGTGCGTTGTGTTCGTTTCGCTGTCTTGAGAAGTGTGGTTCTAGCAGGTGTTTGTAAAATTGAATATACGTGTAATTACACAGCAGTGATGGGATCTTCTAAACAGAGTATAATCAGCACCTAACCACAGTTAGCGCAATGTCTATTTACATCTGTGACCCTTGCAATGATGAAGCTTGTAGTCTTTCATCAAGAAAAACTAACATGAAGTCTTTTTATATGACAAAGCCAAATGTGACACATTTTCGAAATGTTTCTTTTTACTTGGCACTATGTTTAAGTCACGAAAAATAGCACGAACAGTTAAAGCTCAGGGGGTGTGTTGGATTCACTTGGCGCCTATCACGCGCCAAGCGAATCCGGCACTACCTGTAAACCGACAATGGTCCATGAGCCACAACTGGCACTTGATGTGAAAAAGGCAGATGATCTACAGGACTTTCTTTTCACGAGACTTCTGGTTATTACAAGGCTTCTGTTAAAGTCTAGCGGGTCGTGGTGTTAGTCTATCGGCCTTAACTCAATCGCGGCCGGCCAGCCGCATCCGGATGCGTGGCATAAGCCGCGCATCCGGATGTCTTTCGCCGCTAATGAGTTAAACTAAATAATGTTTGCGTCTAGTTCTGGATTAATATTCACATTAAAAATCGTGCAGGATTCTTCCGAAAAACACCTTGTAATCATCACCGCCATCTCCACCGCCAGCTCTTCTTAAACAATTTAACCCCCGATCCGCGTTTCCTGAATTTCGGAGGTGTTGCCTAAAGATTTTGTACCAGCTAAAAGGCGATGGATCGACCATGATAATTCAAGGGTAGAGACAGATGAGCTTGGCGCCTTCAGGCGCCAAGCTCATCTGTCTCTACCCTTGAATTTTCATGGTCAAGCCATCTCCTGCTATATGGCGTTGGGGCTAAATGAATTAATTTGATTTTGTCTAGACAAAGTAAACAAGTGCATGACAGGTTTGGCTGCTAGCCTGCAGTATTTGGATTTATTTGCGTTTTTTAAAGTACCATTACGCATGAATCTGAAGACACATTTCAGCGCCGTTTGTGTTTGTTATGCCTTTTGACAAACCTAATGAACGTTAACAGCAGTTTGGATGCGCAGAAGAAAAACTAAAACACACGCGTATTCCCTAATTATTTTTTCTACGCTACCTTCTAGTTTGTCAATCGTATTTTTAGCTGTTTCTCGTCCTGAAAGCGTTGTATTTCCAGTCAATCGTATTTTTAGCTGTTTCTCGTCCTGAAAGCGTTGTATTTCCAGTCAATCGTATTTTTAGCTGTTTCTCGTCCTGAAAGCGTTGTATTTCCAGAACGGAGTGGAGTAATTGGCAGGCTAACTTGATCTTTTAGAGTTTACTGTGTGTTGTGTGTGTCTGTATGTGTGTGTGGAGTGGTCTGCCCTTGCATGGCGTATGAACACGAAATTTCAGGTATCCGGTCAAAATTACGACTTTGAACGCCTGTAACCAAGTCAAGGTGCCAGCTACTGGTCTACCAACTGCTGTAGAGAAACTACTGGCCACTCTGATGACGGACCACCGTGTTGTGTCCTGGAAGGTGACTTGAGAGGGAGAACATTTCGTGGTTGTTCTCCGCCTCACTAGCTGTCAACAAGACGGGACTGCGCCATTACCGACCGGCCACTGGCGAAGGAAAGCTCCAGCCCAAGTACGTCGAGACCAGCAGCGTGCAGCTCAACGACGTGCCCAGCTACAGCAACGACCACAGCAGTCAGCTGTCATTATGACTGATACCTTAACCACGCCCACTGACAGAAAAATTAACCACGATACAACAATGAGTGACAACGCCACAGTCGTCAACAACGTGAGTGACAACAATATCGCCAATAACAATATCACCATGACACCCAGGTTCTGTGACAAAACCAATGACAGGGACAGAAAACGACGTCAGGGACATTTGGCGTTACAGGCAAGTCAATTTTTTAATTCTCATCCGGATCTGTTTATGCAAAGCCCCGACTGTGCTAATTACGACACGCCGTCTGAGTCAGGACGGAATGCACTGACAGACGACACACTGTGTTCAGCAAGTGCCGCGTGCATGTCATGTATTGATACCTGCACTACTGTGTCCAGTGATGCGTGCGACAGATGCAACTAAGTCGCAATGTGTTATGTACAGACAAAATGCAGTCACGTGACAACAGTGGTGATGAGACAGAGGAACTGTACCTAGAGAGTTTGACAACAGAGCTAGGTTACGATGCAGAAAAATTGAAGACTTACGTGGGTTCATTGGCAGACAGACCAAAGTTGACACAGTTGCGTGACACCAGACGTAACAAGTGTATCAGAAAGGCAGTGGTTGACACACGTGGTGGAAGGGAGGTGTTGATATGTGAAAGCGAGGACATTGTGCTACACTATGACTGCAAAACTGAAGAGCGTAGTTGGTTTATCAAGCCTTCACCAAACAATCAGCCTCGTACAGTCCGCGAACATGATCTCCTCTCCTGTCTCTACAGATGGCCGCAAGTGGACAATCCTCAATACGATCATCACTTCATGGAGTTGGACAAGGATCTGGACATAACTGCTAAGCTGGTCAGACTGCTGTTAGGGTGAACCATTTGCTACATCAACTACTGTCGGTACTGTGAATGCCCGATTGGCGGACTGATCGGTGATATAGACATTTCCTGACATGGCTAACCATGGCATGACTGCACTGTGCATTTGTCGCGTTTCGATCGCTTGTCATTGTACTCACCCCCCCCCCCCCCCCAATTCTAATGGGCCGATGGCCTATGGAATCAATCGTATCGTATCGTATCGTGTCGTATCGTGTGTGTGTGTGTGTGTGTGTGTGTGTGTGTGTGTGTGTGTGTGTGTGTGTGTGTGTGTGTGTGTGTTTTGTGTGCGTGTGTGCTTGTGTGTGTGTGTGGTTTGTGTGTGTGTGTGTGTGTGTGTGTGTGTGTGTGAATGTGTGTGTGTGTGTGTGTGTGTGTGTGTGTGTGTGTGTGTGTGTGTGTGTGTGTGTGCTATTTTAGTCTTAGTAATGGATATCAAGACAAATTACAATGTTTTTATTGATTTTGAACATGGAAACATATGGTAATAAACTATCTTATCTTATCTTATCTTATCTAAAAACGACGTGTGCTGAACTGGATTGTCCTGTGTCTAAATGAGCCATATCTAGACCTGTGTGTAGCGTTTCGTAACCACCTGTTACAGAAGTATATCTTTGAACAGTAACGGCAGTAGTGGGCCTTGAACCAAATCTGCATTCCCAATGTCCTACAAATTGCATGTTTTTTATTTTGTCCAGACGCCAGACACTCACTAGAGTGGAAAGACGGTGGAGAGGGCCACGGTGATCAAGACCAACACTGGCACTATACCGAAAGGAACGGTGGGAAGACTTCTGATGGGTGGGGGCGGAGCGCGCATGGACCTTCCCATCTTGACCGAACCGAAAACTGAACGAAATTCTTGGCGATTGAATATAACGCTCTCATCATTAACAAGGGCGAACACGATCCTTGCAGGATATGGCCGCGGCATCAGCTTAACTCATTTGAGACGTGCCGGCCTCCGGATACGCGGCATAAGCCGCGTATCCGGAGGCGGCACGTCTCGAACGAGTAAACTATGATCCAGTGAAAACTGTTGGACTACGTTAGATCAAGGTTTCTGCCTGATAAGTTTAATAATAATAATAAGCGCATTAAATAGGCGCTTTATCCCAATTGAAAATCGGCTCAAAGCGCCGCCGCGAACTGAACCCAACAAGCACGCTCACGTGAATCACGCGCCGCATTCACTCACACACTGTACATAAACACAGAACATTCACGTGGTGCTAAGGGCAAGCTCAAGCGACCTACTGTAGTTTTTTTTTTGGGGAAATTCAAAATCGTTTGTATTTGAAATTTGATTAAGTGGGCTAAAACCGGTACCAAAGTTGAGGGGAGGAAGAGCCGGAGTACCCGGAGAAAGAACCCCGGACGCTTTGACGAGTTTGACGCTTGAAGGCGCCGGGTCAATCAGGCACTACCACTAAACTAGCATGTTCTATCCATTTCCCGTGTCCCACTGCTATTGCTCTGCACACAAACCTGCAATCGGCCTGTCTACTTGGCGACGGAGGCGAAAAGCCTAAAGAAGATGGATGGTGTCTGATCGGAACTGTTCACCTCGTGTAGTGTTGCAAAGCTCTTGCGTTTCTGCCGACCAGATCATTAGACCCACAGTCGATCTCCTCGGACTGAGCAACGTAGGGATATAAATTATTATAAAGAAAAATCTGTTCCGGTGGCTGCAAGATGCGTATAATATCATGGGCCCCCGCCGGCGCGGGGGTTAGTGAGGTTTTCTGCATCTTGCTGACTTCATTGTAAATCTGTGTTCGTTGGACGGAAGGTTTTTCTTGGTGTAGAATTGAACATTTCCGTAAGGTAGCTTGTGGTCACTCGTAGTGAAGGGGTATGGAATTCATCAGATCTGCTGTAAGACTGTGCAGTACATTAACTCATTCATTCCCGGACACACCACAGCAAGTCATGGATCGTTGATTGTACATTGATTGACGTCCCGACAGCAACAAGGCTTTCTAAGGGCGTGCCTGCACTGCTTGCCAAAAAAAAAAAAAAAAAAAAAAAAAAAAAAAAAACTAAACAGAATATTGAATGTATGTCGCCAGCCGGTCTAATACGTTAAATAAACCTAAGACCATTTAGCAACACACATCCAATACCACTCAGAAGAGCTATATGCAGCGCAGACAGCAGGGAGAGTTTAAAAAAAAAGGCAAATACAGGTGAATGGACCAAGGGTAGACAGAAACACAGGCCCCAGAATAGAGGGGAAAACCCACCCTGTGGGGCTGACCAGGGTGACCCTGGGAACTAAAAAGTAGTTAAGCCCACCCAAGTCCCCCAGGGCAGACCCGGATGGGGGAGACATGGATCGAGCACGATAGTTCAAGGGTGGTGTCATATTCTGAAACCACCCTTGAACTATCATGCTCTATCTGTCTCTAGAATTGTAATACAGTCCTTCAGCGGGTAACTTCCAAATTTTGGGATTTAGGTCCTGGGGTATGATGTGTTAAAAGAGGGTCACATTCGGCCTTGAAGCTTGAGGTATACAATGTTATCACGGCCGGTTGTGATGGAGCGCATATTAAATATCTATGGCCCACGGCATGCAGCTCAATACCTCGACTCATTCGAGGCGTGCTCAGTCCGCATACGCGATATAAAGCCGCAAGTCCGGCTGTAGTTCGTCTCGCATGTGTTAACAATCGGTCGCTGCCGGCAGCTGTATATTAAGATGCAGAAGCTTGACGCGCGTACCCTCATAGGCTTCATTTCAGTCACCGTCTCATGAATTGTCCACTCATTTTTTCTTTTCAAGAAACCGCCACCAGACAAAGCATCACTCGGAAGTACACGTTCAAAGAAGTGCACAAGCAAAAAAAAAATCAGAACTTTATGTTGATTGGTTTCCGAAATATGCGCATTTGAATACGGCGTAAAATGACCTCTTTTTGCAATTTTAAGAATGTGCTATGTTGAGACACTTATACAATC
This sequence comes from Semisulcospira habei, assembly GCA_036245525.1. Taxonomy (NCBI): domain Eukaryota; kingdom Metazoa; phylum Mollusca; class Gastropoda; family Semisulcospiridae; genus Semisulcospira; species Semisulcospira habei. Next base: position 243,468,914 of record BTPG01000003.1, read on the forward strand.
ATAAAGTGAAGGTAGAATTGTGTGGTTTTTACTGTCTCGGATCAAAATAACACGTAAATCGTCCTGAATTTTTTTCTAGGCCCACATATTGATACGTTTGCAAAATGACCCATATTGCGATTTGGATATATGTCATAATGAGGGTTTACATGGCCTATACACCCTTCACTTCAAACGTTATATCTTAGGTAATTTTTATCGTAGGCATGTGAATCAGATACTACTAATATGTACACAAAGCACCACAAATCCCCGTCAGTGTGATAATTTCACATTAAATCAAACACAATTCAGATATGAACACAACACTATGACAATATCTTGATATGAACACAACACTATGACAATATCTTGATATGAACACAACACTATGACAATATCTTGATATGAACACAACACTATGACAATATATTGCATTATTGCGCTATATCTCATACATGAAATTCTGAATACATTTCCATCATTTTTCAAATTTACCAGCTGCTGGACGTCTGTTGGCCATGGAAACAAGCAATGTGGTTCTGCCTCGTGTTTTCCTCCCCCTCCCCTGTTCCTGAGAGGGGGTCTACTGGAGTCATCCTATGTGTCACTGTAGCTGGGTGTCTGTTTTATTTTATTATTATTTTTTACAGGTGATTTCTCCAGAAGCAACCAACAGAATTGTTTAAATTTGCATATCTGGTCAGTATTAGATTAGAAGATGTGTCTTGTACCAACGCTGAGGTCCTAAGGTCAAGGTCAAGGTCACAGTAGAGATATATAGGGTTGTACACTAAAGGTAATACCACAAAAGGACGGCTCATATCATTTAAATTGTTGTGAAAAAGTAAAGGTACCCCGAAGAAAGCTGCGCAAAGGAAAATTATCTAACATACCTAGTGTAAAGGCCCTGGCAGCCATATTTGTTTTTTAGTTTTTCCGTTTTTGTCTGTGCGATATCTCTGGAACAGGTTTTAGTTTTTGGTAGCCTTTAGTATAAGAAATGGTCATAAGCGAAAAACGGAGTTGATACCTTTAAGTGTTAGGTTCACGTCCGGAACGTGAATCTATGTGATGGGCCAGTGGTCGTCCGTCCGTCCTTTGTCCGTCGTAAACTTCAACGTTGGCAAATTCACGGAGACTATGACTTCAATCCACACTCTTCTAACTTGGGTCAAAGATATAATGGTGTGCTAAGACCTTCCTACTCATACCAAATTCAGTGACCTCTCTCAAGGTCAAATCCACAGGGGATTAGAAAATAGATTAAACAAAAATTGTTTTTCTGAAATACTGTTAACGGAGTAACGGAGCGGGTGGGGGTGGTGGTGGAGACAGGGGCTCACGTGCTTCAGAGAGATGCTATTCGTTACATGTGGGAGCGTGTGTGTGTGTGTGGGGGGGGGTGGTGGGGTGGAGGTGGGCGGGGGGGAGGGGAGTAGAAACAGAGGCTCATGTCCCTCAGAGAGGTGCCGTCCGTTGGGGGACGCGGGGGCGGGGGGGGGGGGGGGGTAGAGGCGGGGTAAAGATTCTGGATTCGGTGTAGGTCTTTTTTCAACCTCGTAACCATTTTCTGGGGTTTGCTTACGTCAGCAAAAGCAAGAAAGGGCAAACATTTGCACCTGTCGTTTCAGGTCAGTGCTCACTGAAGGGCACACCTTCTTTACACTTTATGGAGGCTATCTTCTGTGGTACAGACATAAATCTGCTGTGATTGCAAGAGAAGAAAAAGATGCAGTCGTTGTTTCACTGAGATGCTGGTCGGCTGAGAAGATAGGAAAGAGTGGACTGGAAAGGATAATGATTGATTGATTGATTTACATTGCTTAACGTCCCTGACAGCAACAAGGCTTTCTCAGGACGTGACTGCACTGCTTGTGAAAAAAAAAAAAAAGAATATTGAATGTATGTCGCCAGCCGGTCCAATACGTTAAATAAACCTAAGACAAGGGGCCTAAATAAAGCTAAGACCATTTAGCAACACACATCAAATATCAAGAGCTACAGGCCGTGCAGACAGTAGGGAGAGTTTAAAAAAGGAAAATACAGGTGAATGGACCAAGGGTAGACAGAAACTCATACCCCAGAATAGAGGAGATACCCCACCCGGTGGGGCTGACCAGGGTGACCCTTGGTACTAAAAAGTAGTTAACCCCACCCAAGTCCCCCAGGGCGGACCCGGGTGGGGGTGGAAAGGATAAGTGGCCTGGGACGGTAGCGGTCATTTCTTGGTCATCACATTCATTAAAGTCTATAATTATTTTCTCATTTGACGGATACGCGTCTGTATCATAGAAAGTACTGGACAGACAGGTAAAAAACTTCAGAGTAGCAAGTCTCATTATATAAAGTCTGAATTGAATATCTGGTGTTGTTTGCCGTCGATGTGTGATATATTCAGCTGTAAGAAGAGTTTGTTGATTGAGATGGGGAGGGTTTGGTTGGTCCTCCTCGTTTACTCGGCTGAATTCTGTTTGACAGCATCCTGAAGTGTTCGTTTAAATAAAATTCAAAGCAACCGATACTATTTGTTGTTCAATGTGAGTTTCTTTTATGTATAGTAAGAAACGGACAAAAAGAGTAAAACTGTATAAAAATATATAATAATAATAATAATAATAACAATAATAACTATACCATACCATACCATAATGCTTTATTAATCCCGCCATGGGGAAATTCACTGTCTGCCCATACAACACATGACATCATCATTCACTCATATATATCATTAAATAACCTATAACTCTCAGTTAAAGAGATGAACTGTAACAGACGTACTGTTACCTTTGTCACACTCTTGGCATCAGAAACACTTACGGTTTATGCCCCCTGTGCTTCTGGTGTCAGCAATGTTGCAATGAACTACTGAATGGGCTAGTACTAAACAAATAAAGAATGTTGATAGACACTATTTACTGATATTACTGTTGAAAAGGGTAACAGCCTGAGGGACAAAAGAGTTGGCATAACGTGAGGTACTACTTTTGGGTACTCGAAGTCTGCCACTTCGGTCGATACGTCTACTGTCAAATTCATATCTAAGTGAATGTGTTCTGTCATCAAGAATGTCAGCCAGTTTGTTCGTAATCCGTCTGTTGTACAGTGTGTCTAAAGTATCACGTGCTCTACCAATCACCCCGCCCGCTTTCCTGATTACTTTGTTAAGACGATCTTGATCTCTTTTACAAAAATTTCTACCGCAGCACATCAGTCCAAAAGTTAGAACGTTAACAATACTGGAGCAGTAAAACATCTGTAAAAGCTGAGAGCTTACATTAAATGATTTGAGTTTTTTTTCAAACAGTAAAGACGGGTATGCGTTTTTTTTTCACAACAGCATCTGTGTTTTGTTTCCAGTTGAGCGCGTTGTCAAAAAGAACACCTAAGTACTTGTAGGACTCTACACGCTCAACTTTTGGTCCCTTGATGACAACAGGACTGGGATGATGTTTGTTATTCCTGAAATCTATGATCATCTCCCTTGTTTTGCGAACATGTAATTCAAGATAGTTTCTTTTGCACCACTGCTCTACAAGTTCGTCGATCTAGATATAATAATAATAATAATAATAATAATAATAATAACGTGTGTTTGTATCGTTTGCTTTATTTACAAGTACGCTACGACAACCAGAAAATCATACCACACACAACAAAAAAAAAAAACATTATTAAAACCAAACCATTTGGCATTCTGAAAAATTAGTCTGCTAACTGGCAAAGAGTTGTCGTTCTTGTTGTCGACTACAACGGTTACATTAAAGAAACCGTCGAACATATTTTTTGTCTAATTTTTACTGCAATACTTCAGTTACACTTGAAAAAAATTCAAGTGTAACTGAAGTATTGCAGTAAATATGGCATACATTTCAGTAGGACTAGACTTGTCAAAGCTGTTATTTAGGTCAAAAGAAATTATACCCCACGAGGAGGGCGTGAACTTCAGGCTTGAAATCGACTACACAGTAAAAATTAAACTGTGGGTCCAAATAATCAATTCTATCAATCAGTGTTAGAGCATGATGTTGAAAATTTCTTTGCCTATCATTAATCATAAACATCTGTGTACTTGCGCAATGTTTTCTGCAAGTCACAAGCAAAATTTGCGTCATCGTTGACGAAAGAAGCTTCTATCGCGGGCGCCATTGTGAAGTCGTATTCGCTCGTTGGGATGTCAGTTTCAAAGCCACTGCGCAAATCCAAGATTTGATCGTCCATATCAGATGATTTTTGGTCGACAGGCTTTTGGAGTAATCTTTTCATGTGTAGCTGGCGCGTGTGGGCGCGATCATTCCCAGATAATATATGTCATGAGTAAAAATAATAAAAATTTCACGTCAAAATCTAATGCAGTTTTCTCTTGAATTTCTCTTGAGTTTTTTCTAGGCACAGTGATAAAGGGCAGGAAAAGCTCTTTCCAACGATACAAAATATAGCGCTGTGCGTTCTATCTTGGATTAGGCAAACGGTTTTTCTAACACCACTGTAGCGCGGCTCTTTGCTAGGCGCTCACGGACAGCTGACCAAGTTTTTTTTATTTTTAACGCATACCCCTGCTCCACATTCGGCGAAGCTGCAAATACATCTTTCTTTTCAGAACAAAACAAAAACGACAGAACTGTAGTCCGGATGATGCTTTATTCGCCCATGTTTTTATTCTTGTTATGCGTGCTATATGTTGAGAGCAGCTCTTGTTGCAAAATAGCTAAATATCGCTCTCCGGCACTGATGCTACCCGCTGTTTGTATAGGGACGAACCTACCCATAGCAGTAGAACTAGTCCATAAGTTCTGCGCTGGACATAAGTGAGTGTGCGGCGCTTTGGCTACGGGTATGAAACGTCCGTCAATGTGTGCTGCTCTGTGATTTTGGACCGTGCGGGCAAGAGCTATTGCGCCCGAAGTCACAGCCTGGTCAGCTCTCCGCTAATGTAGACCTTCCATCGCTTTAACTCACTGTGCCCGAGGTACGAAATGCCCACATTTTAGAGTTATCCTCCGAGGAGTACATTACAATTCAGGAGACAGATCGACCATGATAGTTCAAGAGTGGTGGCAGAATAGCTTGGCGCCTAAAGGCGCCAAGCTAATCTGCCACCACCCTTGAACTATCACGGTCGAGCCATATCTTGTTGCGGTGTGTCGCGGGCAGAATGAGTTAATAGAAACCTGGGTATATAATATGATGCAATTCCTCGATTGCTGCGGACGACAAAGTACGGCGGAGAAGTTGCGTAGTTACTCGTCTGGTACCCCGAGAGGTGTCGTCCGTAGCAACCAACCCCTCCACAGACAGTGGACGCAGGCTGCACTTTTAAAACCAACGTAAATGCAGCGTCGAAGGATGTGGCCCCCAGACGTCAAGGGACGTGGATAATAATAATAATAATAATAATAATAATAATAATAATAATAATAATAATAGTAATTATAATAACACATAACTCTTGTATAGCGCTGTTCTCCAGGAAAACACTGAACTCGCTGCGCATGATACAAAGTGGTGTCAGCAAAAGGCATAGATCCTCATGAGCCCCCGCAACTGCAGGGGCTCATGCGGATCTATACCTCTTGCAGTTGGGTGGTGTTTTTGTTTTCTCGGCAGCAGTAGGGTTAAAAGTTTATTTAACTCATTCTACCCCAGCATCGACATTCCCAAATTTTGCCGCTGTCCTCTGAAGACTGCATTGCAGTGCAGGACACAGATCGACCATGATAGTTCAAGGGTGATGCCAGAATAGCTTGGCGCCCATAGGCACCAAGCTATTCTGGCATCACCCTTGAACTATCATGGTCGATCCTTATCTTGCTGTGGTGTGTCTGGGGTAGAATGAGTTAAGAACAACAGGAAGAGGTCCTCAAGAGTCCGTGCATTCTGCAGGAATTCATTAGGCTCTATGAGTATGGTAGATAAAAGTGGTCCGCCCCTGCTTACTGCCCCTGAGGACGCTAAATCACCTGCCTGTTGCAACGCGAGAGGAAGTGCAGCGGGGAATCACGTGATATAGCCCGTGTATCAAGGGAGATTACCCATCTGTCAAGCGGAGTTATCTGCCGAATGCGACAGTCGTCGCATTTGGCGTGGTAAGTGTGTGGCAATGCGTGTCTGCAAAAAAAACTAACAATGTGCTCGGACGCGATTAACTCATTGTGTCCCGGGTACCAAATCCCCACATGTTGGAGTTGTCCTCTGAAGACTGCGTTACAATTCAGGAGGCAGCTCGACCACGATAGTTCAAGGGTGGTGCCAGAATAGCTTGGCGCCTATAGGCGCCAAGCTATTCTGGCACCACCCTTGAACTATCGTTGTCGATCCATAGCTTAGCTGTGGTGTGTCGGGACTGAAAGTGTTAAGTCTTCACAAGCCAACATTACAAGGCCTGCCTTCGTTGCAATATGAGACAGCGCGAGAACTTCCCGTAACATAACCCTGAATACTGTAGATCGGGCATTTTGTTTAGCAGGAAGGAGGCGGGTGGGCTGATTAAATGGAAGTGTTACGGGTAGATGTCCTTTTGGGTAGAATTTACGAAAGCTAACAACACAACAACAATTCAGAAGACATTGGCATGGTGCCTTGCGGTGCAGTTCAGTTCAGTGCAAGGCAGTGCAGTGCAGTGCAAGGCAATTCAGTTCAGTGCAAGGCAGTTCAGTTCAGTGCAAGGCAGTTCAGTTCAGTGCAAGGCAGTTCAGTTCAGTGCAAGGCAGTTCAGTTCAGTGCAAGGCAGTTCAGTGCAGTGCAAGGCAGTTCAGTTCAAGGCAGTTCAGTGCAGTGCAAGGCAGTTCAGTTCAGTGCAAGGCAGCTCAGTGCAGTGCAATGCACTCCACTGCGCAACGCAACGCAACGCAGCCCCACCCAACCCAACCCAACACAACACAACGCAAAGCAATATGCAATACAACACAACACAACGCAGTACAATATTGTTAGGTGGTAGTGGTGATCGTAGTATGATGTAATCACACCAAAACACACTCACGTGGGGTTCTTGTTGAAAAACTCACTCAGTTGCAACTCGTCAAATGACACAAGGTTGTAGACCGCACTGGAGGAACAGTTCCAACAGTACTTTATTCTCACGATGCAATCTCACCACAATGCATCCACACTTTGATGCACTCTCTCATAAATGCATCCACACTTTGATACACTGTTCCTTACAATGCACACACACACACACACACACTTTCTGTTATACTATGAAATGTAACCAACATGCGTACTACACAACTTTGACGTCATGTTTGACGTCACTAGAACAATCGCACCTTTTCCAGAACCTTCCAGCTTAATCTAGGTCGTACTTTGCTACAAATTATTGAAATGTGCAACATTCTTGTCATACACCCCAAAATCGATCGCAACTCTCCCTGCAAAAAGAAACGAATCAGAACTAAAAAGGCACTACGTGATTCTAAACTAAAATAGCACAGCTGAACATCGGATCTTTTCCTATGTTCAACACACACATGACCTACAAAGAATAACACAACCACAAACGTAACAAATATAATGCAACACGGTACAATTCGGTGCACTGCAATGCAAAGCAATTCAATTCAATGCACTACACCACGATGCAGCGCAATAGGAAATAACAAAAAGAACTGGACAAACCCCATGGTAACCTTGAAAAACCCTTCAAATATCAAAATGGAAACAGAACTGAAAGTTGGCGCTGGGTGAAAAACAGCTAGGTTTCTGTTTCAGGAGCAAATTTAATAAAGAAAACGATTTAGGCAAAACGTCACTGCTTCAAGATGAACGCCGCTTTGATTCCCCTACATGTCGTTTGTTTTCTCAAATGAAATATTTTTCATTTTGCTTTTGTCCAACTTAACATCGCGCTTGCTTTGCCATAAATCTAAATTTAATGATTGTAAGGCTGTGTGAGCTTTCACAAACCGGCACAGCCCGATGAAACAAAAGGCCATCGGGCAGATGTCGGCATTAGCTTGCCCGCGTACTGTAGTGCGCGGGCGAACTAATGCCGACAGCGGCCCGAAGAATTTTGCTCATTTCTCTTGAGCTAAAGGTCCTTCTCTTGGAGAGCGTGGCTTGCTCATGAGGCTAGAGCGTCGGACCCTCCTCATAAAGGTCACACATTCGAAACCCGCACGGCTGACTGCTACGAAGACGTGAAAAACTGGATGACAGCAAAGAAGCTGAAACTGAATGACGACAAAACGGAAGCCATGCTGGTAGGCACTCGCCAGAAACTTTCCCAGCTCCCTCCCTCCCTCCACCTTCAACTTGACAGCACCCCCATCTCCCTCTCTGACTCGGCCAAAAACCTTGGCATTATCCTCGATTCCTCTCTTTCCATGACAAGCTTTGTTTCTGCCACGGCCCAGGCATGCTACTTTCACCTCCGCCGCATCGGTCAGATCAGAAAATACCTCACTACCGAAGCTGCCACCAAACTTGCTGTCTCTCTCATTCTATCTCGCATCGACTACTGCAACTCTCTCCTTTCCTGCCTCCCTCACACTACCACTTTCACTCTCCAGCGCGTCCAGAACAATGCTGCCCGCCTCGTCCTCAGAAAGAAAAAAATCGACCACATCACTCCCCTGCTCAAACTCCTTCACTGGCTTCACATCCCCCAACGCATCCAATACAAGATTATGTCGCTCTGCTACAAATCCCTGAACAACTGCGCTCCCGCCTATCTTTCAAACTTACTTCACCCTTACACTCCTCCCCTCTCCCTCCGCTCCGCCTCCGACCCTTCCGCCTCCACATCCCCCGAACCAAACTCAGCACTTTCGGCCCCCGCTCCTTCTCAGTATACGGTCCATCCATCTGGAACACTCTCCCACTCTCTCTCCGTCAGAAACACTCTCTCCCCTCCTTCCAGTCCGCCCTCAAAACTCACCTCTTTCAACAGTTCTAGCACTATACCACCACACTCCCTACCATAAGCAGACTGTCGTAATGTATTTCACTATTTGTGGTTCGTAAGTCGTTCTAAAGCGTGTGCATGCGTGCGCGAGTTATGAGTGCGCGCTTAGAGTTATAATTATTATAAGATAAGCGCATTATAAATACCGTAATTATTATTATTATTATTATTTATTATTATTATTATTATAACCCAGCTGAATTTCTGCAAAACCCTTTCAGCGCGCGGTCCAGGCAGAAAGACGGGCCTGTTCAGACGACATGTCCGTTTATAAAGGCCTTGGTAAATCAAAGTGGCACATTTGCGGTGCGCCTGAATCGATCAGTGTTCAGGTCGTACTCCATTGGCAATAGCTGTCCCTGTGCTACGTAACCCGCCCGTCAGAGCCTTCCATTATCACTCCGGTGCTGTGGACGTTAAACCCCGAACTGACCAACCAATTTCAGCGCGGTACCCCTTTCTTGAAACCTCTGTAAAAGCAAAAGATATTTAGCACAAATCGTATAACAATTTTCCATTTATCTTCTGCGTTTGGCCCTGAACACGAGAGAGGTTGGCTAAAAAAAAATTGAACTTTTTTTTTCACGCTTAAAAACTCACATTTCGCAACACTCTCAGAAATTGAACTTTGCGCATGTCCATTAGGGGCGAGTGTAAATTGTTTTACACGTGTATTTTCGACAATTTTCTCAATAACGCAGAACATTCCCCCGGAGCTTTCGGAGCACTTCTGGTGAAATTTAGTCGCACGCTAAAACCTCATCTCTTTACATCAATCGAAAACATAGACATAAATTGAGCCGATGGTTTCGCAGCAAGAGACCCAGATTCTCGTGAGCCCCTGCATTCGCAGGGGCTCACGAGAATCTGGGCCTCTTGCAGATTGGTTTGAATGTTTGAGCAGCGGTATTGTCGCGGCATTGGAAGCTAAATTGCTTACGTAAAACTGTTTTGGCTCCGCAGAGAAGGGGTTTAATTCAATGCACTGGCACATTTCTTGGAAATTGTTTCCCTTACAAGACAAAAATAAGTTGGTTTTTTTTGTTGTTGTTTTTCTTCTCCTTTTTTTTTTCTTTTATGTTTGGAGTTTCAGTCCACTACACCGTCTGCAGGGACAATAAACTCACATATTTTGGCAGTCTCCCCTTTTCTTTTTACATATTTTGTTGTTCTATCCGAATGTTGCCGCAAGCTAAGTAACCTATGTAGAAAAAAAATGTGGCAGAGACCTTTGAAAATAATGATACTCTTTTTTTTTTTTTTTTTTTTTTATTATTATTAGCCCTAGTTAAAAGCGAATCTGACATTATCCAGAATTGATCTTTTTTTTTTAAAGTTATGCCTATTTTGAATTTAGTATTAACCTTTAAAGGTAAAAGCCACACAAACAAGCGTCAGACGCGTTAGGTGATCCAAACAGTAACACAAGGATAGGGACACACGCTGTGAGCACTAAAACAAAGGCAACGCACTGCGTTTTTTTTTTTTTCAAAATAAAAAATGTCAAAGGACAGTTGTTTTTTTCGCCCCTATGTGTATATTTTGCTCTTGCAATATAACGAAAATTGTTACGTGGTGGAGTTGTAGTCGAAGTATGATAAACACACCAGACACACACGCACGTAGAGTTCTTTTAAATAGACCTCATTCAGCTGCAATCCGTAAACCGTGGCTTAAGGATGTAGACAAAACTGGAGTAACAGTTCCAACAATATTTAATTCAGCGATGCGATATTCTCACAGTAATGCTCTTTCCAATGCACAAACTACTCAATACAAAGTCTCTTTTGCTATGTCCACACTACGACTCAAAGTTTCTCATACACGGCGTCTCTCGCAATAAATTGCGTGTCTCTACAACTGACAAAGCAAGACAATGTACTAACGGGCTTTCCCAGCGCCCTCCTTATATACACTATCAAAATCTAGAATCTTCTACGGATATCATGAACTCAAACAACCAGAACGAAACACGCAGCCGAAGCTCATTAACATAAACTTTCCAGAAATAATATAACAGGCTACAAAAATTCGGCTGCTCACTTCAGCTCTAAATTCTAACATATAATAAAGACACATAAAAGTATGGTATCCCTATCTATGCTAGCTCAAAAAGGTACGAGAACATTCACCAAACAAAATAAAAGCTGCTCACTACACGCGCACAGGAAAACAAAAAGTAGCGAAAAATGTAGCGATGTCAACTAACCGACGTGACACTTACGAGGCCACCAGACAGTGAGACCCTTCTACAACGCACCGGACTAAACACAACAAAACGAAATCGGCTCTACTCACGAACAAAAGAAAATCTTACTAAAAAAACACGTGAATCATAACCGTGATAGCTCAAATAAACAACATATCGTTACCTACGAATAACACATGTAAGCTCTCACAGGAAAACACTACCACAATCGTAACAAAAATCTTTTACAAGAATTGGCTCACTGTTGTTTGTCTTCAGATAAAAATAATTTGGTCATTTAGTGGAGGTGTCAAAGTTGGGTTTTTCTGGTTGTTGTTTTTTTTTGTGTGTTTTTTTTTTTTTTTTTTTTTTTTTTTTGGTGTTTTTTTTTTGTTTTGTTTTTTTTTTGTTTTGTTTTTTTTTTGCTTTTGTTTGCGAACAACGTATTAACCCGTTTAACCCCGAGTATCTACAGCAGCAGATTGACTGACCATGATAATTCAAGGGTAGTGCCAGATTAGTTTGGCGCCTGAAGGCGCCAAGCTAATCTGGCACTACCCTTGAACTATCATGGTCAGTCAATCCACCTCCTGCACCTGTTACATAGCCATTAGGCAACACCTCCAAAATTTGAGAAATGGGACCTTGGGGTTGAAAGGGGTAACCAGCCCCTTCAGTAGCAGTAGATGCCCACGTTGTTGTTTTTTTGTGTGGTTTTTCAATCTTTGTTTTTTTTACGCCAGAGTACTCCAGCAGACCAAACACCATGGATAAAAGTGGTTTCAGCAAGAGGATTAGATCCTCATGAGCCCCGGCAGCTGCGGGGGCTCATCAGGATCCATACCTCTGGCAGTTGGTCATTTTCACTTTCTTCTCATGTGTAAGTTTTAATCTGTATTTCTAACGGTGCAGGGGTTAATCTGCTTATTCTTGTTCCCACCCACCCGGGTCTGCCCTGGGGGACTTGGGTGGGGTTAACTACTTTTTAATTCCCAGGGTCACCCTGGTCAGCCCCACAGGGTGGGTTTTTCCCTCTATTCCGGGGCATGTGTTTCTGTCTACCCTTGGTCCATTCACCTGTATTTGTCTTTTTAAAACTCTCCCAACTGTCTGCACTGACTGTAGCTCTTGATATTGGATGTGTGTTGCTAAATGGTCTTGGGTTTATGTAGGCCCCATGTCGTAGGTTTATTTAACGTATTGGACCGGCTGGCGACATACATTCAATACTCTGTTTAGTTGGGGTTTTTTTTGTTTGTTTTTTCACAAGCACGCCCTGAGAAAGCCTTGTTGCTGTCGTTACGTTAAGCAATGTACAAAAATTGTTCTTGTTGCACATATTTTTTTGGTATGCTGGTTGCTGATTCTAGACTTGACGGTGTTTGGCCGTTAGGTCGAGATTCAGGGACCAAGCACCCGCTTTATTATTCTGAAAGGGACAAAGGAAACGTAAGAAGCCCCATTACGGCTTTCTTTCTAAATTAAATTGTAAGTGGCCTCACATGTTTTCACTCAAACGCGTTGTAAGAAACTTGCCGTCAACGAAAGAAGCACGATACAAATAACCAGGTTAAAACTGCTTACTGAATGTAAGGCTTCTTTTTTGTGTGTCGGTGCAAATCGACCGGCACCCTAATGTTGGTTGTTACAGTAAAATTCGAATATAGCAAATCGCCCAATAGTTCAGCTCTGTTGTAAGCGAAGTCGAATGTATATCCCAAGTTTGTTGCGTAAGTGAAGATAATTATTACCACACAAAAAAGGATGTCCAATTTGCCTTTGCTATGCGACTTTTGTTGTACATACAACGTTGTTTTAAGCGAAGTATGTCGAGTGTATACATTGTGTTAACTAAATAGCGGCAGCCGCATCCGGATGCCTGGCTTATCTCATTCTACCCCAGACACACCACAGCAAGATAAGGATCGACCATGATAGTTCAAGGGTGATGCCAGAATAGCTTGGCGCCTGTGGGCGCCAACCTATTCTGGCATCACCTTTGAACTATCATGGTCGGTCTGTGTCCTGCACTGCAATGCAGTCTTCAGAGGACAACGGCAACATTTAGGGATTTCGGTCTTGGGGTAGAATGAGTTAAACCTTCGCATCCGGATGCGGATGGCCGCGAATGAGTTAACCGGCTGGATAGCTGGGGCTTGGGTGTCCCGGAGGAGTGATAATAGACGACCCTAGGCAGCGGGTTATACGAGGGGACAAGGACAACAATTGAAAGTGAGCCCTGAACACTGAATCCATTCAAGCGTACCGCAACTGCGCCAATGTTTGATTTATCAGGACCTTTGAACTGGCAAATACACTTTGTATGTGTTGTCGCAGCCCCTTTTCTTTTGGATGATGCATTACCAAACTGTCAAGGGACGTGTCCTACACACCATTCCCGGCTGGAATCTAGTTATGACGGCTGTGACTACGGGCGACAGAGTAAGTGCAAGAAAATTGAACGCAAAAGTATTTAGCTCAGACCCTGGGGCTGACGTCCTGTGAGAGATCATGATGATGGGTACGATGTGCAATAAGCAAGCAAGAGACATACATTCTCATGAGCCAATGTAGTTGCAGGGGCTCATGAGAATCTCTGTCCCTTGAAGTTGTCAGAGGTTCAGTGGCGTCACCTTTTCCTATTTCGAGAATTACAAAATTGCATGAATGATTAACCCATTTAGCCGAATGTCGAATTTCTCACATTTTGGAGGTGTGACAACGATTATGTACCAGTTGCAGGGCATGGGTCGACCATGATAATTCAAGGGGAGTGCCAGATTAGCTTGGTGCCATCAGGCGCCAAGCTAATCTGGCACTACCCTTTTAGTATCGTGGTTAATACATCTCCTGTTGTAGTACCTCTGAGTTAAATGTGTTAAACGGCTGATCAGCAAGAGGCAAACACTGCGGTTTCGGGAGTACATTTGAATCTGTGCCCTTGTCAGCATCATTCGCGGCGTCATGTACGTGTGGGGTCTTGAATGCAATATTCCTTGCGGGCAGTCTCAGTGTCCACATGAGTGAGAAAATAAAATGAAACGCAACAGGATTGATTCCAAATTCCAGCAATTGTCAGACTATAATGAGGCCCTGCTTGTACACTGGTCCATGAGCCTCTATGCCCATTGCAGACCGGAGGGAAAAGGACACCATGAATAAAGCCCAATGCCGTATCAATTCTGTGCCGCCGTACTGAAAAATATTATTCATCGGAGGCGTGATCAGATTTTGACAGGTAGAATAGCGTGAAAAGAATTGCTATTCTCTGAAACTTGATTTGTTTCTGACAGGCTCTATTGTTCAGGGTCGTATGCAACGGAGGGCGAATAAAACAGACCGAGATGTACTGACGAGGGAGGGGGGGGGGGGGGCGAGAGAGAGAGAGAGAGAGAGAGAGAGAGAGAGAGAGAGAGAGAGAGAGAGAGAGAGAGAGAGAGATGATGATGATGATGATGATGATGATGATGATGATGATGATGATGATGAAACTTTATTTATCAACTGTAAAAAGATTTGACAGAAACAAATCGTCATTTTACAAACTTGCCGTTGCTAACATAATATACAACATAAAATAGGTTAAAACAAATACAAATAATAAAGACATATTTGCACACATTATTTCATGCAACAATAGTATTTAAAAATAAATAAAATAATAATAAAATTTAAAAAATATATACACAAACTAATAGTAACACTCAACATTCATCTTATACCACACACACACACTCACACACACACACACACACACACACACACACACACACACACACACACACACACACACACACACACACACACACACACACACACACACACACACACACGCACACACTATACATAAATGCATGTAGTACATGGTTGGTGGAGTTTTTGTTCGGCATGCTAGAAATAAATTTGCCGACTTCAGCGACGGTAATATCAGGAATGATGAATGTCTGCAGTATAATTTTGGCCTCACAGTATTTTTCCAGTACACTAGGACTCTGCGTTACTACTTGCAGCTGACTGAGCAAGTATTTCAGCTGTCGATAGGAAGTGGTTATTTAATATATCAGCTGACAAATGGGGTGGAATTTCAGGAGCTGATTTACCCTTTGTTATACGTTCAGGGCTTTCCAAACCGATGCTGTATCTTTTTTGTCCCTAATCATTTCATGGAAGAACAGTTTTTTTTTGTTTTTTTGTTTTTGTTTTTTTTTTGTTTGCTTTATTTTTTTACGCTTTCACTAGGTATTTAACACGATTTTTTAAATTTTTATATTCATCAACCCGTTTTTCTTTCTTATGTTTGTCTCTAAATGACATGAGAGAGAGAGAGAGAGAGAGAGAGAGAGAGAGAGAGAGAGAGAGAGAGAGAGAGAGAGAGAGAGAGAGAGAGAGAGAGAGAGAGACTCCAAGTCGTGAGAGGGGGAGGGGAGGGGGGGGGGCTGAGCGAGCAGAGAAGGGAATAATATGTGGAAGAAACCCCCCCCCAAAAAAAAAAAAAAAAAAGAAGGAAACACGCTTAGAAAAAAATAAGCACAGCACAAGCTTTGCACTTGTTCTTCTAAGCATGGTCCTTTCGTTGAGAGTGGGAGAGAGATGATGGCGGTGATACTTTATTTGACAACGTTACGTTTTGACAGGAAAAAATCGCCAATTTGCAAACTTGCCGTTGCTACAGACTACAATAAGTAGTCGGGGTGAGAATGGTGGGAGGGAGGCGGGGGAGGGTGAGGAGCTATGTAAGCGTGGAAGGGAATATTTGAGGAAGACCCCCCCCCCCCCCCAATAAAAGGAAACACGCTTAAGAAGGACAAGTACGTCAGAATTGTAGTAGTGCTCCTTCTAAGCGTGTTTCAGTCTTTCATTATTGGAATTCTCCTCATGGGATTCCCCTTGCATTTTACGCGCTTGGCACGCTCACCTTTTTGGTCTGGAGTTTGGTGGATGTCGTAGCCACAGCGCAGAGATAATTGTTTTTGACTTCAGACTTACTTGTATGTAAGCACAGTCAAAAGACTCTCCAGCAATTTGCATGATACACGAAGTGCATGCAGAACCCGAAATTCGACTGTCACAGCAGGGCCCCCCCTCACATAAGGGTGAGGTTGAGGTATGGGTAGTGGGGAAAGGTTGCATAGATCAATTCACACTGGTTGTCTCCATCGAATTGCTACCGCAGACCGGTAGCGAATCGAGGGAGACAACCAGTGTGGAAAGAAAATTCCAGAGCGGCCGAGAGGGGAAAGGGAGATGGGGGGGGGGGGAGGGGGGTGGGCTGGGATGCTTGGACAAAACGGGAATGCGAAATAAATGTGGATAGCCTAGATTATCCGGCACGATGTGTTTCCTCGTCCGTCTCTGTGATGCCCTTCCATCGCCAGCATTTTTCTTTTCTCTTACATATCCGGCGGTGACAGAGAATTGGATTACTGAGGGGACTGCGGTTGGCAACTCAATTTCATGTCACAAAGTGAGGGGATGTGAAGGGGGGGGGGGGAGAGAGAGAGAGAGAGAGAGAGAGAGAGAGAGAGAGAGAGAGAGAGAGAGAGAGAGAGAGAGAGAGAGAGAGAGAGAGAATTCATGAAACTTTCTTTATCAACTATTGAGGCAATGATATAGCTATTTTTCAACCGTGCCGTTGCTAACGACTGCAAGACTATATATTCACAACATTTCAAACTGTACATATACATAATTATATGCATGATAAAAACGTGACATGCTTCGGGGGAAAAAGTGATGCTCTCTCTCCCACACACACACACACACCCACACTCACGCACACGCACGCACACGCGCACACCCACACACACACACACACACACACACACACACACACACACACACACACACACACACACACACACACACACACACACACAGAGAGAGAGAAGGAAGGCGGTAAATGTAACAAGAGACTGAGAGAGATTTCTGAAGCTGTTAGCCCTTTCTAAACCCATCAAGCAAAAGCCCTCGGGCCCACGACGGCCGCAGTGGGCCCGCGCACGGCTGTGCGCGGGCTCACTGCGACCGTCGTGGGCCCGTAGACGTTTTGCTACCGGGGAACGTGTTTCTGTGTTTCTTACTTTGGCCGCGATCGTCTTTAGACGCCGCGTGTTTCTGGCACCTGCGGCGTCGAACTCAACAACAAAATCTGACACCAGTCGATGAGATTTTAGAGGTACAATCTCAACGTTCAATACGGCGATACATCAACAGCAGCTGAAAGCGAATTGCCAGCAGTGTAGTGTATTCACAGTGGTCAAAGGTCCTCGGGTCCACTGCAGCCGTCGTGGGCCTAAGGACCTTTGCTAACTGGGATTAGCCAACTGAGATTTTTAAGGTGGGGATATTCGTAAACAGGATATATGTCTGTTGCAAGTGATGGAGACCCTCTACGGAGAACTGGCAGCTGGGTGAAGAAACACTGGTCGCTCTAAGCTACGATTTGTAGATGTCTGCAAGAGGGATATAAGAGCACTGGACATTGACACTGCGTCTTGGGAAAGCCTTGCGGATGACCGTGCAAAGTGGAGAAGTATCCTCCACCAACACCTCAAGTCGGGGGAAGAGAAGATGTCGATAGCAGCAGACAAGCGGGCACGCAGAAAGGAGTGCAACAACTCCATCAATCCAGCGACCACGTACATTTGTGATCTTTGTAGCAGGGACTGCCACTCCCCCATTGGCCTCTACAGTCACAAAAGATGCTGCTTCAAATCCGCCTCAGCAGGCAATCAGATCAGAACAACTAGGATGCATTATCTATGGTCGATTCAGACAGACAGAGGCCCACTAATAGTGTATATTACAAAGAGTATGTACATAAGGGGAGGTTAGTGTGTCTTATAAGAATGCTGCTCACAAGGGAGCTTAACTATTGAAGTCCGATTGTTGTAAAGAGAAAGACATCTTTGTTTTTCTTCTCCTTTGCACGTAGGAGAGTTTTACCGACTCGTTTTAGGGGTAGAAGAAAACGTGTACCGCTGACATACTCGCATTATTATTTCGAGTTAATTATATGGGTTTAATGCGGAGCAGGCAACTAAGACCATCTCACGGCGGTATTATTTCTAGTAGTAGTAGTAGTAGTAGTAGTAGTAGTAGTAGTAGTAACCTGTTCAGCAATGGCGCACTACAGCAGGAGATGGGTCGACCATGATAATTCAAGGGTAGTGCCAGATTAGCTCGGCGCCAAGCTAATATGGCACTGCCCTTGAATTATCATGGTCGATCCATCTCCTGCAACTGGTGCAGAGTCATTAGATGACGCCTCCCAAAATTGGGAAATACGGCCGTCCGGCTGAATGAGTTAATATTGATAATAATAATGATAATGATAATATAATAATAATAATAATAATAATAATAATAATAATAATAATAATAATAATATACTTATTATTATTATATATTTATTTGTTTATTTATTTCGCCAATTTACATTTGGTATAGTTAACCCATTAGAGTTATCAGCGCTTAAACTAAAACAGAAAAACAGAAAAATAGAAAATACAGTCCAATAGATACCATACCATGATTCTACACACATTCTCTCACTCGCTTTCAGTTCATGTCATTCCCACAACTCCGTAAGCGCTGTAATTGCCGTCTGCTTTAGTTTCAGGGTACAAATAATTTAAGAAATATCATGTGCAGTGATAACTTTTGGGGCATAATTCATTGTTAATGAGGGCATTGGTACAATGTAACAGAAAGCTGCATCCCTCCCCCCCCCCCTCCCCCCTTAAAACACACACACAAAAAAAAAAAAAAAAAAAAAAACACCCAACTGCAAGAGATATAGTTCCCCATGTGCCCCCGCAGTTGCAGGGGCTCATGAGGATCTATGCCTCTTGCTGAAACCACTCTTATACACATACCAAGGGGAATTACTCAGCGCTGGACAGAGAAACAGTTAGATCCCCTGCCCCCCCCCCCCCCCCCCCCCCCCGCCTATCAAGCACCCAATCGCCAGCCCACAGAGCAATACACAGGTATAGAACAAGGCCATCACATACATCCTCATGTAGGATGCAGATGATCGTCTTGTTCTATACCTGCGTATTTCTCCGTGGGCTGGCGATTGGGTGCCTGATAGGCGAGGGGGGGGGGGGGGGCAGGAGATCTAACTGTTTGTCTGTCCAGCGCTGAGTGATTTCCCTTGGTATGTGTACAATTGTGCCAGCCCTAGCCTCACCTATCTGGTTTGTGAGTGAAACCACTCTGTATTCATGTTCCTGGCAGGGAAACTGTAACGTTCATTAACTGTCTGGTTTGTGAGTGAAACCACTCTGTATTCATGTTCCTGGCAGGGAAACTGTAACGTTCATTAACTGTCTGGTTTGTGAGTGAAACCACTCTGTATTCATGTTCCTGGCAGGGAAACTGTAACGTTCATTAACTGTCTGGTTTGTGAGTGAAACCACTCTGTATTCATGTTCCTGGCAGGGAAACTGTAACGTTCATTAACTGTCTGGTTTGTGAGTGAAACCACTCTGTATTCATGTTCCTGGCAGGGAAACTGTAACGTTCATTAACTGTCTGGTTTGTGAGTGAAACCACTCTGTATTCATGTATTCAGAAACAGACTTAGTGATTACCATGGCGCTAAATAAAACATGCACCCCAATCCTGTAAACAGCATTAAGCGCTAAGTGTCGAATGAAACCTACGGAGGGCTGCTGGGTTTTCACATTTTAGCGTAACGCAATGACCGTCCTCACTCAAGCGTGAAGGCTCGTAAAGCAGTCGGTCCCTGACGATTAGCTAACAGAAAATAAATATCCCATAGGCGTTAGCTTTCAATTTCCTCTTTCATTTTAACCACCGTGTGCATGAAGCCATTGCTGCTATTTACAGGTCCTATAACTGCATATACAAGTTAACTCGTTGTGTTCGAGGTACGAGAAATACCTACATTTTGGAGTTATCCTCTGTGGACTGCATTACAATTCAGGAGACAGATCGACCATGATAGTTCAAGAGTGCTGGCAGAATAGCTTGGCGCCTATAGGTGCCAAGCTATTCTGCAATCACCCTTGAACTATCATGGTCGAGCCATATCTTGCTGTCGTGTGTCGCGAGCAGAATGAGGAAGTTAATCGCGTAAAATGATCGATGGTGATAGTTCAAAGGTCGTGTCTATTTAATAATAATAATAATAATAATAAGGAAGATTTATATGGCGCCTAAACATGGTAAGATGCACTAGGCGCCGTACATAATTATGAACAAGAAAAATATTACACAAAAAGTGACAAAACCAAAGCCACAAGCACATTACACAAAAGAACAGAAAACCACTAAATACATGAACACTGATAATCAAGATGAGAAATGATGGGTTTTAAGACTGAGTTTAAAACTGGCATTCGGACTCACTGTGTCTCAATGATTTGACTCTTGCGCATGTGAATGTTAGGGCGCGAGATGTAACCGCTTTAAAGCAATTCGCCATCAAACGCCTATGACTATAAAGCTCCATCCAGCAAAATCAGATAAGCGGAAAAAGCAATTTTATCCGATCGACAACATGCCGGAAGTATAGGTGGCGCCAGTGTGTCGTGCATTCCGGAGCACTTGCAACTAGAACTAACAAGTTCCAATCACCACTATCACTGCACACTAACCGGTCCTAACCAAATTCAAATTGATGCCGACAAGCCACGAAAAGTGCCGATGATTCACGGAAAGTACCGATGGTTCACGAAAAGTGCCGATGTTTTCTCGGTTTTACATGCGAATCCTGAGGTCGATCAACCGACAGGTAAATATGGCTGGCGATGGCATATTGATCCGACAAACAAGCCCTCTCCACCCAGGGTCAGAATCCCGAGGGGGGTCGGGTCAGAGGATCGATACAGTAGGAGACACAGGTTCCCATGCGTCCCTGCATGCAGCCGCGAACAGACAAGATGATCACTGTAGCCTGACCCGTACATCCTCATCAGACTATGCAGCCGCGTCTGTACAACAGTTCATTGACACTTTGAACTGTTCACTGCTACCAAGTGGACGGCGAATGTCGTCTTTAACCCTTATCATCCGGAATACACCAGTGTGTGAAATAAGTTTGATTAAAATAGTTCAAGGGTAGTGCCAGAATAGCTTGGCGCCTCTAGGCGCCAAGCTATTCTGGCACCACCCTTGAACTAAAGCCATTGGTCTATATCCTTATCTGTAAGTACTATAATGTAGCTTGCATATGGCAGTGTACAAGTTTGAAGCTTTTAGCCTCAGTATGATATGGGTTAAAGGCAGGGCAAATTAAAGACGAATAAACCCATCAATCCAAGCAAGTGAATAAATAGTCAACAAGACGCAAAGGGCCTCATGAGCCCTCGCACCTGCGATATGTTAGTGCACCTGCGGGGGCTCATGAGGTTCTTTGCCTCTTGAAGTTGGGTGGTGTTTGCATTTTCTGGCCGTGAAGGGGTTACAGCAAGAGAAATAGATTCTCGTTAACCCCTGTAGTTGCAGAGGCTGACGAGAATCTGTTTCCCTTTGCAAGGGTGTTGGAGTGGGGTCGGGGGGAGAATTTGTGAGGGGAGAGGTTGGCGAGGTAATAGTTTAAAAAAATGGGCAGAAAGATAAATAGATTTTCCTGTATTTGTTTGTGGTCATGAGCATGTACGCCTCCTTGTCCGGACGGGTTTATGGAGACGAAAAGGGGTACAGAAGAACCGGGGTAGGGGTTGGGGCTGGGGAGGATAGGGTGTGTTTGGGGGGGGGGGGAGGTCTTAGAGAATGAACGGAGATGCTTCGGGAATTAGCGTTTCAAACACATGCGGTGGCTGTCAGGAGCAGGCCGGCTTGTGAACGACTCAGCTAAAAGCCTGGACGACAATCCTTCATACTGTAGTTCTCCCAGCCAACACCGCCTCTTCTGCAAGAGGCGCAGATCCTCATACGCTGCGGCAGGGGATAATGTGAGTCTATGCTCCATGCAACTGCAGCTGTATATCTCTAGTGATGGGTGTTAGTATTCTTATTTTTATTATTTGTATTCCTTTTCTTATGTTTCTTATTGTTTCTTCTTATTCTTGTTATCTTAATTCTTAAAAAAGATCACCCTGTTCGGCGAGCTTGCTACTGGACACCGTGACAGAGGGGCACCAAAGAAGAGATACAAAGACTGTCTCAAGAAGTCACTTAGTGCCTGCCAAATCGACCACCACCAGTGGTCTTCGCTTGCTGCGGACCGTGACACCTGGCGCTCCACCATTTACAAGGCAGCTGTCTCCTTTGAGAACTCTCACAGAGCTAGCCTTAAGGACAAGCGGCTCAGGAGAAAAAACAGAGATGCCGCAGCTCAGAACCCTGGCCATACCTTCCCCTGCAGCCACTGCGGTCGAACCTGCCTGTCTCGGATTGGCCTCCGCAGCCACGAACAAGCCTGCAGACGTCGTGGGCAACTCCTATAAAATCAGTCTTCGTTCGCGAAGTCAAGCCAAGCGTATTGTTTCTTCTTATTCTTGTTATCTTAATTCTTATGCATATCAGCTGGCGTTAGACTACGACTAATCCTCAGTGACGACACCCCGGTAAGCAATGATCCTAAGGCCCACTGCGACCGTCGTGGGTCCGAAGGCGTGCTGCTACTGGGAAGTTAGCAGACTGATATTAATGTAAGCATCATTACATCTCTTACAGCTGGAAACAGTGTCTGAAAGAATCAGCAAAGACTCAAAGCCGTACCCATAAGCCATGAAATCAAGAAAAGCTATAAGCTTCAACGACCTTCGCACAAAATGAACTTGACCTGAAAAGACGCTGAACATTTCTTTGCAATGAAGAAATGCCACACAGAGGAGCGCCTCGCAGAAATTGCAGGTAAAAGTCCCTATAATATCTACACGCGCAGTCATTTTAAATCATCAGTCAATCGAAAACGTTAAAAGTTTAGGACTTAACGTCTTTTCTCCACCACGAAGGTGATTTCAACGACGCGGCACCGAAATAGGTTCTGAACAAATTTTGGCCCCAGCTGGATTCGAATTCGGGACCTTTCGGTCGAGAGTGAAACGCCCTACCACCGAGCCACCCAGGTCCCCGTGAAGCAATCGAGCAGTTCATTCTGTATCGCACGGTACTCGTTTGCACTTTACGCCGACCGGCGCACCGCGGCCTCGCATCAATAAATACAACGTTCGGACAATTTCTTCCAACGAAGTGACACGATCTAGAACAGTACACTCAGCAACACCACAGGTCCAGAAAACCTACACAAGTAAAATGTACGACAGAAGCTGTCTTAGCGGAAGCTGACTGTCATTAACCCCTTTTAGCCCCGGAACCCTGCAGCAGGTGATGGATTGATCGTGATAATTCAAGGGTAGTGCCAGGTGAGCTTGGCGCCTGAAGGCGCCAAGCTCATCTGGCACTACCCTTCAATTATCATGATCAATCCATCTCCTACAACAGGTACATAGTCGTTGGGCGACACCTCCAAAATGTGCGAAATGGGACCTTGGGGCTAAAAGGGTAAAAGACCATCATTTAGGTGGCTACGGCCGTAGCCACATAAATGATGGTCTTTAGTGACAGGAATGATGGACTTTAGTGACAGGAATGATGGTCTTTAGTGACAGGAATGACGGTCTTTAGTGACAGGAATGACGGTCTTTAGTGACAGGAATGACGGTCTTTAGTGACAGGAATGACGGTCTTTAGTGACAGGAATGATCGTCTTTAGTGACAGGAATGATGGTCTTTAGTGACAGGAATGATGGTCTTTAGTGACAGGAAACACTTTTTGTGGCAACAGCACATAATGCCATCAGTCAATAAACCAGTACGCCGTGCACCTAGTCAGGTTTAATTCCTGTGTCACCGACGGATATCAAGTTCGTTTCCATCTGCAGGAGACAAGCTTTAAATGGCCGCTGAGGTCGCTGCGGCCAGTGGAAACCTGCGGGGAACAGTCTGTTTGGTAGTTTCCCTTTGCGCCATTTTCCAAATCGTTTATTTTTTTATGTATTTTGCCTTTTTCCGGATTCAGCGTCTGAGTGTTGGACCGTGTTTTTTCGCGCACACACGGACACACACATGTGCGCACGCATCCATACTCGCACGCACGCATACCCGTACGCACGCACGCACATATTCACGCAATAAAATCCATACTGCGCAGACACATAGGCGCCGGACGATTGCGCGCCGATATAATAATACGAAGTAAGGTTTCCGCGGAGTTTCATTGGTCCCCCCAAGCGCAAGGATTTGTTAACCCCTTCACTGCCGAGTAAAAAGGAACGCGATCCAACTGCAAGAGGCACAGATCCTCATGAGCCCCCGCGACTGCGGGGGCTCATGAGGATCTATGCCTCTTGCTAACACTAGTGTGTATGCATTTTTTTTTCTTTCTCGCAGCACTATGAGTTAATCATAATCACGGTGCAGTTGGCATAGTATCAGTAGTACAAACCTTCTTGTAAAGCCACAGACACACACTCACACAGACACACACACACACACACACACACACGCAGTGCTCGCCTATTACAGCAATTGGTCCACTATCCAGGCTTACCACATTAACCACCCAAACCCGCTAAAGGTACTGGTAACTACTGACTGATAATCACAGATTATTAGCACATCGGTGAAGGCACAGTCCGAACTGAATGTGGATGCACGGACGGAGCACAGCAAACTGTACAGCCCTGGATTGGAGCAGCCCGTCTGGACTGTACACTTAAAGACACCACTGAAGCCACGGAGATGTGGACAGAGCCGGTACCTGGACAGATCTGCGAAAGCTCGAAGCGCTGGCAAGAGCCTTCAGCGAAATGTACTGACAGCAGTACTGGTCTGAAATTAAAACCACGGAGCTCTCAACAGAGATCTACGAAAGCTCAAAGCACTGGCGAGAGCCACCCCCCCCCCCCCCACCACACACACACACACACACACTTTGGTACCGGTTTCAGGCCACTTTACAAATTTCAAAAACAAGCGATCCAAAATCTCCGTAGCTTCAGTAGCTGAACTGTGAACTGCCCCTTCGTCTGTCTTGTACTGTGTTTGTCTTAAATGGCGTAAATCCGTGTCTGTTACGTGAGTGTGCATGTTGGGTTTCAGTTCGCGGCGCTTTGAGTCGATTCGCCCAAAAATTGAGATAAAGCGCCTATATAATACTAAATTATATATATATATATATATATATATATATATATATATATATATATATATATATATATATATATATATATATATATATATATAATATATATATATATATATATATATATATATATATATATATATATATATATATATATATATTTATTTATTTATTACGTCATGTCTATTATGTATAAATGTATATTCCTTTGACGTCAGTCATGTCTGGCTTGATCCAGGTCGCAAGATGTCTTCTTGAATTCTTTCACGAAAATATTGATGGAATGAAAACAAATACGGTATTGGTCAGAGGGGTTCGCTGCACGGACCCTTGTAGGCCTTCGGGAGGTCAAAGGCATCATTGTACCCCTCAGCCCTTCGGCCTTCGGGGTACAATGATTCCTTTGACCTCCCTCAGGCCTACAAAGGTCCGTGTAGCGAACCCGCCCGACCAATAACTTATAATATATATACTGATGGTTGCACGCGCAATGAGGTTAACCTCTTCGTAGTCAATCCTTATCGTGAAGAAGAGTCATTTCGCCATCACATACCACTCACTTCGGAGAGGTGCCATTTTAAGTCGGTCTGAATAAACGACTGGAGCATGCAATTAGCATAAAAAGCAAGAGAAAAAAACAACAAGTTAGTCAGCCTCAGTAATTAACCTTTTGGCCCCGGGACCTTGCAGCAGGAGATGGATTGATCATGATAATTCGAGGGTAGTGACAGATGAGCTTGGCGACTAAAGGCGCCAAGCTCATCTGGCACTACCCTCGAATTATCATGATCAGTCCATCTCCTACAACTGGTACATAGTCGATAGCTAACACCTCCAAAATTTGAGAAATGGGACCTTGGAGCTAAAAGGGTTAAACATTGAACATTCAAAAATCAGAAAAGACAAAGAAGGCGGTATGAAAAGACAGTTGCAAAAATCACTTCCTACCGTGCTCAGACTTGACTCCTTGAAGCTCGGCACCCACACCCCAACTATCCAGCTCCAGCCACAAACGTCCGAAAACCGGTTATCAGTTCATTTTAAAATATCACCTGTGGTTTGTGAAGTCCGAGATACTGCTTACACGTGCGTGTTCCACATAGACGAGTGGGATGTCCACGTCATAGTTCATGAGTTCATAGATCACATTTCACAGTCCAGAGTCAGTCCGGCAATGCCAGTCTCCATGAAAATGGCCGGAGCTGGTGATGACACACGTGCACACCACTGTAGAATCTGGCGAGCTGGTGATGACACACGTGCACACCACTGTAGAATCTGGCGAGCTGGTGATGACACACGTGCACACCACTGTAGGATCTGGCGAGCTGGTGATGACACACGTGCACACCACTGTAGGATCTGGCTGCTTGATTTCGGTCTCCTTTGCTCCCTGTATATTCTGAAAAAGTGAAATACAGCTCGATTTATTGCAGCACCTAACCCCTTATGTCATCTGTTTTAACCCTTTGGCTGTTGGTAGTGCTTTTTGTCGCGATGATTCCTGCAGGATGTCAGGGTGTTGTTATTCCTGCAGGATGTCAGAGTGTTGCTTTTCCTGCAGGATGTCAGGCTGTTGTGTTATTCCTACAGGATGTCAGGGTGTTGGTATTTTTGCTGGTTGTCAGGATGTTGTTATTCCTGCAGGATGTTGTTATTCCTGCAGGATGTCAGGATGTTGTTATTCCTGCAGGATGTCAGGGCGTTGATATTCATGCAGGATGCCAGGGTGTTGTTATTCCTGCATGATGTCAGGGTGTTGTTATTCCTGAAGGATGGCAGGGTGTTGTTATTCCTGCAGTGTTTCAGGATGTTGTTATTCCTACAGGATGTCAGGGCGTTGTTATTCCTGCAGGATGTCAGGATGTTGTTATTTCTGCAGGATGTCAGGATGTTGTTATTCCTGCAGGATGTCAGGGCGTTCTTATTCCTGCTGGATGTCAGGATGTTGTCATTCCTGCAAGATGTCAGGGCGTTGTTATTCCTGCAGGATGTCAGGATGTTGTTATTCCTGCATGATGTCAGGATGTTGTTATTCCTGCAGGATGTCAGGGCGTTCTTATTCCTGCTGGATGTCAGGATGTTGTCATTACTGCAAGATGTCAGGGCGTTGTTATTCCTGCTGGATGTCAGGATGTTGTTATTCCTGCAGGATGTCAGGGCGTTGTTATTCCTGCAGGATGTCAGGGTGTTGTTATTCATGCAGGATGTCAGGGTGTTGTTATTCCTGCAGGATGTCAGGGTGTTGTTATTCCTGAAGGATGTCAGGATGTTGTTATTCCGCAAGATGTCAGGGCGTTGTTATTCCTGCGGGATGTCAGGGTTTTCTTATTCCTGCAGGATGTCAGGGTTTTGTTATTCCTGCAGAATGCCAGGATGTTGTTATTCCTGCAGGATGTCCGGATGTTGTTATTCCTGCAGAATGTCAGGATGTTGTTATTTCTGCAGGATGTCAGTGTGTTGTTATTCCTGTAGGATGTCAGGCTGTTATTATTCCTGCAGGGTGTCAGGCTGTTGTTATTCCTGCAGAATGTCAGGATGTTGTTATTCCTGAAGAATGTCAGGATGTTGTTATTCCTGCAGGCTGTCAGGGTGTTGTTATTCCTGCAGGATGTCAGGCTGTTGTTATTCCTGCAGGATGTTAGGCTGTTGTTATTCATGCAGAATGTCGATGTTGTTACTCCTGCAGACTGTTAGGATGTTGTTATTCCTGCAGGATGTTAGGCTGTTGTTATTCCTACAGGATGTCCAGATGTTGTTATTCATGCAGAATGTTAGGATGTTGTTATTCCTGCAGGAAGTCAGGGTGTTGTTATTCCTGCAGGATGTCATGCTGTTGTTATTCCTGCAGGATATCAGGCTGTTGTTATTCCTGCAGGATGTCAGGGTGTTGTTATTCCTACAGTGTGTCAGGGTGTTGTTATTGCTGCAGGATGTCAGGGTGTTGTTATTCCTGTAGGATGTTAGGGTGTTGTTATTCCTGCATGATGTCAGGGTGTTGTTATTCCTGCAGGATGTCAGGGTGTTGTTATTACTGCAGGATGTCAGGGTGTTGTTATTCCTGCAGGATGTAAGGGTGTTATTTCTGAAGGATGTTAGGGTGTTGTTATTCCTGCAGGATGTCAGGGTGTTATTCCTGCAGGATGTCAGGGTGTTGTTATTCCTGCAGGATGTCAGGGTGTTGTTATTCTTGTAGGATGTCAGGGTGTTGTTATTCCTGCAGGATGTCCGGGTCTTGTTATTCCTGCAGTATGTCAGAGTGTTGTTATTCCTGCAGGATGACAGGGTGTTATTCCTGCAGGATGTCAGGGTGTTGTTATTCCTGCAGGATGTCAGGGTGTTATTCTTGCAGGATGTCAGGGTGTTGTTATTCCTGCAGGATCTCAGGTTGTTGTTATTCCTGCAGGATGTCAGGGTGGTGTTATTGCTGCAGGATGTCAGGGTGTTATTCCTGTATTATGTCAGGGTGTTATTCCTGCAGGATGTCAGGTTTTTGTTATTCCTGAAGGATGTCAGGGTGTTGTTATTCATACAGGATGTCAGGGTGTTGTTATTCCTGCAGGATGTCAGAGTGTTGTTATCCATGCAGGATGTCAGGGTGTTGTTATTCCTGCAGCATGTCAAGGTGTTATTCCTGCAGGGAGTCAGGGTGTTGTTATTCCTGCAGGGAGTCAGGGTGTTGTTATTCCTGCAGGAAGTCAGGGTGTTATTCAGGCATGTTATTTCCACATCCGCTGCATCAGTCAGATCAGAAAATACCTCACAACCGAAGCTGCCACCAAACTCGCTGTCTCTCTCATCTTATCTCCCATCGACTACTGCAACTCTCTCTTTTCCGGCCTCCCTCACTCCACCACTTTCACTCTCCAACGCGTACAGAACAATGCTGCCCGCCTCGTCCTCAGAAAGAAAAAAATCCGACCACATCACGCCCCTGCTCAAGCTCCTTCACTGGCTCCCCATCCCCCAACGCATCCAATACTAGATTCTGTCTCTCTGCTACAAATCCCTGGCCAACTACGCTCCTAACTATCTCTCCAACTTACTTCACCCCTACACTCCTTCCCGCTCCCTCCGCTCCGCCTCTGACCCTCTACGCCTCCTCACCCCCCTCACCAAACTCAGCACTTTCGGCCCCCGCTCCTTCTCCGTCTACGGTCCATTCACCTTGATCACTCTCCCACTCTCTCTCCGTCTCTCAACCTGGCACAAAAGTACTCTTTACGCTAGGTTAGAGAATAACCCAACGAAGAAGACAGAAGCGTGCTAATCAAAGCCAGTTACACCACAAATCATCAAATTACCCATTCAGCCCTGACGCCCTACAGCAGGAGATGGGTCGACCATGATAATTCAAGGGTAGTGCCTGTTGGCGCTAAGCAAACCTGGCACTAACCTTAAATTACCATGGTCGATCCATCTCCTGCAACTGGTGCATAGTCGTTAGATGACGCCTCCAAAATTTGGGAAAAACGGCGTGGGGCTGAAGGAGTTAATAAAGAAGCAACAAGAGAAAAATGCAAACCAAGCTGTAAAAAAATCCAGACCAAAAAGGTGACTGTCAAGAGTGTAAAATGCAGAGAACAACACAACGAAGAAACAAACACGCTTAGAAAAGACAGTTAAAATACAATTTATTAATACTGCGATTGTTGTTTCTTTCAAAATAGACAAGTAAACATGTATTCAATTCGCTACTTGTTTGTCAGTGCGTGGAGATTATGGATTTGTATTATATTAATTTGTTTACTTTGAAAATATTATTAAATTTTCACTTTTTGATTCCTTGCCAGAACATGAGGCCCGCTCGCCCATGACGTCATTCGTCATTTTCAATACGGTAGACAAAAGGCGGTAAGGGCGGTGTGTGTGTGTGGGGGGGGAGGGTGCGGGGTGCGGGGGGGGGGGGGGATTAGGAGCGCCAAGCATGTGTGAGAACCTCTTGCACCTTCTCACGAAGCTCCGATATACCGAGGGGGGGGGGGGGACCCTTTAGTATGGCGTTAACCACCCCCCCCCTCCCCGCCCCCCCCCCCAGATCCGCCCCGCCCCTGGTCCTCACCTAGTGACGACAGACAGGCATTGTGGGAATGGTCTGAACAGTCATCAGGGAAATTGGTGCCGCCATTAGGCGAAATCTGATTGGACAGACAGTGGCGGTTCACGAGTAGCGGGTCTTTCATGTACAGCCAGGACTGACCGCCCTTTCATTCGCACACTTTTGGACCGAACTCAAATTCCATCAATATTTCATGCCAGTGCGGCCTGTGAAAACCAGCGCAGCAAGAAGCATGGATTGTCACGAGGCTCATGAGAATCTATGCTTCTTGCAGGCTGGGGTGCCTGATGAACTTGCTTTGGTTACGCCTGAGTGAGTGGCGAGCCATTGCTATAAAAGGATAATAGGCCTTTGTACGGCGCCAATATGCACGGCTTAATCAGTGCAGGATTGATGATTTCTTCATTTTTTTGTCCCACTGGCAATCAGTGCAGGGTGTGGCAGTGCACTTTTATTGCTTTCCCAGTGAGTGCAGTTCCTTGGGTTGACATGGGCCGCCGCTGGCCCGCGCACAGCTGTGCGCGGGCCAGTGGCGGCCCATATCAGCCCGAAGACCTGTGTTGACTGCGTTCGTGTGATCTGCAGGTCGTGACTTCGTGTGATCTGCAGGTCGTGTGATCTGCAGGTTGTGACTAATGCTGATGGGTGAGAAGCTGACCACCATGCGCGGGGCGGCGGATGATACACGTTAGTAGGTATGACTGTCAGTGCACAGCGCGAGTATGTTCAGTGCATTCTGATACGGCTTAGCTAGTTGTTTTGGTTTAACGCCGAGCAGGCGACTGTCACGTTTGTGGTTATATTATTCTTTGAGAGCATGTGTGTGTGTGTGTTGATCATAGGAAAGAACTGATATTCATTTGAGTTATTTTGAATGAGAATTACGTACCTTTTTAGTAGTATTTATTTTCTTTTGCAGGGAGAATTGCAATCGATTTTTGTTGTGACGCGTAGTTTCGCTAGGATGTTGTAAAGTTTGACCTACATTAGACTGGAAAGTTCGCGCAGGGTCGCGATCTTTCTAGTGACCTCAGATATGACGTCAAGGTTGTCGGCAACATTTCTTAACTGACATTGTATCAAAGGCGCTTAGAGGGTAGCGGAAATTTGTAGTAACTTCCAGTGAGTTCTTTTTAATGAATATTAATCAGTTTTGGTTACGTTTTCTTTCTTAATTGGTTGTGCTGGGAGCATTTGTTGGATTGTCCTGGAAATCTGTAATAGTACAGAAGACCGTGTTAGGAAGATTGTATGTACATTGTATGAGAGACGCAGTGTGTCAATAGTGTTGATGCAATGTAGAGGAGACAGTGTATTACACAGTGCTGTTGCATTTGTGGAAGCATTGTGCGGAGATTGCATCGCTGCAATAAAATATTGTTGGAACTCTTACTCCAGTGTGGACTACAACCTTGTGCCACGTGCGTCGAGTCATATGCAACTGAGTGAGGTTTCTTTACAAGAACCCTAGGTGCGTGCATCTGGTGTGATTGCACCATACTACGACTACGACTACAGCCATTATGGCCATCTCACTGGGGTTCTGATAAGAAGAGAGAGAGAGAGAGAGAGAGAGAGAGAGAGAGAGAGAGAGAGAGAGAGAGAGAGAGAGAGAGAGAGAGACTAGAGAGAGAGAGCGAGCGAGAGAGAGAGAGAGAGAGAGGAGAGAGAGAGAGAGAGAGAGAGAGAGAGAGGAGAGAGAGAGAGAGAGAGAGAGAGAGAGAGAGAGAGAGAGAGAGATGTAAGCATGCGATGCCAGTATGAGATCAGTAACGGCCAAACGACGACGACGACAACAGCATCAACGATGACGACGACACCTACAGAAGGATTGTGTTCGCATGAAACCTCCTCAGTGACATTTTGGCAAGAAATTATGTTTTGAGGCGGGATTTTTCTCTTTCTACTCCCCCCCCCCCCCCCCCCGCCCTCACACACACAAACACAATTCCCCATCACCTCCCCCACCCACCCACCCTCTACCCCCCCCCCCCCCCCCGCCATTTTCTGACGAAATTTGAAACCTGTGGCTCAGCAGGAAACGCTTATGGCCACCTTATGTAAAAAAAAAAATCTTGGATGACATTTTCTGAAAAAACTGTGAATAGTTTGTTTTTCCGTTGTTGAAATTCGAAAAGCTTCATAAAAAATGTTTTTAAAAAGGGCACCAGAAACCCTTTGAGGGGCTTTAACCAGTTCACCAACGGGTCACAACGAGCAACGCCCAATCACAGACAGATTTTTATGAGAAGCCGCATATGCTGAGTTTCAACGAGGATGTGTGCTTGTTGCTGGGCCCATTGACATGTATAACCCTAACCCTGGCTGTAGCCACTAACCCTAACACATATGCTGGGTTTCAACGAGGATGTGTGCTTGTTGCTGGGCCCATTGACATGTATAACCCTAAACCCTGGCTGTAGCCACTAATCCTAACACATATGCTGGGTTTCAACGAGGATGTGTGCTTGTTGCTGGGCCCATTGACATGTATAACCATCACCCTGGCTGTAGCCACTAACCCTAACACATATGCTGGGTTTCAACGAGGATGTGTGCTTGTTGCTGGGCCCATTGACATGTATAACACTAACCCTGGCTGTAGCCACTAACCCTAACACATATGCTGGGTTTCAACGAGGATGTGTGCTTGTTGCTGGGCCCATTGACATGTATAACCCTAAACCCTGGCTGTAGCCACTAACCCTAACACATATGCTGGGTTTCAACGAGGATGTGTGCTTGTTGCTGGGCCCATTGACATGTATAACCATCACCCTGGCTGTAGCCACTAACCCTAACACATATGCTGGGTTTCAACGAGGATGTGTGCTTGTTGCAGGGCCCATTGACATGTATAACACTAACCCTGGCTGTAGCCACTAACCCTAACACATATGCTGGGTTTCAACGAGGACGTGTGATTGTTGCTGGGCCCATTGACATGTATAACCCTAACCCTGGCTGTAGCCACTAACCCTAACACATATGCTGGGTTTCAACGAGGACGTGTGATTGTTGCTGGCCTCATGTACATGTATAACCCTCAAGCGGGCAGGGCAGTGACGCAGCTTGTGTTGTTGAAATCTTTGTTCAGTCAGCGTGACAGATCCCCAGCCATCAAAGGACTATGGTTACACAAAGTGCTTTCAACAAGAGCTATAGGTCCTCATGAGTCCCTGCAATTGCTGGGGCTTATGAGGATCTATAGAGGACCCTATTATGAAACAGTGCCCATTATGGAACATCCTTGCTCCCGGCGAAACGGAATAACTTTTCCAAATTCTGCCTGTGCAGTAATATAGAGCTACTTTACTACTTTAGCCTTATTTCCCGTACAAGAATGTCAGGCGTGATGAAAACGAAAACACTCCGAGAAAATGTTGTTTTTGACCCTTCTGCTTCTTATTTTTTCGCCATTTTAAAACATCTAAATCAGCATTCAGTTTTGTGATTTTTTTAAAAAATGGCATCACCTGTCATGAAGAGCAATCTTCGAACATCAGATAACAGCGGCATTCGTTTGGATCTCTTTTTGTTGTTTTGGAGGCACGCATTTTCCTGGAGAGGTATCTTGTTCCTATTATGAAACACAAAGAGCACCTAATATGAAACGTGTTTAATATTTAGAACAGTGTTTCATATAAGGAGCAGTGTTTGTCTAGCGTATATATTGGAAACCATCCAGCCAGTTTGTTCCCAAAAATTCAGATGTTGATACTTTTTCTCAATACAGAGTATCCCACACCAGGATCATGTCACTTTCGTCAAGGTCAAGCTCACAACGGCTACATTTACTACGCATGTCAATGTCTAGGCAATGTTACTGTAAACACCGAAACGATGTGATCCAAAGGGCAAATTATGATATTTTGTGACGACACAGGGTGTTGCACACCAGAATCTATGTACTGCCTTAAAGGCCAAGGTCACAACGGCCATATTTGTTTTGTGTAGAATTGTGTGTTTGGCAATATTTCAATAACCATTGGGTCTCTTCAATCCAAATTTTAGATAATAGTATTTTACCATATCATACATTGCCATCAATCTTAACTGCAAATCTACCTTAAGGTCAAGGTCATAGTAGCAATATTTGTTTTGCAGAATACTGAGTAGAGAATACCTCGGAAACCGCTGTACTGATTTGATCTGAATTTTTAGGAAATGATGCCTTACCCGCATATGGGATGTGTTTAACAGAATGAATTCACGACCTGTAAGGTGAATGTCGCAGAGGCCATTTGTATGAGCCTTTGTGCACGCAATATCTCTGAAACCACAGACCTGATTTTTTCTAGATTTTGCTTATTTTCACGTAACCCCTTTACAGCCGAGAAACTCTCAATAGGATCCATCTGCAAGACACATAGATCCTCATGAGCCTTGCGCAATCGCGGGTGGCTCATGGCGATTCTGGCTCTTGCTGACACAACTGACATATATTTATTTGGCAGTTGGGGTTCCTTGGGACTGAATTAAGAACGATTTCTGAGCAATATTTGTGTCCAGTGGTAGTGAAAAGAATAAAACAGATATGTCAAAAACCAGGTTTATGTCGCTACATCACTTCAAGATGACGCGCACAGTTGTCGGTAATGCGTTCACACAGACAAAATGACACATTACTGTCTGCGGGGAGGTGATGGGGCTAAATAGTTGTTCCAAGAGCAAACCTTGTTGCCTTAGGTGTGACAGCAAATGTGAAACAGTATAAATGTAGTCACCAATCGTCTATGCATCCGCTCTTCAGCCGTCCTGTGTGTATGCGTGCGGTTTGTATACGGCAATTTCTTAGGGGCTATAACACTCACAGACTTATAACTCGACACAACTGTAGTTTACAAGAACAACTTTACCTACATATACTAATGGTCAAAATATAAAGACCACTTTTTATCGCAGACGGACGCACCGACAACACCACACACAAAAATGTAACAATACTTGGAGTCTGTACTTTGCTAATTTATTCAGTAACAATTTCATTTAAGTTTGAGTAAATCAATCAATTGTAACAGCAGCAGTACGTTAGAATGTTCACCCACCCCTCATTTGAAAAGTCACACAAGACTGGTCCAGTCAGTAGCGAGTGTACCCACCGTTTATAACCACGCATTCAATTTCCAGCGTTGACGCATGGAGTTCACCAGGGTTCTGAGAACATGTTGTGGGATCGCTTCCCTTTCTTGATGCAGGAACTGAGTCAGCTGGGGGACGCCTTGAGGTGAAAGGGGTGGGGGGAGGGTGGTGATAGCTGACTACACGTTGCTCCAGCACGTCCCAGAGGTGCTCGATGGGAGCCAGATCAGGTGAACGAGCTGGTCACTCCATCTTCATGATGCCCGGTTGCTCAAGGTACTCATCCACCACACGGGCGCAGTGAGGTCGAGCGTTGTCGTCCTGCAGAAAGCATTGTCGCCTATGGCTTGGAGAGCTGGCTGGATGAGGAGCTGCACAGTCTCGTTCCGATAGCGCAGTCCAGTCAGAGTGCCTCGGATGACATGGAGGGGAGGAGGGGGGGGGGCTGCCTTCCCTGCTAAAGCCTGCCCATACCATGACTGAGCCTCCTCCGTAGCGATCCACCTCTTGGACGCATCCATCCGTGAATCGCTAGCCCTGGCATCTCCAGACCCTCACCCTGCCGTCGTTGAACGACACGGTGAACCGTGACATCAGTAAACAGAACCTGAGTCCACTGGAGTCTGTTTCACCTCACATGTTGACGACACCAGGTAGCCCGGGCTCTGCGATGAGCTGGAGTGAGGGGTATTTTCACTGCTGCTCTGCATGAAGCCAGGCCAATTTCGCGCAGACGTCGGCAGACTGTGCTTTTGCTGACGTTAACGTTTGCAGCTTTCATCAGTTGACGTCGCAGAGTGGTTGACGTGACAGTTCGGTCGCGCAGAGCCGCCACACAGAGGTATCTGTCCTCCCTTCTGCTGGTGCAGCGCGGGCGTCCTGAGCAGGGTCGCCGTTCTGCCCTTTCAGTTTCTTGGAATCGTGCCAGCAGCCTCTGGATCACTGAATTTGACACCCCAAAACGTCTCCCAACTTCTCATCCGGAAATTCCATCCTGCAGCCGTGTTAGCGCCCGGCCTTGATCTACTGGCGTTAAGGTTCGTCGTGGTGGTATGGTTAAGAAAGTGACAATTATTCCCGCACTGTACAGGTATTTTTAGCGAAACAGAAGTGCTCAGTGTTCACGAATGACCCTTTTAGCACGTACATCACGACTTTACCGAGTTTTTCCACCTGCCTGCCTTTGGTACGCTTGCCAATATCGCACAGCTTTTCACAAAAACTTACGATGTTTCACGTGCATTTGACACGTTCGTGGAACTTGATGAATTATTGTCTATTGTTCCCTGTACAGTGGACTGTCTAAGGTCAACTTTTAACCCATTTGGATCGAAAGAACATTGTATTTTATTCGCGCACTTGCGACGATAAACAAAAACACAACAAGCGGGATGGCCCTTAAGTTTTGAGCATTAGTATATTTCACCAGTAGAATAGATCAAGTTCATCATAGATCGATGTGTTTGTAAATATTAGTCATTTTTCGCATACAATTTTGTTTAAGTTAACTTCGGGCGCAAAAGTTTTAAAGTACCTAAGTATGCCTTTTATACCATGAATACTATTGCGAGTGACCTCTCTTTAAGGTAGAATTCAGTAAAAAAAAAAAAAAAAAAAAAAAAAAAAAAAAAAAAAAAACAAAAAAACAACAGAACGTGCGGGAGATTCCGTAGACCTTTTCGTGGGAACCTTTCCTGTCGGCGGAGTCACAGTTGCTTAGAATGTGAAGAGGGTGAGGACCTACAAATGCGCCACTTGTTGACTATCAAACCAGGTGTGCGTGGTGCTTGTGTTAGTGCGAGTGAGGGGGTGGAGGTGGGGGGGGGGGGCGTCGAGGGAAGGGAGAGAGAGGTCTGGAGACATTTTCACCAATGACCGAAGAATCACACGAAGGACCGTTTACAATTTCCAAGAAGAGGCGCGGGAGGGTGTGAGTGTGTAGGGTGGGGAGGGGGGAGGGGGGGGGTCCTAACTCCCAAAATGATACATTAACAAATATCCTGGAAGCCGTGGACCTAGAACACCCCTCTCACCATGAATCTGCTTCTGAATATGTACGTAAGTGTGTGTCGTTAATGCTATTTTGGATCAAGTTTTACTTCTGAAGTGGAAAACCTAAATACAGTAGTTTTTACTCCCCCATACATTGAACCCTCGCGCTGGGACCATACGGCGTTGAGGCGCGTCCCCTGGGTGGTGGATAGGGGGTCCCTCGTGAGAGGGGTGCACCGAATGAAATAAGGTGCCGTGAACCAACATGGTCTAAGGGAAGGTGAACCCGACAGAAAACCCCTGGTCCTCCTAGTAAGGGGGTTGGGCGTGGGGGTAGCTTCCCCACCCTGCAAAAAAGGAAATAGCTACAAAAACGCCGACGAAAAGACTAACAGTAATTCCATTCCTGTAGGAGGAAGGTTCTTCTACCAGAAGACTTATGACGTCCTGTGGTGAAAGCCGGAAGTCTTCGGAAGCCACAGGACCGAGCCGCCTCTCTCTATCCAGGGATACAACCAATGGCACATGGAACGTCAAGACCATGTACCATAGCGGCAAGGCCGCCCAGATAGCAGCGGAAATGCAAAAGTACAACCTTTCCCTGCTAGGTATCAGTGAAGCCAGATGGACGCAGTCTGGCCAGAAAAGGCTGTTAAGTGGGGAGATGATTCTGTATTCAGGTCATGAAGAGGAGAATGCCCCCCATACAGAAGGTGTAGCATTCATGCTGTCGCCTGTGGCACAGAGCGCGCTGATGGGCTGGGAACCTCTTGGGCCAAGAATTATCACAGCAGCCTTTAGAACCAAGAAAAAGCTCAAGCTGAACGTCATCCAGTGTTATGCGCCCACTAATGACAGTGACGAGGAAGAGAAACAAGAGTTCTACGACCGACTCCAGAGTGCCTTGGACAAATGTGCGGAGCGAGACATCACCATCGTCATGGGCGATTTTAATGCCAAAATAGGGGAGGACAACACCGGATACGAAGAGGTGATGGGGAGACAGGGACTAGGCTCGGAGATGAGTGAGAACGGGGAGAGGTTTGTAGACTTTTGTGCTCTAAACCGACTTGTCATTGGAGGCAGCATCTTCCCACACAGAAGAATACACAAAGCAACTTGGGTCTCACCTGACCATACAACAGAGAACCAAATAGACCATATCTGCATTAGCAAGAAATTTAGAAGATCCCTTCAAGATGTTCGAGTGAGGAGGGGAGCAGATGTCGCCTCCGACCACCATCTGCTTACCTTAAGAATGAAGCTCAAGCTAAAGAAAAGCCGCACAGAGACAACAAGAAGACAGCGCTATAATGTAGGCCTCCTGAGAGAAACTGGAGTTAGAGAAGAGTTTAAACTGGTGCTGTCCAACCGGTTTCAAGCGCTGCAGGAGCTAGTAAATGAAGAGGAGGCGGTCACCACAGAGCAGCAGTGGAAGGCAGTTAGAGAGGCGCTGAACTCAACCTGCAAAGACACTGTAGGGTTCAGGAAACACCATCACAAGGACTGGCTGTCGGCACAGACCTT
This sequence comes from Semisulcospira habei, assembly GCA_036245525.1. NCBI lineage: Eukaryota > Metazoa > Mollusca > Gastropoda > Semisulcospiridae > Semisulcospira > Semisulcospira habei. Next base: position 243,507,771 of record BTPG01000003.1, read on the forward strand.
GAAGAAGATAGAAGTGAGGAAGCAGAAGAAAGCAGCTGTCAACAACAGTCGCACAAGAGCAGCCAAAGTAAGGGCACAGGGGGAATACTCGGAAGCCAACCGCGAGGTGAAGAGTAGTATCAGGGCAGACAAGAGGGCCTACACAGACAGCCTGGCAGCAGAGGCAGAAAAGGCAGCAGGCAGCAGCAACATGAAACAGCTCTACGACATTACCAGAAGATTGTCAGGCAAGTATGGCCATACAGAAAGACCAGTAAAAGACAAAGAAGGCAAGCCTATTGCAGACAGAGCAGACCAACTCGACAGATGGGCCGAGTATTTTGAAGAGTTACTGAACAGACCGAGCCCACCCGACCCCCCAGACATCCAGCCGTCAGAGACCGACCTACCCATCAGCTGTGACAAACCCAGCCGGGAAGAGATCAGAAGAGCAGTGGCATTCTTGAAGAACGGCAAAGCAGCAGGCCCAGATGGCATCCCAGCGGAGTCTCTGAAAGCAGACCTAGAGACAACAGTGGAGATGCTGTACCCACTGTTTGGAAAGATCTGGGAAGAGGAGGTGATGCCGGCTGACTGGAAGGAGGGGTACCTAATCAAGCTTCCCAAGAAAGGCGACCTCAGCAAGTGTTCCAACTACAGAGGAATCACCTTGCTGTCAGTACCAGGAAAGGTCTTCAACAGGATCATCCTGGAGAGAATGAAGAGCTCCGTTGACCCCCAGCTGAGAGACCAGCAAGCAGGATTCAGGAAGAACCGATCATGTACAGACCAGATCGCCACTCTCCGCATCATCGTGGAACAGTCTCTGGAGTGGAGCTCCCCGCTGTACGTCAACTTTGTGGATTATGAGAAAGCATTTGACAGTGTGGACCGAGAGACTCTGTGGAAACTCCTACGACACTACGGTGTACCCACAAAGCTCGTCCGCCTGATCAAGAGCAGCTACGATGGCATGACATGTCGCGTGATCCACGAAGGGCAGTTCACCAGGGAGCTCCAGGTCAGAACTGGTGTCAGGCAGGGGTGTCTGCTGTCTCCGTTCCTCTTCCTACTGGCCATAGACTGGGTCATGAAGATGACCACAGAGCACAGACGAAGTGGAATACAGTGGACACTGTGGACACAGCTTGACGACCTCGATTTTGCAGACGACTTGGCATTACTGTCCCACACTCATCAACAAATGCAGGACAAGACCACGAGGCTTGCTGACATCTCGTCCCAAGTGGGCCTCACCATTCACAAACAGAAAACAAAAACAATGAGGCTGAACGCAACCAGGGAAGAACCAGTCTTGCTTGCTGGCACCCCGTTGGAGGAGGTGGAGTCCTTCACCTATCTCGGGAGCATCATAGACAAAAAAGGCGGCACTGATGCAGATGTCAGAGCACGAATCGGTAAAGCCAGAGCAGCCTTTCTCCAGTTGAAAAAAGTGTGGAGCTCCAGAGAGCTGTCACAACACACCAAAGTCCGGATTTTCAACTCCAATGTAAAAGCAGTTCTCTTATATGGAGCAGAGACTTGGAGATTGACAAAAACCACAGTCAACAGAGTACAGACCTTCATGAACAGTTGCCTTGGAAGAATTTTGAAAATCCACTGGCCAGAGAAGATCAGCAACGTCAGACTCTGGGAGAGAACAGAGCAGATAACAGCAGAGAATGAAATTGGGCGAAGAAGATGGGGATGGATCGGTCACAGTCTGAGAAAGCCAGCTTCCAGTATCACTAGGCAGGCATTGTCATGGAACCCCCAGGGAAAGAGGAAAAGAGGTAGGCCGAGAAACTCCTGGCGTCGAGACCTCCAAGCAGACATCAAGAGACTGGGAACCACCTGGAGTAGAATCGAAGGAGAAGCACAGGACAGGAGTTGCTGGAGGTCTCTCGTCGACGGCCTATACCCGGGTAGGGGTGACAGGCGTAAGTAAGTAAGTATACATGGAACATTTTCAACACACTTGCTGACCATTCCTGCCCGTTGACCTTTGGAATAGGCCAATAAAATTAATATGCATAGACAGTGTAACCCCTAGCAAAACATTTCTACTGGGGTCTTACTGCAAAGTTCACATATCAACTGCCTGTAATAGCAACAACCTCATAAACAAATTCTTACTTTCCGTGACCTTTGACCTTAACGAGAGGTTACTTTAGTAGAGATGCAAACAAAATTTGTATCATCAATTTTCTCTTTGGCAAGTTTTAAAATAAGATTTTTACTAGTTTCTATAACAAATCGCCCGTTTATTGACCATTGTAACCTTGACCTTTCATGGAGGTCAACACAAGTGACAATTAAAGCTATTGTCAAATAGGATCACTGTGCCAAATTAGAAGTGTGTGACTCTGATGGTCTCTCAGAAATTGAAAATGATAAAATCTGTCACAATTGGATATACAAGGGATGATGGATGGATGGACTAATACTGGACTAGTGGCGGATGACTCATTATATTTAACTCACTTTCAATGTTAAATGAGCCTATAATGTGTGCTAACCATCTCTCGTGCCTTCATTTTCCAACAAACTGTAAGTGAAACTTGTATTCACACTGTTTCATAATAGGAGACCTAGTGTTTCATATTAGGCCTAATATGAAACAATGTGTCACTTTTTTTTTTCAAACTGGAACTGCTTCTGCATCGATTCGAGTTTTGAAATTTGGCTTTGTCCTAAGATGCATCAATATAATCTCCATCAAACCCTGGTTTCGGATTGATTCTATCTTTCTTTGGACTGTCACGCGAGACGCTTTTGCTTAAGTGTTTCATACATGGGTCCCCTCCCCTAGCTTTTGCAGCTGCATGAGGCTGAATTTTTGTCGTCAGTCAAGTGGTTAACGGCGATTAGTCTGTGACATCGTTTTGTGGCAGGAAGCGGATGAACTTCGGCAGAGCCCCGTTCGCTGACTCATGCTGCATCGATCGATCGTCATCGCTGTCATGGTGGATACAACTCGCATGGCTGTCGAAGATAAACAGCGCTCCATAAAGAGTTAAAACTTCTAGCCATGAAAACTACAAGTTTAACCCATTCAGGCCTGACGCCCTACACATGAGCAGGAGATGGGTCGACCATGATAATTCAAGGGTAGTGCCAGATTAGCTTGGCGCCTGTCGGCGCCACGCTAATCTGGCACCACCCTTGAATTATCATGGTCGATCCATCTCCTGCAACTGGCGCACAGTCATTAGATGACGCCTCCAAAATGTGGGAAATACGGCCGTCGGGCTGAATGAGTTAACAACTTCAGACTTGCAGATATTGTTGATAGAACGTCCTAACAAAGGAAGACACACGCATAGAAAATGCAGTTATAATAATAATAATAATGATTATTTATATAGCGCTAAATCTTACTCTAAAGCTCTAAGCGCTTTACAATCTGTAGTGTACACAAGACTAAAAACACAATGACATATATGCACATAACAAACAAAACACAATTCTCGAACACACCACTTTTACACTAAACTAAACAACAATACATACATATTACAACGCCGTCATGTTACTATGCGGTTATGAAATATAGTTGACGTTTCTCGGCGTGTTTCTTTCTTTGTTCGTATGTTCTGTGCATTTTAGTCGCTTCACAGTCACCTCAGGATTTCAGAATTTTATTGAACGTCTTTTCACACATTCGTGATATTAGACCAAAACAAATCAACTATCAAACACACAACTTGTTAATATTAAATAATACCAATAATTAACATCCAAACCCGCAAAATAGTTTACCCACCGGACTATGAATTATGATATTAACTATTTGAATTGCAATATTGCTATGTAATATATACATATTTTCTGCTAATGTTTCAACTGTTATGTTATTTTGTGTCAACCGATTCTTCGTAATAGGACATTCACAGATTATAATTATGTTTAACAGAGATGGGTCTTATACACTCGCGTTCGAAGTCTTTCGAGAATTTTGTTTTCCAATAATTTAGTCTTAACTTGTATATCAAAGAAGCTGTTTTTTCTTGAACAAGGGGAAACATGATAAGTATATTTCATATCATCTTTGTGAGAAAAAAAAAACTGTTTAGCACAGAGTACATTTCATGTATAGATAATTGCATATTATTACAAACTGCTGAGTTTTCTCTATTTATAGCTCCCTTTTTTGCTTGTCTGTCACAAATTTCATTCCAATAAATTCCGCAGTGTGAGGGTATCCAAAGAAAATATATTCCTATTCCTCTGGACATGATACTGATTTTAATATGTTTTATTTCATATACTAAGTCTTTTCTTTGTTTTACAATCCCAGCTTTTTAGACTACATAGGACAGATAAACAAGGTAGAGCATCGCCCTCCCCACATCACCATCGGCGAGTGTGAACTGAAGTCAGTGCACCAGTTTACCTACCTTGGCTGCATCATCACGTCAGAAGCCAAGCTGGACAAGGAGCTGGACAGCAGGCTGGCAAAAGCAAACAGTTCTTTCGGGCGTCTATACAAGCGGGTGTGGCATAATCAACAGCTGAAAACAGGCACCAAGATCACCGTGTACAGAGCTGTCGTCCTCATCACCCTGTTGTATGGTTCCGAGTCCTGGGCCCTCTACCGCAGCCAACTACGACTGCTCGAACGCTTCCACCAGCGCTGCCTGCGTACAATCCTTGGCATTCACTGGAGTGACTATGTCACAAACGTCGAGGTCCTTGAACAGGCAGAAACTATGAGCATCGAGGCTTTGCTGCTGCGGACACAGCTACGCTGGGCTGGGCACGTCTCCAGGATGGAGGATCATCGCCTACCTAAGATCACCCTGTTCGGCGAGCTTGCCACTGGACACAGAGACAGAGGGGCACCAAAGAAGAGATACAAAGACTGTCTCAAGAAGTCACTTAGTGCCTGCCAAATCGACCACCGCCAGTGGTCTTCGCTTGCTGCGGACCGTGACACCTGGCGCTCCACCATTTACAAGGCAGCTGTCTCCTTTGAGGACTCTCGCAGAGCTGGCCTTAAAGACAAGCGGCTCAGGAGAAAAAACAGAGATGCCACAACTCAGAACCCTGGCCAGACCTCCCTCTGCAGCCACTGCGGTCGAACCTGCCTGTCCCGGATTGGCCTCCGCAGTCACGAGCATGCCTGCAGACGTCGTGGACAACCCCTATAGAATCTTCGTTCGCGAAGTCAAGCCAAGAGAGAGGACAGATATAGAATTGACACAAATCAAAATGTTAAAATATATCATAAGGTATAAGTTGAATATAATTTCGTGCCATGAAAATCGCATACAGTTCAGACGTAAATATAGAAAATCCTTTACGGAGATAAAAAGATTTCTTCACTTTGAGATCTGGAATAACAAAGCCTGCACCACAATCTGAAGAATCCAAGATCTGTGAAAATTTTCAAATGTTGAAAATATGTTTTCTGTAATTTTTCTTTCACTAAATTTGCTAAAACGTTTACATCCTCATCTTTCTTCAAATCTGTGTAATCTATATCGAAAGTAGCATTAATATGTTCCCACGGAGTTATAGTAGGTGTTACTGGTAAAACTGGTATAGACTTGATGTCTATATTGCAGTGTTCTATAGCATCTTTGACATAGTTGCGTATAGGTAAACGATACGGGATTGTTTGCGCTCTCTTCGGGAAATCCACATCTGCGTCTAAAAATATGTCTTTTCGTACTGAATTTTTGATGGACAGGTTTCGGACAATGTATTTTGCAGTTGCTAATTTACGTTGGTCAGAAAAAGACAGAATGCCTGCTTCTTTGTAGGCTTTTACAGTATTAGGATGACCTGGCACTCAAAGGGCTAATTTAACTGCTTTACTATCAATGCTTTGCAGCTTCTTTAGAAGTGTAGCTGCGGCAGTAAAGTAGACTTCCTGACCATAGATAAGTGTTGATCAAACTAAAGATGTACCAAGGTGTAAAAAAGTTTTAATGTCCTGACTCCATGGTTGTGAGTTTATAATTTTTAACAAAATCACAGTCGCTTGTTTGGGTCCGGATTTCATGTTCTTTAGATCTCTGTTTTCGTGTGCACAAAGAAATGGCAGGAAGTTGACAAATATTTCAATATGGCTGCAGGGACAAACTAACCGTTGCAGCATTGAATGGGTTTATATTTGCAAACGTTTAACACTGTCGGGGCAAGGCGAACGCCACACATCTGCAAGAGACATAAACCCTCATGAGCTTCCGCAGTCCCGGGGGCTCATGAGGGTTTACGTCTCTTGTTGGTCCTATGTATGTATGGTATTAGGCTGCGTGTATTCCTATAACATTACTTTAATTAAACCTCGCAACATGTGATTATGCCCGACCAGTAAAGCTCGTAATTCCTATGTCACTTCCCCCTTTACATTTTTCTTCTCTATTGGCTTGTGTTTGTAAAGTAATTTTTTTTTTCGTGTGTTTCGTTTTTTTTCTTGTTTGGTTGTTTGTTTGCTTTTTGTTGCCTGCTCAGTAGTAAAAAATAATTAGTGCGATAGTAATTAATCAGTATATTAGCAACAAGTTCGAAAAAATGGTTGTTACTACCAAAACTTTTACCGTTGTCAAATAAAGGATCATTGTCATTGTCATTGTGTCCTTTATGTCTATTTTGGTCCCATTTCATTCGTTCTCTGCACACGGATATTGGTCAGTGTGCAAAGGTTTGAGACCAAACAAAATCCGCGATCGTTGACAGAGAACGGGTCAATGAATGATAAAACCACCTGTGTGCAAGTCTGTGATCTTGGGCCTTGCGGTTGTAAGCCGTAAGGTAGGTAAAAATCACATACCAGGATAGGCTACACACCTCGCCTCACACACACGCACCCGATGCCCGGCTGACATTTGGAGCTGTGTGGATTTCTCGGGGCTTCCTTTTCATTCCGTTAATTAAGCAAAATCCGCGGGAATCGAAGCGATTTTCAATCTCAATCCTTGGTTTGTTAGTCTGACATTTCGCCGTCAGTCGGATGACGGAGTCAGTGCCAAGCGAAAGGAGATTGTGTTTTCAATTTAATCCTTTTAAAGCCCATTTTACCCACATTAGATGTATCACTTGACGACTATGTGCCTGTTCTAGGAGGGTGGATCGACCATGATAATTCAATGGCAGTGCCAGATATGCTTGGCGCCTGACGGCGCCAAGCTAATCTGGTACTACCCTTGACTTATCATGGTAAATGTATCACTGTAGTGTATTGGAGCTACTTGGGTTAATATAGCTGTCTGGGTGCCATGCTCCATCTAGCTTCATTTATAGATAGCTGGACAGTGCTGGCAAGCATCCTCGTAAGCGACATTTTGGCGTGAAATCATGTTTAATCGATTGCCTCCTTTAATATCTCCATTGTGGCCAGTTTCTAACAATAAAAATCTGGAACTCGAAGATCAACAGGAAATGTTGATAACCGTATTGTAAGGAAACCTCGGATCACATATTCTAACAAAACCGTACACTGTTCCCTTTACTCCAAAACACAAAATTGCAACTAAGTGGGCTCATGTACATCTATGTCCCTTGCATTACACCAGATTCTATCGAGGTGTTTGTGTGTTGTTGTTGTTTTTTTTGGTTTTTTTTTTTTTTTTTTTTTTTTTTTTTTATTTTTTTTTCGCGGCTCGGACTCTTCGCCGTTGAACTAACAGCTATTTCAGAAACACAAAGAACGATTTCAGAAACACAATATGCGACCACTGGTTGTGAAGTGGGTAACACACTCTAGCCCAGGATCGAAATCTCCAGATTCTGAAGTTTGCCCCCTGAAGGACTGTATTGCAGTTCCAGAGACAGACCGAGCATGATAGTTCAAGGGTGGTGCCAGAATAGCTCGGCGCCCATAGGCGCCGAGCTATTCTGGCACCACCCTTGAACTATCATGCTCGATCCATGTCTTGCTGTGGTGTGTCGGGGCAGAATGAGTTTGAGGGTAAATGTTTTTGATGATGTGCTGAAAGCTGACTGTCCATACACGGTCAAACATCTTTAAGCAAATGTGGGCTTCTAGCCACCGCCCAAAATAGAACTCAGTGGAGAGCACTGTCTGTTGCTGCTGCCTTTCAGTCCCCCCAACGCCCAGTTCGGGCAAGGGACTGATGATGATGATGATGATGATGATGATGATGATGATGATGATGAGGCTTCTAGCGGTTACCTCTCGCGTTTAACTCGGACTGCAAACTATCTGTCGAGCCAGAGCGTTTGAATGGCGCTTTTCTGATCAATGGTTCCCGATTTAATGACCACCTGATCCTGGTCTCATAAAGCTGCCATCAGAAACTCCACAAAATAACGGATTCTAATGGCACACACAAGAAAGACAGAAAATACGTATTCGGTTAACTCCCCAGCCACCGGTTGCCTCAAACTGCGGGTGTCACAGAGGCAACTAGTCGCGATTAAGAGGCGTATATTCTCATGAGCCCCTGCAGATGTAGGGGTTCATGAGAATAATTATACGCCTCTTGCAGATGGTGCGGTCAAGACGAATCCACTGAATGTTTGAATTTCGTGCAAATTTTGACCTACCTCTGATTCAGTGATAAACTCTATTTTAATCACGTCTTGAGAAAAAAATTGAAATGAACAAAAAAAAAAAACAGAAATGCCAGACAGCGGCGATCAACTAAAAATTATCAATCTTATTTCTGGGTTAGAAATACCACAGAGCTTGTGTTCACCCCTTCCCCGCCAGTGCTAAAATGTGCTCTGTGAAACAACTGGCAGGCACTGCCGAGAAGAGCCCTAATTATCTGTGATACTCACAAACCAGATAGGTGAGGCTAGCGCTGGCAGAATTGTACAACAAACCAAGGGGAATTACTCAGCGCTGGACAACAGTTAGATCCCCTGCCCCCGCCTAGGCGGGGGCAGGGGATCTATCTGTTGTCCAGCGCTGAGTAATTCCCCTTGGTTTGTTGTACTAATTATCTGTGGCAGATAAATATTTATCACATTCTGCCCGAGGACCGAAAACCCCCAAAATTTAAAATTGCCCTCTCCGAAGGACTGTATTACAATAGGGCTCGGGAAGTTCCCCGTGTTGCCTAGCAGGGTCGGCGCGTCAGCCGCCATCTTAAGAGGATACCATAGTCATGAGATAGTAGCTACATAGTGTTTCAACACGTTTTTCTTCATGTTTCTTCCTCTTTGGAAACAAACAAAAACAGCTTCTGGTGAGCGGTTTGCTACAGTGATGGCAAGACTTGCTGTTATTGCTTATAGCACAACAGGGCTTTCCTGACATTACAAAAACAGCGATTTCGCTATGAGCGCTTAGTCCCGTATCCTCACAAGATGGCCGCCACGACTGGCGTGATGACGTCAGCTTCCCAAGCCCTATTCCAAAGACAGATCGCGCATGATAATTCAAGGGTGGTGCCAGAATAGCTTGGCGCCCATGCTATTCTGGCACCACCCTTGAACTATCACGCTCGATCCATGTCTTGCTGTGGTGTGTCGGGGCTGAATGAGTTAAAAAAACAAACACCAGCCAGAGGCACAGATCCTCATGAGCCCCCCGCTTCTTTAGGGGCTGATGAGGATCTTAACCTTTTGATTTCGGATGTTGGTCGCTGTATTCTGGCAGGCGAAGGGTTAACTAATGGTGTCTGGGCTTTGTATATGTGTTTCTATTGTGCATTTAATCATGTCACAGTTTCTGACCAGATAAAAACGAGTCCAGTCTTTTATGAAACCAGTTCTTTAGTTCGTAATCTCCTAGAGGCCTATGTTATTGTTTGTCATTCACGGATGCAGGGTCGGATCAGTTAACTCATTCGAGACGTGCCGACTATCGCCGCGTATCCGTAGGCGATACGTTCCCAATGTGTTAACTCGCTAGATGTGCGTGGGGGGAAGGGATGCGGGGGGTAGAGGTGTGGGGTGGCCTGGGGGGGGGGGGAGGACTTTGGAGTGGAAAGGGGACATAGGGGGGGCAGGACAAAATTAATATGTTGGAGCCCCTAAATGGAACTCTACAGAATAATGCCAACACTGGTTACCTCCCTCGATTTGCTGCGCTATTAGTGAAAAGTGACATTTTCAATGGGCATTGCATACATTATCATAATCTCAGCATGCTCCTGACAGACGCGTGAAAGAATCTATTGTCTGCTGCAGGATCCAATGCCATCTGCATTTTGCACGCAAGAGAGGGGAAGTTACCGGGGCGTTCAGTCTGCAACTAAAACACGCAGGCACGCATACACAGACGTACACAAAGACGCCCAAACGCCAGAGCTAACAATAATGCCTTGCCCCGCCAATCTCTCCCACCCCCACGCCCCACCCTCCCCCACCCCCCCCCACCCCAGGCCCAACCCCCACCACCACCCTACCATCTCCTTGCATCTTTCCTGTAATGGTTCACCAATCTGCTTCTGATAGTTACACACAATCTTTCAACAGTCGTACATAATTATAAACACCCAATAACATCCTCAGTCTGAGTAGTAAACTAAAGTATGTTCGCCTGGGTCAGATAAAGACACAGATCCTCATACAACTGAGAATCTACGCCGCTTGCAGATGGGCAGGTCTTGTAGAAGGACCGTGAAAAAATAATTAGGTCTGTGCTTTGTGCCTTTGATCCAGTGTGTAGGGCAGGAAACGCCTGGAATAATATGAATATTCGATTTTTGTCTTCACAAGCCAAAAGCTGCTAGCCCCAAATAATGCTCCATGTTTGAAGAACAGTTGGAGGTCAATGACAGCAAGAAGTATAGGCTCTCATGAGCCCAGGCAAATCAAGGGTTCATGAGACTCTATGCCTCTTTGAGATTGAAGGAGGTTGATGTAAGTATGTTCAGCCAAGCAGATCTGTCTCATAGGGCATTATCAGCTGAAACGCAGTAATCTTATTGATAATTTGTGCGAGAAATGCCATGAATCGCACACATTGATTGCTGTGATGAGCCCGTAATACTTTTCTTATTGGAAACTTTTAGCTATTGCAAAATACACAGATTCTCATGAGACTCTGCAGATGTAGGGGATCATGAAAATTTGTGTCTTTTGCTGAGAAAAAAAAAACAACGTTGCCACGGTTACAAACATAAACGATTTTAGTCGTTCAAACATACACTATCAATCTTTGATGCGAGACACTCAGGAGAAATTTGAAAACAAGAGCCGCGAGAGGTATAATAATGCTGATACTGAAATTTGAATCTCTTTAACCATTCTAGCCACGGAACCCTGCAGCAGGAAATGAATTGATCATGAAAATTTACGGGTAGTGCCAGATGAGCTTGGCGCCTGAAGGCGCCAAGCTCATCTGCCACTGCCCTTAAATTATCATGATCAATGCATCTCTTACAACTGGTACATAGTCGTAAGGCAGCACCTCCACAATTTGAGAAACGGGAGCTTGGGGCTCAAAGGAGTAATATAATCGTCAACACATGTTTCAAGATATCCATCGTTATCATTGCTCGTTTTCTCCCGACTACAAATAAAAAGAAAGCATGTGGAAAAACAGACCATTATCTGTTTGCCAGGTGTGCTGGGTACACAGTGTGTAAGTAAAGCAGATTTGTTGTTCTCTCAAACGGAAGAGAGGAGAAAAGGAGAAAGACAGAGTAAAATGAGTGAGTGAGAGAGAGAGAGAGAGAGAGAGAGAGAGAGAGAGAGAGAGAGAGAGAGAGAGAGAGAGAGAGAGAGAGAGAGAGAGAGAGAGAGAGAGAGAGAGAGAGAGAGAGAGAGAGAGAACAATGAACAATGAACAATGAACCTTTATTTTCCAACGGTAGAAGTTATTGGTAACAGAACCAGTTTTCAAACTTGCCGTTGCTACATCTACTACATAAGTGACATAGACATGTAATTGTAAACATACACATACCACACACTGCTGCATGCACTGCTGCATTCGCTCACGCACGCACGCACGCACCACGCACATACACACACACATACCCACACACGCACTCAGGTACGCACGCATGCACATCGCAACCCGCGCATGCACGCACGCACGCACACACACACACACACACACACACACACACACACACACACATGTACACCGCAAGTCAGTACGCATGCACACACGCACGAACACTCACGCACACACACACACACACACACTTACACACGCACGCACTCAGGCACATACGCACAAAAACAAACACACGCTCTCGGACACGCACTCCAGACATACCTACCCGCATACGCGTACGCACAAAAATATAAAATGAGTAAAAATACAAAGTAAAGCAATAAACAAAGAATCATTAAGTACATTAAAGTTCATACAGCAAGGGCAAATATGAATGCAGGTGCTATCTCTCCCCCCCCCCCACCCTCTCTCTCTCTCTCTCTCTCTCTCCTCTCTCTCTCTCTCTCTCTCACGCCGACACATACACACATACACACACACACAGCATGCACGCACGCGCACACACACACACACACACACACACACACACACACACACACACACACACACACACACACACACACAGAGTCACACATACAGTACACACACACACACACACACACACACACACACACACACACACACACACACATACTCGAGCGCGCGCCCAACATATCGAGCACACACATATGAAGGCAAAAACATTATACACAGTACATGCAGTATTCAAAGGTACTCTTTGGCATTTCAAATATTATGGTACGGCTATGGGAAAAAGGGACTCTCTCTCTCTCTCTCTCTCTCTCTCTCTCTCTCTCTCTCTCTCTCTCTCTCTCGTACACACACACACACACACACACATACACACACACACACACAAACTCACACACACGCACATGTACACATCTGTACACACGTGCAAGTTATCCCAGTACTG
>BTPG01000003.1:243525555-243563055 GCA_036245525.1 Semisulcospira habei
CCATCCCCCCCCCCACCACCACCACCACCACCACTGAGAGGGAAAAAAATAGAAATAACAAATTAAACAAATATATAATTATATACACAGGTATGAACCTGACATGTTAATGCAGACAGTCGAACTATTACATAATCTGCAGCAACAGTAGAAGAGTATTAGGTAATAGGAAACTTGTCACTAACTATACGAATAGTAGCATAAGGGCGCCGAACATACTATTACTTCTGAAGTAAATATTTATGGAGGCGATCTTTGAAAACGCTAATCTTACAAATTTATTTCAGGTATGGAGGTAACATATTCCACGCTTTATCGCCTGAAAAAGACAGACTGGTTTTACAGATGCCTAATCTAATTTTTGGAAGGTGGATCGAACTATTTCTCGTGTTTTTCCTATGATTGTCGGAAAAAGAGTTTTTAGATAGGGTGGGGCTTTTCCGTACATGATCTTGTGCAGTAGAACACAGCGATTAAATTCAAACTGTTTCTTCAATGTTAGTAACTTGAGAGATTTTAATTTTTCATAAGTCGAATTAGGACCGGGAAGTATTAATTTAATGCCCCGACGATACAAGGAATTAATTTTTTTCATGTGAACTTCGCTGCATCCATCCCAGGCGGTAGAACTGTAGTCACAATGCGTTTTGATATGCGCATGGAAAAAGAGTTTACGGATATCAGTATTAACTATATGTCGTAGTTTTGATAACAGGAACATATTTTTGGAGATTGTTTTGCATATTGAGTCAGTATGCGGCTCCCAGCTTAATTGGTTGTCCACTATAACGCCTAATAAGCGATGCCTAGTTACTTGTTCAACAAGCTGTCTATCTAAGGAGAGTGTTAAAGGTGGTAGGGCATGCTGGTGTTTCTGACGTGTAGTAACTAACATACTCTTTGTCTTTGGAATACTAATAATCATGTGATTATCACTGCACCAGCCTGCTACTTCATCAAGACTTTGTTGGAGTACCTTATTAATGGTTGCGATATCTTTATCAGATGTGTGTATGGTCGTGTCATCTGCGAACAGATCGCAGTTTGCGTCTAAATGAGATATGCACAGTGGCAGATCATTAATAAATAGATTAAATAATAAGGGCCCTAGAATAGACCCCTGTGGAACACCACAAGTTACTAAACCATCAGAGGAATATTTGCCATTTAGCAGTACATTCTGTGATCTGTCCCTGAGATAGGAAGATATAAAGGAGACAGTATTTGAGTTAATGTGATAGAATGGTAGTTTTTTTTAGTAGGATAGAGTGGTTGACAAGATCAAAAGCTTTTTCAGGTCAAGAAAAATTGTACCTGATACTTTACTGTCATTTATGGCAGAGAGCCATTTATCAATTAAATGATTGAGGGCAGTTTGGCACGAATGTAGAGGTCGAAATCCTGATTGTGCTGCAGTTATCAGTTGGTTTTGCTCCAGAAAGTTTAGAAGATGAGTATGGATATGTTTCTCGAGCGGTTTTGAAATACATAATAATATGGAAATGGGCCTGTACTCGTTTAGGTTGCATAAATCATTGCTTTTGGGAAGCGGGATTACCTTCGCTTTTTTTCAGCTCGTCGGGAAAAAAACGTTATGTCTGATCGATATATATATATATATATATATATATATATATATATATAATATATATATATATATATATATATTATATATATATATATATATATATATATATATATATATATATATATATATATATATATATATATATATATAATATATATATATATAGAGAGAGTGAGATGAGAGAGAGAGGAGAGAGATGAGGAGAGAGAGAGAGAGAGAGAGAGAGAGAGAGGAGAGTAGAGACGAGAGAGAGGAGAGAGGGAGGAGAGAGGAGCGGAGAGAGAGATGAGATGAGGAAGAGAGAGAGCGATCGAGAGATGAGGAGAGAGTGAGGGGAGAGAGGAGATGAGGGAGAGGAGGAGAGATGAGAGAGAGAGAGAGAGGAGAGAGAGAGAGAGTGAGAGAGACAGACAGACAGAGATTAAATAAAAATTAAACTTTATTTTCTAAGGATAAAAGAATAGGTCCTCCGACCTGTTTTCATTCGTGTCCTTGCTACACACTACAAAACAAAATAACGTACATAAAATCACTCTCTTACCTCCCCCCCCCCCCCACACACACACACACACATACGCCCGTGCTCAATTGCATCGTGCACAGGTTTGTGCCAGATTAGCTTGTCGCCTACAGGTGCCAAGCCAAATCTGCACAACCATCCACACACACACACACACACACACACACACACACACACACACACACACACACACACACACACACACACACACACACACACACACGCAACGCACGCCACACACACACACACACACACACACACAGCCCGCGCTCTCACACCACATTTATCATTACATATACATTGCGAGCACTTCAAACTATACTACAGCAGATAATTAGAAAAAAATGTAAAGAGCATAACGTATTTTATACATGAAACCGCTATTGTTCTCATCATGAAAATCAGCACGCCTCGCTCCAACAAACACACACACAAAACACATACACACACGCGCGCGCGCGCGCGCGCGCGTGCGCAAGCACGTACAGATGCACACATACTCGCACACACAGACAAACACACACACAAACATAGCATAACATCCTGAATAGATATGAAATTTAAAGATTTCAGCGGAAAAGTGTATGTTGGGCCACATGAGGCACAATCAGCTGACAACACAACCCACAGGCGCTCGTGTCAAGCTGATATAATTATATATATATAGAGTGACTCGAGCGCCTGTGGCTGTGTTGTGTTGAGCGCCTGTGGGTATATATATATATATATATATATATATATATATATATATATATATATATATATATATATATATATTATATATATATATATATATATATATATATATATATATATATATATATATATATTATATATATGTGTGTGTGTGTGTGTGTGTGTGTGTGTGTATATAATTTTTCATTATATTCTGAGAATGCTTTTGCTGTGATAATGCCATTTAATTCTAGGCTGTTAAGCTTGCATTGTGTCATCAAGCTTACCAGCCTGGAATTCCATGTCATTAGCACAGCAAAAGCATTCTCAGAATTGAATGAAAAATTACGTCCCCTGGAGCTAATCTGAATGAGTACATTTTTGGCTTTGGCTTTGGGTGGCGCCTTTGTTATAAGTAAAGAAAAAAAAAAAAAAAAAAAAAAAAAAAAAATATATATATATATATATATATATATATATATATATATATTATATATATATATATATATATATATATATATATATATATATATATATATATATATATATATATATATATATATATATATTATATATATATATAATATATATATATATGTGTGTGTGTGTGTGTGTGTGTGTGTGTGTGTAGAGAGACAGACAGACAGACAGAGACAGAGACAGCGACAGACGAGCAGACAGACGGACAGACACGCAGATCCAGAAACGAGACAATTCTTTTCCAATACCGCGTTATTTCAGGCCATTGCACTATCGAAGTAGGTCTCGAAGACCTGATAACTGTGTACTTTAGCAGCAGGAAGGCTGTCGAAATCACGTAACGAGACCAATTTGTACAGCTCCTCTTACACTTTAAGACAGCCTTCACCGTCTGATGCGCAATCCCAGTTTATACCCTCATTTTGAGGAGCACGGAGCCAGTCTCTCCCTAGTAAGAGGCACAGATCCTCGTAACCCATGCGCCTTTAGGCGATGGGATTAATGAGGATCTATGCGTCTTGGAGATGGTAACACCATAGGGGCTCAGACAAATCTGCATGCATCTTACAGATGAAAGGAGCAGTCTTGACGACGTCAGAGACACTAATCAAGTTGATGTGAGTACCTTTTCAATGTATTTTTTAAAATATAAGTGAGTAAGGTGTGATACGGTGTAACTTTCGAACAAAATGACTATTGTAGGGATGGAATTCGGTCATATCTAAGTTTAGAGTTTGTTTAAAGACTTCTCTACTATTGGCAGAATGAATTTTTTTTTTGGGGGGGGCGGGGGGGGGGGGGGGGGGGGGGGCTGAGTAGAGTAGAGCTGACTTATCTTTGTTGGAGACTTGGCTCATTGATTACAGTCTACTGCGAATTTTTTAATTCAATCAAAGTTTAAAAAAATAATAATAATAAATTACGCATAAAACTGAAGACACATTTCAGCACCATTTGTGTTTGTTATGTCTTGTCGAACACCTAATGAACTTTTAACAGCAGTTTGGACACGCAGCAAAAGAACACGCGCAATCGCGCTTGTTTATTCCTCTCGGCCGTTAGCGTCTCAATTTATTTTTTTAGCTGTTTCTCGTACTGAAAGCGGTGTATTTATGGAACGGAGTGGAGTCATTGTCAGGGTTGCTTGATACCAAGACGACGTATGCTGAAGTGGATATTCCTGTGTCTAAATGAACCATAAACTAGACCTCTGTGCCGCTTTTCATAACCATCTGTTACAGAAGTGTATCTTTGAACAATTACGGCGGTAGTCGGCCTTTAAGCATCATCAGTCCCTGGAGATCTCTTGTATACATGTTCCTTTCTCGGCTGTAGATCTGTGACGATGAATTTACACTAATTTCAAAAACACATTCTGCATGCTCTGGTAAAGACTAAGTGGTTAACTCATTCGAGACGTGCCGCCTCCGGATACGCGGCATAAGCCGCGTATCCGGAGGCGGCACGTCTCGTATGAGTTAAGTGAAAGAGTGTAGAATCTTTTTTACAGCAAGAAAATATCCTTTTCCTGTT
Source organism: Semisulcospira habei (assembly GCA_036245525.1). NCBI lineage: Eukaryota > Metazoa > Mollusca > Gastropoda > Semisulcospiridae > Semisulcospira > Semisulcospira habei. The sequence continues at coordinate 243,530,352 of BTPG01000003.1, forward strand.
CAGTCATTTTTTTACGAAATCCACATCAAAAGATAAGCAGCAATTTGTAATACATATTTGCATGTCTAGTTTGAAAACTAGACATGCAAACACGTTTGCAATTTAGAACACGAAATGTGAATAAATTGTGTTGTATCTGGCCTTTCTAAGCGTTTTTCTTTCTTAAGGCCCCGCCACACATGCCTGATTTTGAGGCCGATTCTCGAGCAGTTTCGAATCGGAGTGTGATCGGACCGGACTGCAAAAACTTGTGCACTGCCACACATTCCCCGACTTTTTTTAGCCGACCAGTTTGAACCGAAGATCAAAGTCGTACATGTTCTGCAAAATGGCTGCTAATTTTGACAGTGATGATGATGTGCTTGCATTGTCAGCAGTTTTGCATCATATTCGGGAAGAGGCTGGCGAAACATCAGCAACGAAGGTGGTACTGATCTTTCCGCCATTTGCAAACTGAAACGACGTGCTTTGCGAGACGCGCTCTGATTGGTTGAAGCTTACAATCGGGGCCGATTCGGATCGGAAAAATAGAGCAGGTTCTAGACACCCGATTCCCAGCCGATTGCGATCGGATCAATATATGACGTCATCCGATCGCAATCGGATCGGAATCGGCTTCAAATCGGGGCACAACCGGCAAGTGTGGCGGGGCCTTTAGATAGGATGTTCTGTTCGTTATTCATCCCACCATTCTGGCACCATGCTTTTCTTGGATTTTCGTCAGCCGAAGTGTTCCCGCGTCAATCTCGCCTTGCAGTCGTTCAAAGTGTTACATTCAGTACTGCACACTTGAGCTGTTTTGGTTTGTCTCGCGTGAACATTTGACGCGAAATTTGAAACAATAAATTGTCGTTAGTTGGTAGGAGAGAGGCTAGAATGGCTTAACATGACTGCGCCCATTGTCTGCCTATATAACACCCCAGGAGGTACCGGCTTTAAGGCAATATATTTCACATCCCGAACTGCAGGAGTTGTGCCAACAGGGGACTACTCAGTCGGGGTTGTCAAGGTGGCTCAAGGGTATTGCCTGAAGAGCTTGGCGCCTTTTAAAGGCGCCAAGTTCTTCAGGCAACACCCTTGAGCTGTCTGAAAAAAAGGAGCTGTGTCTGCAAAGACCTCAGAAGTGTCCTTAATGACATGACCATCAGGCAGGACTTCGTGGCTGTATTCCACAACTAGCATACATATATAGTGCCTAAAAGCGGCACAGAAAGTGAGGGATTTTGTTCGCGGCAGTGAACGGCGAAAAGATAGGGTTAGGGTGTAGACAAAATGTGTCCATTCAAGTCTGGGCGAGATGGCAGTGTGTCCCCGGGGCCTCCTTTCACGCTATTGCGGTCAACCAAACAGCAGTTTAGAGGTACGGAGTTAGGTTACTTTCTCTCTCTCTCTCTCTCTCCTGCTCTCTGTCACACACACACACACACACACACACACACACACACACACACACACACACACACACACACACACACACACACAGTGTGTGTGTGTGTGTGTGTGTGTGTGTGTGTGTGTGTGTGTGTGTGTGTGTGTGTGCACGTTTACAAATTGCACATGACTCATGACACACTTTCTGTATATTTATTGCAGTGACGGCCACTTTTCCACAAGGAATACACTGCAGACAGTGACACGAATAACCACGCCATTACGACTATACTTACGAGACATTTGTACAAATAATCATAACGTATAGATCTTCTATTGACCTTCAGTAGACATGTGTACAAAATTAATAATCCTAACAAGTAAATCTTGTATTGACCTTCAGTAGACATGTGTACAAATAATCTTTACAAGTAGATCTTGTATTGACCTTCAGTAGACATCTGTACAAATATTTCAAAAGACTTGTTATTGCCCTCGGGCAGACATCCATACAAACCTTTTAACATAACTTTTATTTCCCATGCGCAGGCCAACGTTGGCCCGATGGCGTTTGCGCACTGGCTCCGTGCACATCTGTACAACTACTCCTAACAGAGCTTTGTCATTCAGTGGACACCTGTACAACTACTACTAAAAGAGCTTTGTCATTCAGTGGACATCTGTACAACTGCTCCTAACAGAGCTTTGTCATTCAGTGGACATCTGTACAACTACTACTAACAGAGCTTTGTCATTCAGTGGACACCTGTACAACTACTACTAACAGAGCTTTGTCATTCAGTGGACACCTGTACATCTACTACTAACAGAGCTTTGTCATTCAGTGGACACCTGTACAACTACTACTAACAGAGCTTTGTCATTCAGTGGACATCTGTACAACTACTCCCAACAGAGCTTTGTCATTCAGTGGACACCTGTACAACTACTACTAACAGAGCTTTGTCATTCAGTGGACACCTGTACAACTACTACTAACAGAGCTTTGTCATTCAGTGGACACCTGTACAACTACTACTAACAGAGCTTTGTCATTCAGTGGACATCTGTACAACTACTCCTAACAGAGCTTTGTCATTCAGTGGACATCTGTACAACTACTCCTAACAGAGCTTTGTCATTCAGTAGACACCTGTACAACTACTCCTAACAGAGCTTTGTCATTCAGTGGACACCTGTACAACTACTACTAACAGAGCTTTGTCATTCAGTGGACATCTGTACAACTACTACTAACAGAGCTTTGTCATTCAGTGGACATCTGTACAACTACTCCTAACAGAGCTTTGTCATTCAGTGGACACCTGTACAACTACTACTAACAGAGCTTTGTCATTCAGTGGACACCTGTACAACTACTCCTAACAGAGCTTTGCCATTCAGTGGACACCTGTACAACTACTACTAACAGAGCTTTGCCATTCAGTGGACACCTGTACAACTACTACTAACAGAGCTTTGTCATTCAGTGGACATCTGTACAACTACTACTAACAGAGCTTTGTCATTCAGTGGACATCTGTACAACTACTCCTAACAGAGCCTTGTCATTCAGTGGACACCTGTACAACTACTACTAACAGAGCTTTCTCATTCAGTTGACACCTGTACAACTACTACTAACAGAGCTTTGTCATTCAGTGGACATCTGTACAACTACTACTAACAGAGCTTTGTCATTCAGTGAACATCTGTACAACTACTCCTAAACAGAGCTTTGTCATTCAGTGGACACCTGTACAACTACTACTAACAGAGCTTTGTCATTCAGTGGACATCTGTACAACTACTCCTAACAGAGCTTTGTCATTCAGTGGACATCTGTACAACTACTCCTAACAGAGCTTTGTCATTCAGTGGACACCTGTACAACTACTACTAACAGAGCTTTGTCATTCAGCGGACAGTACAACTACTAATAACAGAGCTTTGTCATTCAGTGGACATCTGTACAACTACTCCTAACAGAGCTTTGTCATTCAGTGGACACCTGTACAACTACTACTAACAGAGCTTTGTCATTCAGTGGACATCTGTACAACTACTCTTAACAGAGCTTTGTCATTCAGTGGACACCTGTACAACTACTCTTAACAGAGCTTTGTCATTCAGTGGACACCTGTACAACTACTACTAACAGAGCTTTGTCATTCAGTGGACACCTGTACAACTACTACTAACAGAGCTTTGTCATTCAGTGGACACCTGTACAACTACTCCTAACAGAGCTTTGTCATTCAGTGTACATCTGTACAACTACTCCTAACATGTAGTTTTATTTGCCCTCAATACAAAACTGTATTAACAGTCCTAACAAGTAGAGCTTTAATTGACCTTCAGTAGACATCCGTACAATACGCCGATAGAGTTTTTTTGCCCTTCAGTAGACATCTATACATATACTCCAAATAGACTTTCTATTGCCCTCCAGTAGACATGTGTACAAGTAGAGATGTTTTGGGCTTTTCTGCCCTCCAGTAGAAATCTGTACAACTACTCCAGTAAACCTTATTAATTTTTTGTCCTTTAGCAGACAGCTGTTAACCAGTGTGCCGTGAGATGGCTTTAGCCACCTGCTCGGCGTTAATCCCAATTAACTAACCTGTTAACCAGTGTGGAATAACGAGACAGCAGTGAATCAGTTCATGACAGCGAATCACGAACGCCAGTAAACCTGTGTCGGATAACGATTCACCGGCGCCAGTGAACCAGTGTGAGAAGAAATATCACAGACTGCAGGGAACAAGTGTGGACCAACGAATCAAGGACGCCTGTTAGCCAGTGTTGGAGGACCAGTGTTGTTCAGTGTTTTCATTCAACAGTCTTGATTGTTCTTGGATGCTGACCTGACTACCGATTGACTCTGGCGGGTGGAAATCAGCATCATCGTGAAGCAGACTGAGTCTCTGTGAAGCATCCCGCCAGTAGGGCTGTTCCACACAGAGGCCACCAGGATGGAGCTCCAACATGCTGCTGGATCTGTGAACAGTCGCTTGAACGGAAAGCACGTTGCTGCGGCTTTGTTGTGACCTGTGTTCATGGTGCATGGTGTCGGAACTTTGCGCGAGACTGTCGTTGTGGTGCATGTTGTTGGAACTTTCTGGTAGTCTGTGTTCATCATACATACTGTTGGAATTTTGTTGCGGTCTTTGCTCATCATAAACGTTTTGGGGAGTTTGTTGTGGTCTGTGTTCATGATACGTACCGCTAGAACCCTGGTGTGGTCTTTCTTCCTGATGCATGCGGCATCCCATAGCCACACTTTGCCGATGACACACGATGCTGGGTGCTTGTGTCGATCCATGTTCATAACGCAGATTGTTGTGTCCATGTACTGGACTTGATTCATGTTGCCGGTTGCCGTATTCAAGCAATGGTCTTTGTTCATCACTCATGGCGTGTGGCGCTTGTGTCCTTCCATTTTCCTCCGGGAATCCATGTGCCATCCTCTGTTCGTGATACGCACTGTTGCGTCCGCGCAATAGTTCATGTGCTTTATTCCAACGTGGTGGATTTCTCATACCATCGTCTATTTGATGACACGATTGTTCATCCTCAGGTCTCCCGTGATACTGACATCCTGGAGAATAAACTGGCAAGCTGCTGAAACCAGACACAGAGCTTTTGCCATGGCCATCAGTGACTGAAGAGGAAAAACCGCTGTCTTTAGGAGCCGATGTTTTGCGAGTGGCGGCATTTGCGGATCTGGTATAGTGAATGTTCTGTCCCTGGTTGTGCACACACACTGCGTCAGTTTCCGTTTTCCTGTGGAAGCCTTTGACCTGGGACACTGGCGCGGTGTTAGCAGTTAATTTTGGTGTTCCCATAGCGACGGCGCTTTGGCACGCGAAAAGCATGGCGTCTGTGTCTGTTTGTGCGTGTGCCCGTATAAACGCGCCTGTGTCTGTTCGTGCGTGTGCCCGTATGGACGCGCCTGTGTCTGTTCGTGCGTGTGCCCGTGTGCGCGCGTCTATGTCATCTTGTCTGGTTGTCTGTGTGCGCACGCCTCTTTCCATATGTCCACCCAATTCATTGTTTCGGCCGGAAATTGTTCCGGAAGTGACTTCATTTATTGGTGTGTCGACATTCTGTACATGGTCTGCCATCGTGCTAATCAAGTTTAGTTTCACTGTGAAGGAAGGGCGATCCTGGCATCCACGATCAGTCACATCCACGTCACTGTGGTCAACCGTCGTTCTCGTAACGTCCATGTCCTGTCCATGAACATCCACGTTCAAAGTGATGTGTGCGTTACCCGCGTTTTGCTCAGGTTCACAGTTCTCATCCGTATCGTCGCTGTCAACACCAACATCACTTTCACTTGACCCCCATTCAGCGTCTGACGGCGGGTTATCCACGCCAATTATGTGAGCGTTATTTCGCTTTAACTGATCGGCGGCCGCACGAAGTACCACAGCCTCGGCACTGCCCGCCCAGTCACAGATGTGAAGGTTCCCGTAGGCATTGCTACGCCCTCCGCTAAGGTAAGACACCAGAGAGTGCGGCGCCGCCAGGCTGCCTTGTTGTACCACCGTAAAGTGGGGCACAGTTTCAAAGTACCGTCGCAATAGGATCTCGTCCTCAGAATCTGAGTCCGAACATCCAGAGATCACAAAAACCACGCCTACTCTCCCCAAGCGACGTCTTCGCTGCTCCCGAGAATTGCACAGGAGATGGATGATTTCCAGACAAACCTGGATGTGAGTTTTCGCTTGGGTCTCCTGCAGTGAACAGTCCTGCAGATCCTCTGCGCTGCCCTCGCCCTGCATGATTCTGATATGGCTCATGAGGATCGGGGAGGTGTAGATCAGCACGTGGTGCGTGCTTGTTAAAGACTTCATGCATCTCTCCGGATTGCTGCTGCTTCTAGCCTGCTGACAATCGACGCTCCTGACGCCCAGGACCTTCTTCAGGAACGTACCGTGAGTGAGGATGAAGTGGCTGAACTGGGGGCTTTCCGTCACATACAGCTGCAGGATGTCTGAAGACAATAGTGAGATTATAGGTCGTTTTAAATCAAAGCGCACAACGTTCTTGCCAAATATCTCCGCAAGGAAATATTTTTTTCTGTACTCCTTAACTCATTGTACCCCAAGACCGAAATCCCCAAATTTTGCCGATTTCCTCTGAAGACTGACACTCTTGTGCATGACACAGATCGACTATGATAGTTCAAGGGTGATGCCAGAATAGCTTGGCGCCCATAGGCGCCAAGCTATTCTGGCATCACCCTTGAACTATCATGGTCGATTCTTATCTTGCTGTGGTGTGCCTGGGGTAGAATGAGTTAAGAACAAATGCCAGTTAGTGCCGATGGACCTTATATTGAATATGTTTACTAGACTCCAGTGATTAATTGTCGATTTTGCTGCACAGTCGTAAAAAGGATTTTGTGAAAAGACAAGAACAAGCCATTTCAATACCCTAAATAGAGCCCCGGCAGATTTTAATATCGAGGTCAAGCAAGCAGACTTCATGTATGCCTGCACTGTTTCATGTTTGAAAACTTGGTCAGTTTACGTGAAATGAATCTTAATACTTAGCTTGATGTATCTGGGGCACATTTAGGGATGTAAAGTCAGTCACTTAAACCATTCAGCCCTGACGCACTACAGCAGAAGAAGGGTCGACCATGATAATTCAAAGGTAGTGCCAGATTAGCTTGGCGTCAGTCGGCGCCAAAGCTAACCTGGCACTACCTTTGAATTATCATGGTCGACCCATCTCTGCAACAGGTGCATGGTCGTTAGTGAAATACGTGAGTCGGGCTGATGAATGAGTTAATGAAACAATACCTTTTTTTTACAACACAGCAAAACTGACACATTGTTTGAGCTTCTTAAAAGTAGGCCTAAATCTTATTAGGTCAAATGACTATTTGTTGTAAGATGGCTATAGTAAAGTGGTTCTTTGCGGATATATTTTCGAAAAGCGTTGTGCGCTCAAAACGATCTATACGTGTACGCCAAACAACTCCCGGCAACAAACGAGAGAGAAGTCACGTCACGGCGGGCAGCTAGTGTGCGCTCTAAGCACGGACACCACTCCGAATATCGCCAAGAGGCATAGGTCCTCATGAGCCCAGAGGGCTCTTTAGGACCCATGCCTATTGGAGATGTTCAGAGTGTTGTCTATGCTTATGGTACAAGCTGGTTGTCCTCCGTAAATAACTCCAGAATACCCCGGGACAAAGCACGTTCGCGAAGAAAATCGCTACGGTGAAAAAATCCCGTTTGATTGCCTCATGATTTTACTGAGAAAGAAAAACAGAAATATATTCAGCCAACCAACCAACCAACCAACCAATGAACTAGCCAACCAGCTGACAAACCAACAAACAAAATGTGTAATTACCAGGCGGGTCCCACCCAAGAAGTTTCGGTAGCCCACAGCAACGTAACAATCGTATCTTTCTCCAGTAGCCTGCAACATATTTGTAACGCTTACCGTATCAACTCTGTTAATTCCCACAAACTGTACGGATCCTGTATGGAACTGGGGCCAATTGCTCGAGTGAGCTTGGTCCTGCGCCAGCCACTAAGCAAGGTGCTCCGCTATAGCGGAGCACCTTGCATAGTGGCTTGCGCAGGACTAAGCTCACGCAACTGGCCACTGCTCTATAAATTACAATGAGGCCCCAAGGAGTTAGTGGGTTCGAGTCCCCGTCCGGGCCCCGGTAGCTGGACTCACAATCCAGGGCAAAAAAAGATGGCCTTGTTCAATAGCATGCCCGTTGAAAGGTCCTGGTAAATCAAAGTGGCACAGTTGTAGTGCGCCTGAAATGATCAGCGTTCAGGTCGTACTCCATAGGCAATAGACTTCCCTGTCCCCCATAACCCGCCCGTCAGGCCCGTTCATTATCACTTCAGTGCCATGGACCTTAAACCCCGAACTAACTATCCAACCAACCAACCAATGGTGAAGGACTTCAACATGAGCATCCTCAGAGCAGCGCGTGAGTCCATACCCAGAGGCTCTATAAAAGACTATAAGGCCTACTGGAGCGATGAACTGCAGGAACTGGACGACGATCTAGCAGATGCCAGAAGGGAAGCAGAAGTCAATCCATCACAGGCAAACAACATCCGCCTCCAGGAAGCCAAAGCCAAATTTCTCAAGAAGAAGCTACAGGCAAGACGCAGGAGCTGGCAAGAGAAAACAAGCTCCCTGAACCTTGAGAAAGACGGCAGAAAGCTCTGGAAACTGACCAAGCAGTTGAACGATGAGAACACGAGCAAAGGAAACATCACCTTGGAAGAAAATGGGAAGATACTAACAGGAAAGCATGCTGCAAACCAATTTGCCGAAAACTATGCAGCTGAGAGCAATCTCCATGTTAGCCCCGAAAAGCAGAGAGAAGCAAGAAGAGAGCAAAGAGAGAGACCTGCCAAACAAGCAACAGCGGACGCCATGAATCAACCACTTACACACAAAGAGCTTCATACAGCTCTCAAAAAGTTAAAGGCGAAGAAGTCTCCTGGTCCAGATGGCATCACCAACGAGATGCTAACCCACCTTGGTAGTGCAGCAGAAAACAAGCTACTTGAGCTCCTCAACAGCAGCTGGCAAGAAGGATCGCTACCACAACTCTGGCGAGAAGCGATCATGATCCCCATTCCAAAGAAAGGGAAGGATCCAAAGAAGGCCACCAGCTATCGCCCAATCAGCCTCACCAGCTGTGTTGTGAAGACCTTGGAGAGAATTGTGAACGAGAGCCTCAGGTGTTACCTAGAATCCAGGAACCTCCTCGCCCCTGAACAAGCTGGCTTCCGACAGTTCCGCAGCACCGAAGACCAGGTCACATACTTGGCGCAGGAAGTTGAAGATGCATTCCAGGAGCAGAAGCTGGTCTTCGTAACCTGGATTGATCTTCAGAAGGCTTTTGACAAGGTCTGGAAAGATGGGCTGCTTGTCAAACTGCTGAGAAAAGGCGTGTCCAGTAACATGTTCCAATGGATACGCTCCTACCTCTTCAACCGCAGGGCAAGAGTCAGCATCGACCAGACCAAAAGCAAGAAATTCCTCCTTCGTCATGGCGTCCCGCAAGGCGGAGTCCTCTCCCCTACCCTCTTCCTTCTCTTCATCGACGATCTGGTGTCTGAGATGCCCAATGGAATCAAAGCTGCCCTATATGCAGACGACCTTGTGATCTGGTGCAAGGAGGAGCATGCAAGTACTGCCACCTACAGAATGCAGCTAGCGGCAGACAAGCTAAACGCATGGGCAGATGACTGGTGCATTTCTGTCAACAAGGAGAAATCCTCCACCACCCTCTTCACATTGTCCCCAAAGCAGAAAGCCGGAACCATCAAGCTTGGTGGAACCCCTCTGAGAGAGGATGAAGAAGCTACTTACCTTGGTGTCACCTTTGACAGACGACAGACCTGGAAACCACACATTGCACAGGCAGAGGCGAAGGCCCGATGCAAGCTGGCCATACTCAGGAAACTGGCAGGCACCACCTGGGGAGCGAACGAGAAGATACTGAAGACAGTATACCAGGGAACAGTCAGGCCCCACCTCGAGTACGGCTCCACAGCGTGGTTAACCTCAGCCAAATCGAACCTGCAGACCCTCGACCGAGTGCAAAACCAGGCTCTTCGAATCATCACTGGTGCAATCAAATCCACTCCAACCAAGGAAATGGAGAAGTTGACCACAATCCAACCTCTCGGTCAGAGGAGAGAAGCCAAAACCATGGTACAGGCTGAGAAGCTCAAGTGCTTGCCCGACCACCCCATGAAGCACAGACTGAGCAACCTCACCAAGAACCGGCTTAAAAGAAGCAGCTTTGTCCATGAGAGCATGCGACTTTCTCGACAGCACAGGGAAGTCCTTCCACAGAGCACTCTACCTCAGATCACAGAAGAAGAGGAAAACCCTTGGGCAATGGAAAAACCAGACATCCAGATCCGCACCAGTGTCCCACATGTTGCCTCAGGAGACAGTCAGGATGACACCGTTCGACGGGCACTCACCCTAGCCCTGATCGACGAACAATACCCAAAGGAGGCATGGATCCACATCTACACTGATGGATCAGCAACACATGCCGTTTCCAATGGAGGTGCTGGCATCCTGATCCAGTTTCCTGGGGGACATACAGCCACATCCTGTGTAGCCACTGGCAAACACTGCACAAACTACAAAGCAGAAACCGAAGCACTTATGCAGGCCGCCTCCATGGTTCAGAATTTCGAAGACCCATGCTACCAAGTTGTCTTTTTCTCCGATGCCCTTTCAGTCCTTCAGGCCCTCGAGAACGACAAGCTCGCCCAGCTGACCAGAGCCTTGCAGAAGGTCAGAGAAACCAGAAGAGTTGTCCTCCAGTGGATACCAGCTCACTGTGGGTACCAGGAAATGAAAGGGCAGACGAGCTGGCGAAAGAAGGAGCCACAAAAGATCAACAAGAAAACAGCGTCAGCTATAGTGAGCAAAAGACAATCATCAAGGCATTGATGAGGCCAAGGTCAAACAGAGACGACTACCACACAATGACCAGAGAGCAGCAAGTCGTCCTGATCAGACTGCGTACCGGCCACAACAGACTGAACGCTCACATGAACAGAAAGCTGAAGCTGTCACCACCGCCATCACCAACCTGCGCCTGTGGTCAGGAAGACCAAACAGCGGAACATATTCTCCAGAGATGCCCCCTACTGGACGATGAAAGAAAAGAAGTGTGGCCATCGCCAACTCCACTGCAGACCAAACTCTACGGCAGTCGAGAAGACCTGGAGAAAACGACATCATTCATCACCGGTGCTGGTCTGACCGTATAGCCCACTGCGAACGACAAGAAGAAGAAGAAGAAGAACCAACCAATTAGTTAGTCCGATACTTGGGGCCGGAGAGTGTTCGTGCATGTGTGTGTGTGGGGGGGGGGGGGAGAGGGGATGGGGATGTATTGACTGACAAATGCAAGATTGGTAGGTTGTACGTTGATTAACGTCCCGACAGCAACAAGATTTTCTCAGGACGTGCCTGCACTGCTTGTGAAAAAAAAAAAAACTAAACAAAATATTGAATGTATGTCGCCAGCCGGTCTAATACGCTAAATAAAGCGAAGACCATTTAGCAACACACATCCAATATCAAGAGCTTCAGGAAGCGCAGACAGTAGAGAAAGTTTAAAAAAGGAAAATACAGGTGAATGGACCAAGGGTAAACAGAAACACATTCCCCAGAATAAGAGGGGGGGGGGGGACCCACCCTGTGGGGCTGACCAGGGTGACCATGGGAACTAAAAAGTAGTTAACCCCACCCAAGTCTCCCAGGGACAAATGCAGAAGGGGTGGATGCATGTGGGCCAGGCACGTTCTCATGAAGATCTATGCCTTTTTGTGTCAGTTGACAATTGTCGTGTAAACTGTTGTGCGTCACTGGCAGCGGTTGCCTCCCTTGGGGCCTTAAAACGGTCTAGTCTAGCTGTTTATTTTTGTCTCTTGAGCCACCCGCGCAATCTGCTGGCGAGAGTTGTGTGACAGACTGACTTGTTTCGCTACTTGCCATATCATAACAACAAAACTATCAAAACACCGCATACCATTTTTTTTGTAAGTCGTAACAGACATCTTACTTTACACCCACATCCATTAATGTCGTCGTGGCGAGAGACGTGATTGATTAAGAAACAACAACAACCATTTGTGAATGCTTCAGTTTTTCTTTGGAGAAGATTAAACAGTCATCTTTGTCGGGTCAGTAATGTGACCGAACTCTAAACTGTTTGAATGCGTTCTGACGTACTGTAACCGTTTCGTGTCGGTAGCGGTTTTAGTCGCGATGATTCCGTCAGGCATCATCGCGACTAATACCGCTACCGACACCCAAAGGGTTAGGGTCAAACATTTCCGCTCAGATTCGGCACTCGGTTACATTTGGTGCTGCGAGCAAAGGACACAAAAAAACTGACCTGTCCGCAAGAGACAATAGAGCACCGTGACGCCAACACAGAGCACCAGGAACAAAAGCGGCACGCCCACTTGCACTAAAATGGTGTGGCTGTTGTCCACTGCAGTTGGAATGACGCGCAACGTTGCCGGCGGCTTGGTGACTGTCGTGGGGGCTGGAGTCGCTGCACCGTGAAAACAAGCGTGCTATATTTATCTCATTCAGCCAATGACCAAATACAACGCGATTGGAATACATCATCATGGTTCAAGGGTGATGACGGAATAGCTTGGCGTGACTCTTCCGGCACCACCCTGGAACTGTGGTGGTTGGTTTATTCTCCTCAACTGTGTAATACATACTGACGAGCAAAAGGAAATGCGACGAGTTTGGAATGATCGGAAAAACTTTAATGTGTGATATAAGAGGACACTTTTAGTGTTTCCCATGATTCCAAAAGTGTCGCTTTCTTTTGCTCACCAGTACATAGCTCTCTGAGGACAGACTCTAGATACAACAAGAGTCCAATGTTATGGGTTAGTTTTGCATCACATTGTCAGTGTTAGCCCTTTGCATGTCGGTAGAGGTTTATGTCGCGAAAACTCCTGCAGGAATCAAAGCGACAAAAACTGTACCGACAGCAACAGCAACAGCTACTGGTTACAGTACACACACACACACACACACACACACACACACACACACACACACACACACACACACACACACAGACACACACACACACACACACAGACACACACACACAGACACACAAACACACAGACACACACACTGACACACACACACACACAGACACGCACACACACACAGACACACACACAGACACACACACACAGACACAGACACACACACATACACACAGACACACACACACACACAGACACACACACACAGACACACACACACAGACACACACACATACACACATACAGACACACACAGACACACACACACACAGACACACACACAGACACACACACACACAGACACACACACATACACAGACACACACACACAGACACACACACACATACACACACACACACACACACACACACACTGTTTACACAACCAAACGCACATTGTTTACAGTACCACAATGTGGTTGCATGCACAACGGGCCTAGTTTGGAGTTTAGAATATTGCTATCAATGTAAATGTTAAGTCTTCTATCGCTTGTACACAAAATACGTGCCAAGCGAAGGTGGGAATGCTAGCGAACTATCATGGTCGCTCCATCTCGTGCAGTTGGTCTTTTATGAGAAAAAAGAGTATTTAAGTGCATGAGCACTAACACTTAGATTTAAAATAATCCTTGGGTTAACCCGTTCAATGCCGAGAAATTGTAAACACCCCCACCCCTCCCGAACTACAAGAGGTATAGATCTTCATGAGCCCCCGCAACTTTGGGGGCTCATGAAGATCTATGCCTCTTGCCTCTATGCCCCTATGCCTCTTGAATCCATGCCCCAAAGACAGCTCGAGTTTTGTGGTGATTGCGGAAACACAGTCTGCGTCAACTGGCCCTGAATGGGTTAAAGGCCAGGAAGCAGAGGGGGTTACACAAAGCTATGGTGGATACAAACTGTCAAAATTTAAATTAAAATCCAGAATTTGTCAAGAACGACTCAAATAGATGCTCAGAGAGAGAGAGAGAAAGAAAGAGAGAGAGAGAGAGAGAGAGAGAGAGAGAGAGAGAGAGAGAGAGAGATGATGATGATGATGATGATGAAACGTTTTATTGACAGGATAAAGTTTTAGGTGAAACGCCTCTCTTACAAACTGTCCTGTTAGAAAAGAAATATTAACAGCAAAGAGTAAGAAACACAATAACACAATAAATCGAAACATGAAGAAATAAACTGGAAAAAAGCAATGCAAATAATGCGCACACATATCAATAATAGTGAATAATAATTTTATACATATATATATATATATATATATATATATATATATATATATATATATATATATATATATATATATATATATATATATATATATATATATATATATATATATATATATATATGCACACACACACACACACACACACACATATAAGTAGTCCGTTCAGGTAGTAAGTTACTGTAACAAGATGTTATATAAACGAGTTTTGAAGGTTCTAGAATTAGAAATAGATTTAATTTGGGGTGGTAGTTTGTTCCAGGCTTTGGCACCTGAGAACGAAAGGCTGGTTTTATATATATCGAGCCTGGCCCTTGGTAGCTGTAACAAACTGTTCCTCGTGTTTTGTCTTTGACTATCCAAAAATAACATACGAAGGTAAGATGGGGTTTTATGGTGAAGAATTTTATGCATAAGTATGCATCGATTAAATGTGAACTGTTTGTTTAGGTTTAGCAGTCGGATGGTTCTAAACTTTTCGTCGGTGGGAGAGGGACCAGGCACAGTTAACTTTACCCCTCGACGGTACAATGAGTTAAGTTTCTTTAAATGTACGTCACTGCATCCATCCCAGATAGTGGAGCAGTAATCACAGTGTGTCTTAATATGGGCATGGAGAAAGAGTCTTCTAGTCTCAGTGTTAACTATTTGACTTAGTTTTGATAGCAGGAATAGATTTTTAGATATTGTTTTGCAGGTGTTTTCGATATGTGGTTCCCAGCTGAGCTGGTTATCTACTGTGACTCCAAGCAAACGGTGTTTTTTTAACTTGATCAAGGGGCTCAGAGTTCAGGTATAATGTTAAGGGCAGGAGACCACGTTGATGTTTTTGGCGTGAAGTAATTAACATACTCTTTGTCTTTTGGACACTAATTATCATATGATTATGTTGGCACCAGCTTGAAACCTCATCAAGACTTTGCTGGAGAACTTCGTTTATTTTTGGCAATTCGCTGTTTGATGTATGTATGGTAGTGTCATCAGCAAATAAGTCACACGTTGCATCGGGATGTGAGATAGAGAATGGTAAATCATTGATAAATATGTTGAATAACAATGGGCCCAAAATTGACCCCTGAGGAACACCACACGTTACTAAACCTTCACTCGAGTAATTACCATGAAGCAAAACTTTCTGTCTTCTGTCACTTAGATAGGATGATATGAGATGTACGGTATTGGAATCGATGTGATACATCGGTAGTTTTTTTTAATAAGATAGAGTGGTTGACTAAATCAAAAGCTTTTTTAAGGTCAAGAAAAACTGCACCTGATAACTGAGAATTATTAATGGCTGTAAGCCATTTATCAATGATATGTATAAGGGCAGTTTGGCAAGAGTGCTGCGGGCGAAACCCAGACTGCATTTTACTGAGTAGACAGTTCTGTTCTAGAAAATTTTGCAGATGTGTATGGATATGTTTTTCAATAGGTTTTGAGATAACTGGTAGAATGGAGATAGGTCTATAATCATTCAATGAGTTTAAGTTTTTGCTTTTGGGAAGGGGAATGACCTTAGCTGTTTTTAACTCATCAGGGAAAATATTTCTTTGAATAGAAAGATTGTAAATGAACGTTAGAGACTCAACTATGTAGGGCAGAGCTATTTTAAGAATTTCGCAACTGATGCCATCTGAACCACATGACCTCTTTTTCATATTAGATATATATTTACCCACGTCAAAAACAGTCATTGGGGGGAGTGAGAAAACACAACCAGCAGTATTGTTACTGTGAAATCGTAGTTGCTCAGAACATTGGTATTTCGCAGGATCATTTGTATTAGTGCGTGCTAAAGTCTCAGCTATGCTAAGAAAGTGGGTATTGAAGGTATCTGCAGTGAGCTCAGGTGCAATGTTCATGTCTCTGTGATTGTGACCTTTAGTAAAGGTGTTGATAAGTTGCCAAACAGAGCGCAGGTCCTTGCCGTCTGCAATGATCTGTTCAGCATGTTGTCTTTGAGCTTTTCGGACCAAAGATTTGACAAAATTTCTTTGCTTTTTATAGTCAACAAATTTCTTTTCTTTCTTAAGTGTATCTCTGAGTTGCATGGCTGCTTTTATTTCTCCAGTTAGCCATTCAGGAATTGTGGGATGTTTGACACGTTTTGTTCGCACTGGGGCATGTTTATCTAGAACACCGAGGAACAGTTCATACCAGCGGGTGAGGGCTTCATTTGGGTCATTGTAATTTAACACATCATTAAATGGGGTATTGGATAAGTCATAGAGAAAGGCATTCTGGTTAAATTTTTTGAAAGACCTGTAAATAATAGTAGTATGCCCTGTGCAAGATTTCTTAGCTAATTTGGCAGACAGCGAGAAAGATACTGGGAAGTGATCACTGATCGAAAAATTGAGAACATGGACATTATTAACAGCATTTACATTTGTAGTATAGATATGGTCTATCATTGTCGCAGAAGATAATATAATAATATGAAGTAACTCGTGTGGGCGACTGAATAACTTGTGTTTAAACCAAGAAAAGAGATCATTGAATTCCATGAAGAGTAACAGTCTTTTAACAAATCAACATTAAAATCACCTAGGATATGTATATCACCCCTGCATTTCTGTACTGTGTCAATCATTGATTCAAAGTCATCAAGCCATGCCACTGTGGCCGCTGGATTTCTATAAATAAACCCTACAAGAACGGGTGATGACTTCGATGTTTTTATTTCCAACCACATGCATTCAATTTGCTTTGATTCTAGGTCAAGTCTTCTAGTCACATATTGAATTATAGAGTCATGTATGTATATTACTATGCCAGTTTGGCCTAGAACAGAGGCATCATGACGTAGAATAGCAAAATTAGGTATGGAGATTGCCTGATCACTGATATTGTCTGTCAGGCGGGATTCAGTGAAGCCAAAGATATGAAATTGTGATGGCTGATTTAAGAGAATAGTGATGTCAGGTATTTTGCGGCAGAGATGATACACATTAAGGTGGCCAATGTTCAAGAGACGATCTGGGTTGTTGGTATTTGGTGACATCTGTCTTTCTGACTACAGGATAATGGGAGAAAAAAGAAACTGGTTGCACTTGTGAAATAACAAGAGAATGAGAAAGTAAAGTTAAATAACCGAAGCTAAATACCCGATAACAGGTTTAACACGAACGATCTAATGTATGCAATAAGTAATGACACGCAATAAGATTTCCAAACAAGATACGTGTCACAAATGAGAGTTCAATGTTCCTATAACTCAATGCTGCCTTACAAGATACCCTAAAATTATTATTATTTAAATCGCAGAAGCGTCTAGCAATTTCTTATGTCCGGACAAATCCCAAGAAAAGCACAAGCAGATACAAATATGCTTGTGATGAAAGTGTCAACACTCGCACGATATGTCAAGATGATGCCATCGCAGCACACATTTAAGATATTAAATAGATAATAGTAATCAAAATACAGTAAGACATGCTATCCATGAATTACTATTTTCATCTAGTAATATATCGGCATATAATACTGAAGGAATCATAAGACACTCAGTCTATGCCCGTCACATTTCTATTGTATTGAGTATGAGTGCCTCGCATAGCCTGACATATTAGATAAGTCGACAGGCAGACAATGAAACATTCTAGTGATTATGATGTAGTGAATATCACCAAAGAATTAAAATAGAGAGTCATAGTCTATTCTATGCTCACCGCCTTCCTCGTATAATGTGTACGAGTGCACGTCAAGACAATACAGTAACGGGAAAAAAAGCGATGGGCATAAAATAAAGTATGCTACTGAAATGCTGAAAGGATCCTGCCGAGAATATCATTTCAAACGCAGACAGAGGTCATATTCAGTTTATATGCTTAACACCTTCGACAAGTGAAAAGTCTCAGATATGCATCATTAGTAAAGTGGCAACATATGCTAGTAAAGCAATATTTCATTTTCTCTCTCAGACGCAGCTCACAATCAACGGTCGATGAAGATCTTGAATCGGCATCACATCGGAATATATTGTTAGAACTACAGGGTCATACCCTATTCTATGCCCTGCGCCTTCCAACATGTATTGGACGGCGAGTGTCTAGACATGCAGATTTCCAGTTGGGCTAAAGCGTGGGGCATAAAATGGAGTAAGCCAGTGACAACACTGTGATTGAGACTACCAAAATAAAACAAGAAGGCCATACCCAAGTCTATGCCCATCATCCCTCTCACACAGAGATATGAGGTGTATGAAGGTTATGAGCATAGAGTGGGGCATGCCGCCGTGTATCGTACTGCAAACTCAGCTCATAATGTAGGGTTTTAGGAGTTCTGCAACAAGCCGCATGGGGTAAAAGGGTTGTGCAGATGGAGCTGAAGGGGCCATGAAGTCAGGTGAGTAGACAGGCTGCCCCATCTCCAAGGGGTTGACGCTGGGCTGAACGTGTGTGGGTGTGGGTCGTACCATCTGTGGTGGTGTAGGCCGGTAGACATGCTGGGCAGACATACCCATCTCAGAGTTGTTGCTATAGAGGGGGTGTGACGCCATGTGATGAGTACGAGGCAGGTAGAATGGCTGACCTGCAGAAGGTGATTTAGTAGCAGGGTCATAGTGTGGGGGGTGTCAACATGTGTGCATCTGTTATACTCTGAGCCCCAGTAGACGTATGCTGGGGAGAGGGCGCTCCAGCAACCACTGCACTGTATAGACGTGTCTGGCAGAGCTCTTTAGACCGCTGAGAAGTCTCTGACTGCAGAGACTGCTGAGAGTGTGGAGTGTGCCCCCAGGAGTTAAAGCTGTGTTGTCGACGGTAATTGTTTCGAGCGGGCGTGTGCTCTGATTCTCTGCCCGCTGTAACCCTGTGTGAGCGATTTCCGGTGTGGGGGTTGTCACTGGATGGAGACGCGAATACAGCAGCTACGTTGAGTGCCAAGTACCTTGTGCCACGGGGGCTGGGGTGTAGTGAGTCTCGGTAGAGAGCTTGACGCGGTGCTTGATTAGCAGTGAGAAAGATGCTGCTATGGTCTATGAACTCAACGCCAAGTTTCTTGCAAGCTGTACTCAAGTTCACATTTGACGTCATGGTTGCTGGCTTTTTTGGGTGTGCACCTTTCGCAGGTACAATGGAAGACATGTGTAGTCTGGCAGCGGGAAAGGCTTTTTTACATGTCTGAAGGAGATGGGACCACCTGCGTTCCTCCACAGCTGACTTGTCAGTGCAGTCGTTAACCCCAACATGGATGGTGAGATGCTGCACGTGGTGATGTGGGCCTGGCTGGGTAGTTACCCACTTCTCAATGTCGGCAATTTGTAGACCAGGGACTGCACATTTTTGGACTCTACTGCCTGCCGGCACCATCCTGTAGACATCAACTGGACGGAGCACGGAGTCTCCAACAAAGAGGAAGGTAACCTCGCCCATGATAGGCTGCTGGAGAAGCTGTTCGCATGATGAGAGGAAGTCATTATGTGTAGAGGACGTAGCTGGCCGATCATTGCTGACGGGGACTGCACCTTTTCCCGGTATAGCCGATTTCATCCTGCCAGTGCAGTCCCCGCTCTTGGGAACAATAGGGTTTGAGTCTTCACTGTTGTCAGCTAGGACAGAAAAGCTATTACCTGTGGAGACAGTGGCAGTGACAGCCACTTCACACGTTGTAGGCTTCTCAGTGGACAGTGAGGACCTGCAGGCTCCTGACGGCATGAAATCAGTGACCTGGACGCCCGATGAAGCCACAGATTGTTGCGGTGCTTGCAGTGCTGTGATGTCCTTATTAGCAGCGACAAGCTGACTAGCCCACCTTTTCCCGGTATAGCCGATTTCATCCTGCCAGTGCAGTCCCCGCTCTTGGGAACAATAGGGTTTGAGTCTTCACTGTTGTCAGCTAGGACAGAAAAGCTATTACCTGTGGAGACAGTGGCAGTTACAGCCACTTCACACGTTGTAGGCTTCTCAGTGGACAGTGAGGACCTGCAGGCTCCTGACGGCATGAAATCAGTGACCTGGACGCCCGATGAAGCCACAGATTGTTGCGGTGCTTGCAGTGCTGTGATGTCCTTATTAGCAGCGACAAGCTGACTAGCCAGGGTGATGTTCTCTTTTTCCAGATCAGCGACCCGGGACTCGAGAGCTTTCAGAGTGGCGCCAAGCTGATTGGCTAGCGCGACCTTCTCCCTTTCCAGGTCAGCCACTCGGGACTCGAACGCTTTTACTGCAGCGTCAAGCTGACCTAGTAGGGCGTTGTTTTCGTTATCCCGGAAGACAGTTCGGGATTCTACAGCTTTAACTGCAGCAACACCCTCCTTCCCAAGATCAGTGAATCTGGCCTCGAGCGCTTTTGATGCAGCTTCAAATGTATGTGTCAATGCATTGATTTCCTCCCCTACCTGTGCAATTTTTGTAAACAAGTGGGGCGTGTTGAAGACGGTGGGTAGGCGACGATAGCGGCGCGCGGAGCTGCAAATGCGTTTGATACTAGAACTTGGTGGCGTGGAGCAGCAATTGAGGAGTTCCTCTTCATCTATGTCTGACCACTCCGGTTCAGACAAGTCATGCTTGCCCTTTGCGACTGGAGAATGGCAGCATTTCAGCAGTGTCTCCTCGTCGATGTCAGACCACTCGGCTTTGGTAGATGTGTCAAAGCAAGTTTCTTTCAGAATTCCAGGTGTGGGAGCGAAGTCTGAAAATACCGCAGGCATCTGGATGGAGGCCAGCTGACGTGCATACGCCTTCTCCAGGGCAGCGGTTGGGCAGCCCACATCCAAGATTGACGCTACTAGCGGTCCTAGACTATCGATTTCATCCTCTCCAACCAGGGGGCAGAGAACACCTTGGGCTAGCAGGGTTCCGGTGTTTTCAACGTGCTTAAAGTAAAGACTGTATGTAATAAGTTTATCATCATCTGTGATTAGTCTGATGATCGTCTTGGACAGGTGAGCAGGTGGTATTGATGGGCCAAGAAGGGGCTCGGTGCAGTTGACCTGTACAGTGGCTTCAGTGTCATCACGGTGTTCAATCTGTAGACATGACTGGTGTGACGCGGGTTTACAGTAGCGTCTCAAAAGGACACGTCGCCATACGTATAATTCCTCGAGAGAACAATGCAGAACCTTTTGTAGTTCATCGCGAGTATCCTGTAGCTGGAAAACATTACGGGTAGCTACAGTAGGTGTAGCTGATGTTTCAGACATGGTGATGGATATACATTTTATTGGCAGAGAGTTGTTTGTGCGCTGCAGAAATGGCAATCATAGTGCATGAAATTAGATGTTCGACAGCATGACTATGATACCAATGCGTGATTGGGATACATTTCTAGGGGAAGGCACTCGCGAGAGGGAGATAATTTGTCGGAGTCAGCTGCTCAAGTTCCAAGTGACGCGTCAGCCGCTTTAGATCCAAAAGGCGCGAGACGCGCAAATGTACGCAAACAATGTTATCAATAAACGTAATTTTCAGTCTGTTTGACAAGTCATTTTTAATTAGAGCATATAAGAAGTACACGCTCAATTGTTTCTTTTCAAGCCCACACTATTGCAAACATTCACAAAAAGTATTCAAGAAATCAAAACTCACTTGGTGCAGTGTTGTAGATCTACTCCAAGGTTAGGCTAACGAAAGTCGTGGAACAAAAATAGCATTTGAGGTGTTCACAATCACCTTTCAGGATTATTTATCACATATTAAAGAATCCGTAACTGTTGCACACCTACACACGCTCCACTTCAGGACTTTAGTTCCAGATGAATAGAATAACTACACATTTGAAGCGGAGATGTGAAAAGATAGTTTTGACAGTGTATCCTCGGTGGCGCAGAGAGAGAGAGAGAGAGAGAGAGAGAGAGAGAGAGAGAGAGAGAGAGAGAGAGAGAGAGAGAGAGAGAGAGAGAGAGAGAGAGAGAGAGAGAGAGAGAGAGAGAGAGAGAGAGAACGAACGAACGAACGAAACTTTATTTTCCAAAGATTAAGATATTAGCCGCGCAGGCCTTTCTTACAATCTGTCCTTGCTAAGCTACTTACGGAACACCAACCAAACAACAAAACTAACTAATAATAAACGTCACACACACGCATACAAACACGCACACAGACATACATATACATGTACTCGTGCACATGCGCACTTTTGTACATACACACACACACGTACGTGCGCACATAATTATCTAACATATAAGTAGGTATGATATTTTGTGTACTATCAAAAACAAGTTAGAAAACTAAACAAACAATTTGGAGACTAGATGAAAAAAATAAAATAAAAAACATGAAGCGTATTATGTCGAAAAACAAAGAAGAATAAAGGATCAGCATAACGATGTCTTAGAAAGGTAATCACGTACTCTACTTTTAAATAGAGAGAGGGACATGGTTTGTTGAATAGTGGAAGGAAAGGAATTCCATAAAAGAGCACCTGAATAAGACAGGCTAGATTTGAACAGGTCTATACGGGGCCTTTGTTATAGAGAGACTGTTCCTGGAGGTGCTGTATTTTTTCAGTTGGCGAAAAAGCCTAGATAAGTAAGGTGGAGTTTCCCGTTAAGAATTTTGTGCATCAGTACACGTTTGTTTAGTGCGAAGTGCTTAACCAGAGGGAGAAGTCCGATGGCCTGCAGCTAGGCATCAGTGGATAAAGACGGATCAGGGAGGATAAGCTTAGCAGCGCGCTTGTATAATGAGTTTATCTTCTTGAAGTGATTTTCACTGCAGCCATCCCTTATTGTTGAGGTATAATCAATGTGTGGTTTAATGTAGGCATTAAAAAATAGTTTGCGCGTCTTAAGGTCAATGATCGTTTTAAGTTTGGAAAGTAGAAACAACTTTTTGGACAAATGTTTTCTCATATAATATAGGTGGTTATGCCAGCTTAGATCATCATCTATTATTACTCCAAGCAGGCGATGTTGACTGACCTGCTCAACTGAGATGGCGTCCAAAGAAAGGTTGAGTGATGGAGGTTTGAGCTGATGTTTCTGGCGGGTTGTGATAAGCATGCTTTTTGTTTTTGTGGGATTTACAAGCATGCGATTTTCATTACACCACCGAGAGACTTCATGAAGACTCTCTTGAAGATTATTTGCAATTTCAGGCACAGTTTTACCAGCGGAATGTAATGTTGAGTCGTCGGCAAACATGACACACTCAGTCTCACTACACGTTACATGTAACGGTAGATCGTTAACGACGATACAAAACAGTAGTGGGCCTAAAATAGACCCCTGGGGCACTCCATACTCCACAAATTGTTCAGAAGAACATTTTCCATTGACATAGACTGTTTGTGTTCTTTTTGTAAGATAGGAGTTCAGAAACGAAAGAGCTGAGGGACTCTTTTTGTTTAAGTAGGTGGCAAGCTTTTTCAGTAAGATGGTATGATCGATAAGATAAAACGCTGTTCTTAGATCCAAGAAGACAGCACCAGCCATTTTATTATCATTTATGCTGTTGACCCACGAATTCACTATTCGTGCGAGTGCAGTGTGCATGAATGCTTGGGACGAAAACCTGACTGGTAATGATATAATAGGGACCTTTTTTCAATAAATTCCAGAAGATGTTTATGAACATGCTTTTCCAGAGGCTTCGAGAGAACTGATAGAAGGGAAATGGGGCGAAAGTTATTAATTTCAGAAGAATCGTTTGTTTTAGGAACAGGCACTATTTTTGATTTTTTGAAAGCTGCTGGGAAGACATTTTTTGTATACATAGGTTATAAATGTATGTAAGAGGTTCCACTATGTATGGTTGCGACAGATCAAGGATATATCCATTGATACCATCACTGCCAGAAGACGTTTTCTTTTTTAGGATAGAAATGTATTTGCCTACCTCGTGTACAGCAATATCAGGGATGACGAAAATATCATCTGAGGACAATCTTTGCTTACAGAACTTAGCTTTTCTGGTGTGGAATATATCGACTGATTGCGATTGTGAGAACTGAGTAAGTCTTTGGGGGCTGATAGAAAGTGGTTATTAAACTCCTCAGCGGAGAGGTTTTCTGGAATGGTATTGCACTGTTTACGCTTGTTGTTGGTAAGCGTATTAAGTGCTGTCCAGATAGAGGAAGGGTTTCTGTCTTCTTCGACTGTTTTGGTTACAAACGATCTCTGCGCCTCTCTAATTAAGTACTTAAGTTTATTTCGCAATCTTTTAAATTCATGAAAGTTCTTTTCTTTCTTAGCCTTATTTCTATCATCCATTGCTTGTTTGATTTCGTCGGTTATCCATGAGGGAGGCTGGCGGGATCGGACTCGCTTTCTTCTTACTGGCGCATGTTTGTTTAGCACCCCTATGAACAGATCAAGTAAGAGAGAGACAGCCTTATCTGGGTTGGTACAATTGTACACATCATGAAACGGTGTAAGGCTAAGATCGTGTACAAAAGCATCTTTGTTTAGTTTTTTAAAAGACCTATAGGTAATGTACACATGATGATCCCTCTTTTGTTTGGGCATCTTGCACGACCATGTACAGGTGATGGGAAAATGATATCTGACAGCTAGTGGGGGGGGGGGGGACGCTGGTCTCTAGTACTGACTTACAGTTGTTGGTATAGATGTGATCAATGAGTGTAGCGGATGATTGGGTTATTCTAGTAGGAGCTTGGATTAGTTGCTTCAACCCAAAAAGAGTTGTTGTCGATTGCCACGTGGGATTTGTTTTCAGTAAGTCAATGTTAAAATCACCTAACAGCAGTACATCTTTGTCAGTGTCATTCACTTTATCCATCATCTGCACAGTCATCATACCACTCGACAGTGGACGATGGATTTCTATATACATAACCCATTATAATTGGCGATGAGTTATTATTTTTTACTTCTAGCCATACACACTCAATCTCAGTTGACTCCAGATCATCACGTCTGCGTACCATATGTGCAATCGAGTTATGAACATAAACAGCAATCCCTGTGTATTTGAGGGTGTTTGGGTCACGACGAATTAAGGAAAAGTTTGGGATGCACAGATTTTCGTCGCTAATTCTTGAGTCCAGACGTGATTCCGTTAGCCCAAAGAGATGGAAGTCTGAAGGCTGGTTTAAAAATATTGAAATGTCAGGAACCTTATTGTAAAGGTGAAATACATTAAGGTGCCCGACCTTCAGCCCGTGGGCATGCATGTAATTGTTCGATGGTGTACACATTTTGATGACAAAAAATGTAAATATAAAGTTTATATCCGAAACTCAGTGAAACAGTCCAGTCGCTGAAAGGAGTGATCTTGTGCGAAAATATAGAATAAACCGAATCCACTTATAATCACCACGACTGTCAAAAATAACTTGCCTGATAGTTTGTAGAACTGTCTACTCGCATTCAGCACAAGTTTGGCTATGTACTATAAGCACTAATCTTTACATTTAGTCCGGCTTACAAAAATGGTGTGTACGCCGGCCAGACACAAGTCAAACGCGGAGAGAGAGAGAGAGAGAGAGAGAGAGAGAGAGAGAGAGAGAGAGAGAGAGAGAGAGGAGAGAGAGAGAGAGAGGAGAGAGAGAGGAGAGAGAGAGAGAGAGAGAGAGAGAGAACAATGAACAATGAACAATGAACCTTTATTTTCCAACGGTAGAAGTTATTGGTAACAGGACCAGTTTTCAAACTTGCCGTTGCTACATCTACTACATAAGTGACATAGACATGTAAACATACACATACCACACACTGCTGCATGCACTGCTACATTCGCTCACGCACGCACGCACCACGCACATACACACACACATACCCACACACGCACTCAGGTACGCACGCATGCACATCGCAACCCGCGCATGCACGCACGCACACACACACACACACACACACACACACACACACACATGTACACCGCAATTCAGTACGCATGCACACACGCACGAACACTCACACACACACACACACACACACACACACACACACTTACACACGCACGCACTCAGGCACATACGCACAAAAACAAACACACGCTCTCGGACACGCACTCCAGACATACCTACCCGCATACGCGTACGCACAAAAGTATAAAATGAGTAAAAATACAAAGTAAAGCAATAAACAAAGAATCATTAAGTACATTAAAGTTCATACAGCAAGGGCAAATATGAATGCAGGTGCTATCTCTCCCCCCCCCCCCCTCTCTCTCTCTCTCTCTCTCACGCCGACACACACACACACATACACACACACACAGCATGCACGCACGCGCACACACACACACA
This sequence comes from Semisulcospira habei, assembly GCA_036245525.1. NCBI lineage: Eukaryota > Metazoa > Mollusca > Gastropoda > Semisulcospiridae > Semisulcospira > Semisulcospira habei. The sequence goes on from BTPG01000003.1 coordinate 243,556,725, forward strand.
CACACAGAGTCACACATACAGTACACACACACACACACACACACACACATACGCGAGCGCGCGCCCAACATATCGAGCACACACATATGAAGGCAAAAACATTATACACAGTACATGCAGTATTCAAAGGTACTCTTTGGCATTCAAATATTATGGTACGGCTATGGGAAAAAGGGACTCTCTCTCTCTCTCTCTCTCTCTCTCTCTCTCTCTCTCTCTCTCTCTCTCTCTCTCTCTCTCTCTCTCTCTCTCTCTCTCGCACACATACACACACATACACACACACATACATACACACACACACACACAAGCACGCACATGTACACATCTGAACACACGTGTAAGTTATCCCAATACTGTAATGATTTGATTACGTCAGAGATTCTAGGTGTTTGAAGAGGCTGTCCCTATATGAGGTGAGCGTCTTTGCGTTTCTAATTTCTGCAGGAATAGAATTCCAGAATGAACTTCCCGAGAATGACAAGCTGGTTTTGAATAAATCAATACGCGGCAGGGGTACTTTGAATTGTTGTCCATGTCTAGAAGCTACAGATGTCCGTTCTGAGAAAAAAGAACTCAAGTACAGTGGACATGATTGCTTGTACAGCTTGTACATCAATACACCTTTATTGAACTGAAAGTGCTGGGATAGAGGGAGAATTTTTAAAGTTTTAAGCTTTTCGTCAGTTGAGAGTTCGGGATCGGGAAATATAAGCTTAGCAGCTCTCCTATGTAGGGAGTTCAGCCTCTTCAAATGTACATCACTAGAACCATCCCACACTGTTGATGCATAGTCTATGTGCGACTTGACATGAGCATTGTAGAAAAGAAGACGCGTATCTGTGTCAGTAATTGTTTTCAATTTTGACAACATATACAGGCTTCTGGAAACTCTTTTGCACACATTATTAATATGCAGTTGCCATTTAAGCTGATCATCTATAGTGACCCCCAAGAGGCGGTGGTGTGATACTTGCTCAATTGGGCTGCCGTTTATAGACAGACTAAGAGAGAGCGGGCATAGCTGGTGCTTTTGACGTGTGGTTATAACCATGCATTCTGTTTTTGACGGATTCAGGGACATGGAGTTGGAATGACACCAGTCGGTGACCTCGCGCAGGCTTTCCTGCAGACGCGTGTTAATTGCAGCTACATTTTTGTGAGGAGTGTGTAGTGTGCAGTCATCAGCAAACATGTCACAAGAAATATCGCGGCAACTAATATGTAGTGGAAGGTCATTGATAAATATGCAGAACAGCAATGGCCCGAGGACAGAGCCCTGAGGCACGCCGCTTTTGACGTGACCATACGAGGAGTAGGATCCATTTAACAGTACTCTTTGCTTCCTTCCGCTTAAATATGAAGTGAACAATGAGACAGCACCTGCATTGCAAAGATATGCTTGAAGTTTTGACAAAAGAATGTTATGATTTACAAGGTCAAAAGCTTTCTTAAAATCAATAAAGATCGACCCAGTTATTTGGGAGTTATTTATGGATGCTAGCCACGCATCAATAAGTCTTGTTAGTGCCGTGTGGCAAGAATGCTTGGGGCGAAAGCCGGACTGAAATACGTGCAATAGACTACGACTCTCCAAATATTGATAAAGGTGTTTGTGCACGTGTCTTTCAAGAGGTTTGGAAAGGCTGGATAATATTGAGATGGGTCTATAGTTATTAACATCAGACAGATCTTTTGATTTAGGCAAAGGGATAACCTTGGCTTGCTTCAGTTCTGATGGAAATATATTTTGTTGGATGCATAAGTTATAAATATACGTTAACGATTCTACTGTATAGGGAAGGGACAGTTTCAGGATTTTAGGACTGATCTCGTCAGGTCCCGATGATTTTTTGTTTTTCAGTGACCCGATCAGTTTTCCTACTTCATACACAGCTAGAGGCGGTATAGAGAAGGGGGGTTTGTCCTTAGTCTTCTGCTTACAGAAGTTAAGCAGGGACTCCGGGCATGTGTAAGACGTTTTTCCGCTTGAGGGTATGATTGACTCGGCAACAGACAAAAAATGTTTGTTAAAGATGTCTGCAGTAATACTAGAAGGAATGGCTGACGATTTCTTGCTGTTACCTCGGGTGATGAGATTAACTGCGCGCCAGAGTGCGGCAGTATCTCTGTCTTCTTTAATCATTCGTTCAAAGAGAGAGTTTTGAGCCCTGCGTACCATAGACTTGACACGGTTACGTTGTTTTTTGTATTCGTTAAATAGCTTGTGTCTTCTTAAGTCATTTCTCAATTTCATAGCTTCAATTATTCCTTGCGTTAGCCAAGGCGGTAACGTGTGGTTTTTTACCCGCTTTTGCCGTAAAGGGGCGTGTTTGTTAAGTACTCTTGTAAAGAGTCGATACCAAATAGTCAGAGCCTTTTCAGGGTCAGTTTCGTTATTAACGACATTAAATGGTGTTTGATCAAGGTCTGCTAGAAAAGCAGACTGATTAAACTGTTTAAATGAGCGGTACGTTATAGTTGTGTGCCCGTTCTTACGATGCACTGGCAGTTTTGTTGACCAGGAACACACAGTAGGAAAGTGATCACTGATGCTGAGGTCAGGAACACTAACATTGAACACACTAAGGGGACGGTTGGTGTAAATGTGATCAATGAGTGTTGCGGTTGTTTTTGTGATCCTAGTAGGGGCCGAAACTAATTGTTCTAAGCCGGTTTGTGTGGTGATGCAATCCCACGCGGTATGGGGCTTTAACATATCTATGTTAAAGTCGCCTAGTAGCAACGCATCACAGTTAGGTAGGCCAACTTTTTCTACTGCATGCAAGAAATCGTCGTACCATTCAAACTTGGCTGATGGGTTACGATAACAAAAGCCGATGAAGACGGGTTTAGTTTTTGGAGCCCTAAATTCCAACCAAATGCACTCAACTTCCGGAGTTTCTATGTCCTCACGCCTTTTTACTAAATGTTGGACTGAGTTATGGATGTAAACGGCAAGCCCAGTCTGACCAAGTACACGAGGGTCACGTCGAGTGATGCTAAAGTTAGGTATGTGAACGGCTTCATCGCTTATGTCGGAGTTAAGTCGCGTCTCACTAAGACCAAACAGGTGGAATGGTTCAGACGAGTTTAGAAAAACATTCAAATCGGCCACCTTGTTAAAAAGATGGTAGATGTTCAAGTGACCAGTTTGAAGGCTTCCGTGTGTCTGAGCATTATGGGTCATGTTGAATTTTAACTTTCCCAAATGAAGTGCAACACAATACAAAAAATATATAAACAGAGGGAATAGGGAATAAAGTTTCAATGCAGTAAAGCGCGGCTGAAGTTATAGCACCTCGTATCAAAACGTCACAAATGGTGTCCAACACAGCGTTATCAAATGAAGATCGCTTTTGATTAATAGTGTATCCACGTATTAATGCTGCGCAAGCTGTCTAAATAAATGAACAAATGGTGTAGCCTGCGATGTGAAGTATCGTAGGCTGAACACTTGAAACCGTACTGTCACAATGAAAACTTAGCGGAGCTTTGGTAATCAAACCAGGCGAGAAAATCACAGAATTTGAGGCACACAGTCAATCACTGCTTTGGAATAAATCACAAGCGAACGCAGAAGAACCGTATATAAAGAAGCACACGTAACACTGACGTAATAATGAACTGCCTCACACACCCACGGTGAAATCTGCGAAGCACAACGGTGAAGGATCACTGATCACACGACACTGAATTACCAACCGCGTAAGTAGCTGACGTATCCATTGGCACCATTCGCTGTGGGCACCTGGCATAACTGGTGGTACGGTGGCAGACTATTAACCGGATAAGCAGATACACTGGTTGCTGGGCGATGATTCGACCACACACCATGGCAACCATCCGGGTACTGTGGTTGTTGCCAGGGTGCTGCAGTTGAAGAGTTGGTATGTATTTGCAGCAGATGATGGTACTGGAGTTGCTGCCAGTCAGGAACCGGCATGAAGGGCATCTGTTGTAGATGTTGCTGCTCCTGTTGTAAATGTTGTTGCTGCGCCTGTTGTAGCTGCAGCTGCTCCTGCTGTTGAAGTTGTTCATGGTCCTGTGGTTGAGGCTCCTGGCGTAGAGGTAGTTGTACTGGTGATGTGGGACCAGCAGAACCGGATACAATAGTGTCAGAAGTGGAAGTGCCACTCTGTACATTCAAGCTACCACCAGCTAAGGCCTCTGAGTAGAGTTTCGTCTTAGTGGTCGCCTGAGAGCTTCTGTGCTGGTGAGTAATTGCATCAGCCTGGTTGACAGCTGGACCACCGTACTTGATATTGCCGGCAAGCCTCCGGGTTCCCACGTGGGATGGATGAATGGGGTCAAGTCGGCCTTTGTTGTCCACACGGTACAGCGCCTTCCGGGGAAGACCGCTTGGGGCTAGGAACACGCCCGCATTGTCAACAAAGATAGCGCGCATCTTCTTTGCCACGTGGCACAGATTTGCGTTGGAGGGGGAAATACGTTGGTTAAGGCGAGAGTTTTTTCCCTGGGCAGCAGGCAAGATGGATGAGGCCTGGATGCTTGCTTTGGGGAACACGCCTTTGCAAGAAGTGACCAGTCTCTCCCACTGCTGACTGGTGATTTCATGCGTCTTGCAATCGTTCACCCCTACGTGGAAGGTGACCAGTTGGACGCGGGGTGACTGCGGCTGCTGCTTGAGCCAGTCAGTCAAGTGGGAGATTTGCAGGCCGGATATTGAGATGACCTGTACCTTTTCGCCCTGGTACATGGTCATCTTCTCTCCCTTGAAGTGTCGCACGACGGAGTCCCCGATGACAAGCGTGGTTGTGTCTACCTCTACGTTGTGATCAAAGACCCGCTCGCACGGAAGAAAGTCCTTGCGCTGCTGCTGGCTCCCGGCAATCCGATTACCGCCCCCTTGCCGCTGGCCAGGCTGAGACGGCCCGCTCCCCTCACGGTGGCTGTCTGCGATAGGGGAGGCAACGTTGACCGTAATAACCGCACTCCCTGGGGCTTGCTCTTTCTGGCTACTCGGAGGGTTGTTCTTAGGAACGGTAATCCTTACTGGGATCACATCACTAGCTGTAGTGGACACAGGCTTCATACTAATGATTGTATCACTGTTTACGGGCATAGAGCCTTCAGGCGTTGTTGACACTAGTAGTTGGGGGGTTTGGCCAGAGGCCAGAGGTAGCCCTTGTTCAGAGTTCAGTCTTTGCAGAGTGTCGTCGACGAGACAGTGAAATTCTGCCATGTTTGTCATTTGATCATGTAAGTGGGACATCTTGCCACACATACAAGACTCTAACATCCGGAGGTCATTTGCCATCTTCACCGCGGACTCGCACACCTTACTGTCAATCTGCTTAATATTTAGCATAGTGACAGTTCTCAGCTGACACAACTCTTGATGGAGAGCCTCGACGGCGGCCTGGCTGTTGCAGAGTTGGGTCTGCAGCTTTAGGATGATAAGCGGCTTTTCGTCTCGGACACCGGACACCACCAGCTCGCTATAATCAGAATCCACCTGAGTGCACGAGACGGGTAACCCGGGCGAGGTCAAGTCCTCGGTGGTGACGTCACCCGTAGACGCCACTTGGGTAACAATATGGCTGACAGGACTTGGTGTGGAGGGGGCAGGTTCGGGTGTGGAGGGGGTAGTGGCAAGGGACTGACTGGCAGGAACATCAGAGTGATGAGAGAGGGTGGAGTGGAGATCATCCTGTAGATGTGGCCCGCTGGAGGAGGGGTGTGGGATGGAGGGCGGGGTAGGCGGGCCGTCACTGGTCATGTCACTCACAGCGCTGACGGTGGTCACGGTCAGAGGCTCGGGGACAAGATTAGCGGAGCTGTTCCGAGGGTTACAGGACTGAACAATCGGCGATAGGGAGGTAGAGTCGTCAGCCTCCAATCCGATTAAGGGGAGGGATGAGTCCAAAATTGCCCGAGGAGGGGTGTCTGGGAATGATACTATCGGGGAGATGGTGGGATCGCATGACTGGTCACGCGGCATGTCAACAGGGACATTGTCAGCAGGGTCTGCGCAGCCGTCTTTCAGCTGTTGTACGAATGTACACAAAGAGTCATATTCGCTTAGGACCCACGTGTCCTTGTTGTGTCCCTGAATGAGACAGGTGCCGCCAGTCTTGCGACGCACGTGGAAGTAGAGGGTGATGGTGATTTTTGGTTTTGCTCTCCCCCTGATTTGTATGAATGTTTTTCCCAAGTCATCGGGAATGTCAGGATTGGAACAATCCAGGTAGGAGTCACCACACTCTACAGGTTCATTTCTGGCGTCTGTGTCCCTCCAGACTACAGTGTAACCGCCTCTTGCCTGGAGCAGGTTGACGTAGCGGTGGTAGAGGGCAGTTCGCCAGCG
>BTPG01000003.1:243565555-243623055 GCA_036245525.1 Semisulcospira habei
TTGGAAGGTGGATCGAACTATTTCTCGTGTTTTTCCTATTATTGTCGGAAAATAGAGTTTTTAGATAGGGTGGGGCTTTTCCGTGCATGATATTGTGCAGAAGAACACAGCGATTAAATTCAAACTGTTTCTTCAATGTTAGTAACTTGAGAGATTTTAACTTTTCATCAGTCGAAGTAGGACCGGGAAGTATTAATTTAATGCCCCGACGATACAAGGATATAACATTTTTCATGTGAACTTCGCTGCATCCATCCCAGACGGTAGAACTGTAGTCACAATGCGTTTTGAAATGCGCATGGAAAAAGAGTTTACGGATATCAGTATTAACTATATGGCGTAGTTTTGATAACAGGAACATATTTTTGGAGATTGTTTTGCATATTGAGTCAGTATGCGGCTCCCAGCTTAATTGGTTGTCCACTATAACGCCTAATAAGCGATGCCTAGTTACTTGTTCAACAAGCTGTCTATCTAAGGAGAGTGTTAAAGGTGGTAGGCCATGCTGGTGTTTCTGACGTGTAGTAACTAACATGATCTTTGTCTTTGGAATACTAATAATCATGTGATTATCACTGCACCAGCCTGCTACTTCATCAAGACTTTGTTGGAGTACCTTATTAATGGTTGCGATATCTTTATCAGATGTGTGTATGGTCGTGTCATCTGCGAACAGATCGCAGTTTCCGTCTAAATGAGATATGCACAGTGGCAGATCATTAATAAATAGATTAAATAATAAGGGCCCTAGAATAGACCCCTGTGGAACACCGCAAGTTACTAAACCATCAGAGGAATATTTGCCATTTAGCAGTACTTTCTGTGTTCTGTCCCTGAGATAGGAAGATATAAAGGAGACAGTATTTGAGTCAATGTGATAGAATGGTAGTTTTTTTAGTAGGATAGAGTGGTTGACAAGATCAAAAGCTTTTTTCAGGTCAAGAAAGATTTACCTGATACTTTACTGTCATTTATGGCAGAGAGCCATTTATCAATTAAATGATTGAGGGCAGTTTGGCACGAATGTAGAGGTCGAAATCCTGATTGTGCTGCAGATATCAGATGGTTTTGCTCCAGAAAGTTTAGAAGATGAGTATGGATATGTTTCTCGAGCGGTTTTGAAATACAGGATAATATGGAAATCGGCCTGTACTCGTTTAGGTTGCATAAATCTTTGCTTTTGGGAAGCGGGATTACCTTCGCTTTTTTCAGCTCGTCGGGAAAAAAACGTTATGTCTCATCGATAAATAATAAAGGTAGGTCAGGGATTCGACGACGTAGGGCAGAGATAGTTTTAAAATTTGACTATTAATACCATCTGGACCGCAAGACGATTTGTTCTTTAAACTGGAAATAGATTTGCCTACATCTAGGACAGTCATAAGCGGTACTAAAAATGGGCCGCATGCTCTCTGTTGACTATGGTGACGTCGTTGATGAGAGCAAGTGTAGTTTACAGGGTTAGGTGTATTTGACTTCGCCAGAGTTTGAGCAACAGTTATGAAGTGAGCGTTGAACGCATCAGCAGTAAGATCGGGCAGAATATTAGGCGATCGTTTACTGTTACCTTTGGTGAAATTGTTTATTACTTGCCAGACTGAACGGATGTCTTTGCCGTCGGCAATAATTTGTTCTGCATTTTGCCTCTGTGCTTTACGAACTAGAGATTTGACATGGTTTCGCTGCTTCTTGTATTCAGTAAATTTCTTGTCTCGTTTTAATTGATCTCTTACTTCCATTGCTTGTTTTATCTCACCAGAGAGCCATTTTGGCATAACATGATATTTGACGCGTTTGATGCGCTTAGGCGCGTGTCTATTCAGAACGGCGAGAAACAGCTCGTACCAGCGTGACAGGGCATCGTTAGGGTTTTGCAGTTTTGTATATCATAAAATGGTACTAAAGATAGGTCATATAAAAAAGCAGTTTGGTAGAATTTTTAAAAACATCTATACATTATGGTAGTGTGTCCTTTGATTGACTGTTTAGCTAACCTAACAGACAACGTAAAACAAACAGGAAAGTGATCACTAATGGAAATATTAGGTACGCTAACATTTTTTACAACGCTGACATTTGTGCTATAGACATGGTCTATCAGCGTTGAAGATGAGGAAGTCACTCTAGTAGGTGACTGGACAAGCTGTTTCAACCCTAAAAAATTTAACATGGATCTCCACGAAGTGTGTCCTTGCTTTTGCAAGTCTATGTTGAAGTCTCCCAAAATATGTACATCACCTTTGAACTCCTGAACCACATCCATCATTAACACAAACTCATCCTGCCAGGAGGCTGAGGCCGCTGGGTTTCTATATACAAAACCTATAAGAACAGAGAGAGAGAGAGAGAGAGAGAGAGAGAGAGAGAGAGAGAGAGAGAGAGAGAGAGAGAGAGAGAGAGAGAGAGAGAGAGAGAGAGAGAGAGAGAGAGAGAGACAGACAGAGACAGAGAGAGACACAGAGAGAGAGAGAGAGAGAGAGGGGGAGAGAGAGAGAGAGAGAGAGAGAGACAGAGAGAGAGAGAGACAGAGACAGAGACAGAGACAGAGACAGATACAGAGACAGACAGACAGACAGACAGACAAACAAACAACGAGTACTTGTGCTTTACCTCCCTCTGGTATAAACACAGTCTGTGGAAAAACGACCCACGTGTCAAGCTCGAGGTTATGTTCATCGATGGGCTGGATCTGTAGACACCAATATCACGAACCTTGAACAGCTAGAAGGTGAAAAAATCCGAGCAGCAAAACAAGGAACAACATTAACCCCTTCACTGCCAGTGATCATGAATTTCGCGTCTGGAAAGAACTGACCGACACTCGCATTAAAACACAATCATGATTGTATGCCCATGAGACAAACATTTTTTTTTTAGCCATATAGAACACAGGACTAACAAGATATTTAAACCCTCCATACAGATTTGTGTCTCTTGCAGCTGGGTAGTGTTCTCGTTGCCCAGTCAGTTAAGGGGTTAAGAGCAACAGACGTCTGTTTTTAATCGGATGTCAAGTGTAGCCAGTTAGGTGCGGACATTGCTCTCCAATCGACGATATTCCTCTTTCAAGCGGAAATAAAAAGCGCACAACAAATCAAAACAAACACTTCCCCAGTAGAATAAAACGTCTTCGCCCCCACGACGACCGTAGCGGGCCCGCGCACAGCCGTGCGCAGACACACTGCGGCCGTCGCGGGCCTAAAGACGTTTTGCTTAGTGGGTTTAAAAGAATGAAACTATTTTTTATTAAATAATATAGGTTTTTTTTTTCATGCAAAATTATACAATCGAATAATTGTGGGCCTAAAAGCGTTTTGCTTCACCCTTATCATTCGGAATACACCATTGTGTGAAATAAGTTTGACTAAAATAGTTCAAGGGTAGTGCCAGAATAGCTTGGCGCCTCTAGGCGCCAAGCTGTTCTGGCACTACCATTGAACTAAAGCCATTGGTCAATATCCTTATCTGTAAGTACCATAAGGTAGCTTGCATATGGCAGTGTGAAGATTTGAATCTTTTAGCCTCAGTATGATATGGGTTAATGGGTTTTAAAGAATGAAACTAAGAAAGAAAAATAAAGTTTGTTGTTTTTTCATGCAAAATCATACAATCGAATAATTGTTTGCTGTTAGTCACATTGCTGGAGAAGAAAGCTGAAAAGCGTTGCCTTCTTTCAAAAGATCGCAGACGGAGAAGGTTAACTCATTCGCGGCAAGCCGCATCCGGATGCGGCTGGCCGCGAATGAGTTAATAAGATGGATCAGCCAGAGGAGCTGCGTCAAAGTGAGCACAGGCTTACACAGCACGAAAATGTTCGGTCGGTGGTGTAACACACGGTATAGCACACTTGACAGCGAAAGATGATTTTGTATTGTATTACATCGTCTATCTGACATCATCCTTACGACGTCGCTCTCATTAATTTGCATGTCGCGTTTCACGACGATAATCACGTCATCAGGATACACAATTCTTTGACGATACTTTTTACGTCATACCTCCTAGCTTTTGCGTCAGTCATTGTCTCGGTGTCTGCTCTACTGGCAACACATTGCTATTATTAATTGCTGTTTCTCAACTTTCTTCTCGTCGACCAAACCATCAGGGTAAGATGTTAACACATTCTACCCGAAGACCGAAATCCCCAAATTTAAAGTTGCCCTCTGAAGGCTTGTATTACAGTTCTAGAGGTAGATCGAACATGATAGTTCAAGGTTTGTGCAAGAATAGCTTGGCGCCTATGGGCGCCAGTCTGTTCTGGCACCACCCTTGAACTATACTGACTTCCATTAAAAACGCAAAAAGTGTCGGTAAGTGTACCCGCAAACAAAGAGCCACCCTGACAGCAAAACAAGAACATTTTATTTGTTGCTTACTTCAGATGTTCAGCCTACTGTCTGAGCTACCTTCACACAAAAATTGGATGAGTTATCACCCATGGCTACCTTGGAGGACACAGGGTTTCATTAGAGGTGAAAATAAGCTAAACTGGACACACTCTGTGAAGCAAGTTTCCTGCGATATGTTTTAACACACAAATTGAGTCGATTGCTTATGATCTTATTAACTACCTCAAACCAAATTTGACTCGAAAAAATTATTAGAGAACCAGAACTTCCGATGCATATCATTTTCTAAATAAATCTTATTTGACTGAATGTGAATTACTTTAAACCCGTTTTTTTATGCTCCAGTGACTGACACAGAGACAAAGAACACACACATATCTATTTGATCAGGTAATGACCGCTAACCTAAAAATAAAGAACTTTTTAAGTTTCATGTTTGTAGGTCATACTGATTATTTAGGTGCCTTTGACAAACAAAAAGTAGGTCAAAACCAAACAGGCCGGATTTTCAATGCACAGACACTAGTGACACTGCACATTGGTTGGCTTTCAGCTGTGTCCTTTCAGATGCTCTCCATTTCACTTTCAATATCCTGTGATGGTAGTGTCACTGATGACGTCATAAGTCATCGATGTGCGATTTGATTTTTAAGACTAAACATTCTATTTTGCACACGACATAACACACTCTTCATAGCATTTTCTAATAAATGACGTCAAAATAACCCGGATTGAAGCATATTTACGAAGAAAAACGCTATGGTGAAAAATTCGCGTTTCTTTTGTTGATCAGTATATCATGTTCGACCCATGTCTTGCTATGGTATGTCCGGGTTGAATGAGTTAAAGTGATGAAACACAGAGCAGCAGTGTCCAGATCAAACTATACGCCTCCGGCTTGTTTTGATCTGATGGAAATTGATGTATATCCTTTTATGCATTTTGCATAGCAATAAAATATTTAAACCAAACACAGAGCCGCACATTTGTTATAAAAATGTTTGCGTCCGGCATCACGATGTTTAAAACAGGCGCAGAATCGCGTTTCCGCTTTGTTTATGCGCCGGCTTGATTTGATAGTGGCTGTTCTAGCTGTCTCACGCGGAGGAATAATTGAATGGCAAAGTTTGGCTGTTAAAGCAGTAGCAATATCTGCGTTATTGAAAATTAACTCATTTAAGCCCACGGCCGTATTTCCCAAATGTTGGAGATGTTATCTAACTACTATGTATCACTCGTAGGGTAGCGCCAGATTTGCTTGGCGCCTTCAGGCACCAAGCTAATCTGGCACTATCCTTGAATTATCATGGTCAGAACATCTCCTGCTGCAGTACGTTGCGGTGAAACGGGTTATGAGTCCTATATCACGACTTCTGAAAAACAAAGTCTCGATTTCTTTCAAATGGGCGGTCTCTGGCGCAGTGGTTAACCCATAAATTATGATAATGAGGCTAAAAGCTTCAAATTTGTACACTGCCTTATGCAAGCTACATAATAGTACTTACAGATACGTATATAGACCAGTGGCTTAAGTTCAAGGGTGGTGCCAGAATAGCTTGGCGCCTAGAGGCGCCAAGCTATTCTGGCACTACTCTTGAACTATTTTAGTCAAACGTATTTCACACACTGGTGTATTCCGAATGATAAGGGTTAAGGCGCCTGCCACCAATGGTAAAGGTGCGAGTTTCGATACCGGGTTCCGGCGTCGGACTTTTCTGCTCTAGTGTCACCGTTAATTCGGACGGACCGTCGGGGGTTCTTTCTCCGGGTACTCCGGCTCTTCCTCCCCCTCCACTTTGGTACCGATTTTAGGCCACTTTATAAGTTTCAAAGACAAGCGATCAAAATTCCCGAATCCTCAATAACTGAGCTGACCCTTCGCACCACGTGAATGTCCTGTGTCTGTCTTGTACTGTGTTTGTCTTCCGCAGAGTGAATGCTTGTGTGTCACGTAAGCGTGCGTGTTGGGTTGAGTTCGCGGCGCTTTGAGCCGATTCGCAAAATTAGGTAAAGCGCCTACATAATAACCGGTAGTATTAAAAGCCTCGGCGCTATATCGCGTGTCGGCTTTTATCAGACCATCTAGACATTTTATAAATCGTAGTATCGGACTCCATTAACCAATATCACACTGAGGCTAAAAGCTTCAAATTTGCACACTGCCGTTATGCAAGCTACATTACAGTACTTACAGATAACGATATAGACCGACGGCTTTAGTTCAAGGGTGGTGCCAGAATAGCTTGGCGCCTAGAGGCGCCAAGATATTCTGGCACTACCCTTGAACTATTTTAATCATAGTTATTTCACAAACTGGTGTATTCCGAATGATAAGGGTTAACATCTCAATACAATAACGTATATATTTTTGACGGGTTGGGTTCTTCCGCGTTGAGTTTACGACGACTAAAAACACAATGTGTGGTTTCTAAAAGTGAAGGGTTAAAAAAAAAACACTTACCTTTATTGTATAGGTGCGGTTTTCCGTCAAATTAGTGACCTTGTACCTCACGATGTCTGTACGATTCTAAAATAAACACAGAATAATAATAATAATAATAATAATAATAATAATAATAATAATAATAATAATAATAATAATAATAATAATAATAAAGGAGTTTTGTTAAGCGCTTATTCTAAAAGTAGCTCTAAGCGCTGATACAATAAAAAGGCTAACTGCCAAAACACACACACATGCACACACACACACACACACACACACACACACACACACACACACACACACACACACACACACGTGACCGTGGTGATGAATTGTGCATGGCTGGGGAAATGAACTAGTGAAAGGCAGCGTTGTAGAGGTGAGTTTAAGAATTGATTTGAATGAGGAGAGCGTTTGACAGTTACGGACCGGGGCGGGGAGGCTGTTACAAGTGGCGGGGCCAAGATGAGAGAAGGCACGACCGCCACGTGTTTTACATTTGAAATTGGGAAGGCGAAATGAATGCTGTCATGTTATGCAGATAAATCAAAAGAAAGAAAAAAAGATGCGAACACAGTCAAACGATAATGAACTTCATAAGCATTCTGACTGACGTTGAGCATCACTTTTTCAGGTGATCAGACACCCAATGTTAACCCATTCGCGGGGGCCGCATCCGGATACGCGGCTAAGCCGCGTATCCGGATATGACTCGTCGCGATTGAGTTAACCCATTCTGCTCTGATTTTCTACAAAGGGAAACGAATCGACCATGGCGGGTCAAAGCGACTCGCCAAGCAAATCCGGCAATAAAACCTGACTCACTAGCTGCTAGGGGCGGTAGATAAAGATAGACACCATGTTACACTGGCCTTGCACATCTTGGTCGATTATATTTATTATCAGGAGGGGAGCTTAGAGGGAGTGTGTGGGAGGGACCGGGAGGGAGAGGAGGGGGGGGGGCGGTTACCACCATGAATTCACAACGATTCATTTTGCGAGTGACGAATCACGGATTGTAAATTGGCAAGCGCACGGTCACCTAAGTAACTACTCAGTAAGCAGAGGTCATCGGGCCCAGTACGGCCGTCGTGGGCCCGAAGACGTTTTGCTACTGGGGTATGTCAACTAACAAAGACGTTTGCCCGACGGCCGTTTACACACCTGCAATTCCACACGTCCGGCACAGAGCGCACCAAATGACATGCACAGTAAGTGTTTATGCGCATGTTCATGCGGGCTAACCAGTGTGACATACACCGTGCCGTCCGCCTCTGGCTTGGAAACCTCAATTACTGGGTTCCAGATGTCTGCAACAAAAGTTAAAACTTAGTGTACATTTGGTGCAGACTGTCACAAAGTACAAGCATACCTACTATTACAACACATGCGCACGTACACACACACACGCACGCACGCACGCACACAATCATACACACACACACACACACACACACACACACACACACACACACACACACACACACACACACACACACACACACACACACACACAAAAACACCTAAATATCGAACTGATTGACTAATCTGTAAGTAACTTTTGAGAACTCGATCAGGATCAGGATTTTATTTAACGTCTTTTCACACATTGGTGATATTAGGAAACACCCCCCCCCCCCCCCAAAAAAAAAAAAAAAAAAAAAAAAAAAAAATCAACAACCAAACACACAACTTGTTAATATCAAAGTGTAGCAATAATTAACATCCAAACCCACACACAAATTACTTATTATAATAGTTTACCCACCGGACTATGAATTATGATATTAACTATTGGAATTGTAATATTTTATGTAGGATGTCATACATATTTTCTGCTAATTTATTAACTGTCATGTTATTTTTTGTCAACAGATTCATTGTAATAGGACACTCACAGATTATATGTTTAATAGAGATGGGGTTTAAGCACTCGCATTGGATGTCTGTTAAGAATTTTGTTTTCCAAGAATTTAGTCTTAACGTGTATATCAACGAAGTTGTTTTTCTTGAACAAGATGGAACATGATAAGTATATTTCATATCATCTTTGTGAAAAAAACTGTTTAGCATAGAGTACATTTCATGTAGATATAATTGCATATTATTAGAAACTTCTGAGTTTTCACTATTTATAGCTCCATTTTTTGCTTGTCTGTCACAAATTTCATTCCAATAAGTCAAGTCAAGTCAAGTCAAGAAACTTTATTCTTCCAAATACAAGTTGCCACGTACAGGAAAATTTGTTTCGCCACCTCAGGTGCAACTCGCAATCACCCAAACTCACACAACATTTACAACAACAAATGGACAATGGCTCGGGACGGGTGAAGCCCGTCGCCAAGGCGTCTCATGGCCGGCGCCAGCGGCCCCAACCCGACCTGAACCTCCCTAACACAAAGCAAACTAAGGACAGCCCTATCATAGTATCTCTTAAACACGTAATATAATGTGTTTACACTTCCTGCTTGGCTGAGACTAGTTTCACAAATAAAAGTTTTTTTAAAAAAATACGCATAAACAAAACAAAAAGACAAATTATACTTCCACAGTTGCTACCTGGGGGCCCGTCGCTATAGATCAGCGCCGGCTATTAGACAGACATTCGCTCCGGCATAAACAGTCACCACACCTTAATTATAACTTAACTTGCGTAGTATATAACTACACACCTACTCATTTTGAAGCGATAATAATAAAACTACAACATTAACGCGAAAAGCACGTTGTTCCTAATCCACAGTACACACATGCACACGCTGTTAAGTGTTGTAAAAAACACAGTCACCAATAAATTCCGCAGTGTGAGGGTATCCCAAGAAAATCGGTCCCTATTCCTCTGGATATAATACAGCTCATAATATGTTTTATTTCATATACTAAGTCTTTTCTAGTGTTACAATCCCGGCTTTTTAAACTATATAGGACAGATTTAGAATCGACACAAATCAAAATGTTAAATATATAATATAGGTATAAGTTGAATAAAATTTAGTGCTTGAGAATCGCATACAGTTTAGGCGTAAATATAGAAAATCCTTTACCGAGATAAACAGATTTTTTTCACTTTGAGATCTGGAATAACAAAGCCTGCACCACAGTCTGAAGAATGTAAGACAGACCCTCTGTGAAAATTTTCAAATGTTTAAAATATGTTTTCTGTATTTTTTCTTTCACTAAATTTGCTAAAACGTTCACATCCTTAACTTTTTTTCAAATCTGTGTAATCTATATCGAAAGTAGCATTAATATGTTCCCACGGAGGTATAGTAGGTGTTACTGGTAAAACTGGAATGGACGATATCTATATTGCAGTTTTCTATAGAATTTTTGAGATAGTTACGTATAGGTAAAAGATACGGGATTGTTTGCGCTCTCTTCGGACAATCCACATGTGCGTCTAAAAATATGTCTTCTCGTACTGAATTTTTGACGGACAGGCTTCGGACAATGTATTTTGCAGTTGCTAATTTACGTTGGTCAGATAAAGACAGAATACTTGCTTCTTTTTAGGCTTTTACAGTTTTCGTCTGAACTGGCACTCTAAGGGCTAATTTAACTGCCTTACTATCAATGGTTTACAGATTATTTAGAAATGTAGCTGAGGCAGTAAAGTAGACTTCCTGACCATATATAAGTGTTGATCAAACTAAAGATGTACCAAGGTGTAAAACAGTTTTAATGTCCTGACTCCATGGTTGTGAGTTTATAATTTTTAACAAGTTAAGTCTTTTTTTTTTTGGCCTTATTTAACATGTCTTCAATATGAATTATCCTAAAATCTTTACACACTCTTGGTAGTTTAAAGGCGTCCCATTTAGGGATAATTTAGGTAATGTTTTAGCACTTTCCCCATTACTGAAAAGCATTAGACAATTTTTTCCTCAGATATTTCTAGGCTATTTTCCTTCATATAGTTGGATAATTTGTCCAATTCAATCTGATACATTTTTTGAACGTAATCTACGATTCTTTTTGGGGTACGTTTTCTCAGATTAGTGTTTATCCATATAGCAATATCATCTGCATATTGTGATACAGTTGTGTCCTGTGATAAAGATTTTTGGAAGGTTGTAAATTAACACAGTGAATAAAAAGGGTGAAATTATCGATCCCTGCGGAATACCCATATCTTTTTTCTTAAAGGTTGAATAACTTTGACCAACTTTGGTGCAGACAAATCTTTCAGACAAAAAGCTTTTAATGTACTCATACATAAACCCGGTTATGCCAATCTGTTTTATTTTGTATAATAATCTAGCATGCCAAACACTATCATAAGCCTTTTATACGTCAAAAAAAAAAAGGTTGCTAATATACTTTTTCTTCTTGAAAATTGTTTTTAATGTTATTTGTGAGTTTAACTAAATGGTCTTTCGTACATCTACCTTTCCGAAAACCGGCTTGATTAACTGGAATCATATCCTGTTTTTCACAGTAATGAAATAGCCGATTAAAAATAATCTTTTCCATTACTTTGCAAGGCTTGTGATGTTAGTGCAATAGGTATATGACTACTAATCAATGTACGTGTTTTGCCCGATTTGAGTACTGCAACTACTACTGACTGCTTCCAGATAGTAGGAAGAGCGGATCCATTAAACCAACATTTTTGGTAAAATTTATGTAGTAATTTTTTTCCACGGTCGAGGTAAATGATAAAGTAGTTTGTAAGAAATTCCATCTATACCCACTACACTAGAGGTATTCGCAAACGTCTGTAAAACATCTAAGAATTCATTATATTTAATTGGAGCATTGATGTACTGAGAATGATTAGAAGCTGGATCTTGATAATCTGCTTTGACTTCTTCTTGTTTTCTGAGGTGTATGTTTGGTAAACTAAGACTTGGTGTGAGACTACTTTCTGCAAACATATTAACAAATGCCTCCGCTTTATCTACTGCACTAGGAAATGTGTTGCCTTCTTGCGATTGGATACACTTGTAATTTGTATCCATTTTTTAATTCTGATATTTTTTAAAAACCTTATATGTATCTTTTGATTCAGACACTTCATTTGTACAGAACTCAGCCCAGTGAATCTTTTTGGCTCTCGCCACTATTTTGTTACAGTGTGTTTTTGTTTTCTTCATTTCCCAACACACACAGTGAAGAAGAACTCCCATCCGCTTTTTCTACCAATTTTTCCGACAAAATTAAAACTCTGCGCAACACACTCGACACTCTGCCTTCACCGCCTTGCCCTCCCGACCCCCCCCCCCCCCCAACCCTTTTCCGGCACCCCCCTCTCGTCCTTCCGCCCCGTCTCTCAGGATGAAGTCCTCAAGACCATAAAGTCCGTGCCTCTCAAAACCTGCGAACTAGACCCCCTCCCAGCTTCTCTCTACCGGGACGGCCTTCCAAAACTTCTGCCCTTCATTACCGACATAATCAACACATCTCTAGAGAACGGCTCCGTCCCCGATATCTTCAAGTCCGCCATCGTCCGTCCTCTCCTCAAAAAAACACAACCTCGACCCAAACGAACTCAAAAACTATCGCCCAGTCTCAAATCTCTCTTTCCTGTCCAAGCTTCTTGAGAAGGTTGTTCTCAACCAGCCCAACTTCCACCTCGCCGACAACAACCTCCTCAGCCCCTTCCAGTCTGCCTATCGCAAACATCACAGCACTGAAACAGCCCTTCTACATATCTTAAACGACCTGCTTCTCTCCACCGAATCGGGCAACATCCCCCTTCTTACGCTACTCGACCTCTCTGCCGCTTCGACACTATAGACCACTCTATCCTCCTCCACCGCCTTCACCACTCCTTTGGCATCACTGACTCTGCTCACTCCTGGTTTCTCTCCTACCTCTCCAACAGACAGCAGTCCGTCACCATCGTCGGCGTCTCCTCCAACCCAGTCCCGCTCTCCTGCGGAGTTCCACAGGGGTCCGTCCTGGGCCCGTTCCTTTTTACACTCTACACCTCTTCTCTGTCCAACATCATCCAGTCTCACCACATACACCACCACCTCTACGCTGACGACTCACAACTACTAGACAAAGACAATCTCGACGACACTCAATCACTACTGACTCGCACGGCTGACTGCTACGAAGACGTGAAAAACTGGATGACAGCAAACAATCTTAAACTGAACGACGACAAAACGGAAGCCATGCTGGTAGGCACTCGTCAGAAACTTTCCCAGCTCCCTCCCTCTCTCCACCTTCAACTCGACAGCACCCCCATCTCCCTCTCTGACTCGGCCAAAAACCTCGGCGTTATCCTCGACTCCTCTCTTTCCATGACCAGCTTCGTCTCCGCCACGGCCCAGGCATGCTATTTCCACCTCCGCCGCATCAGTCAGATCAGAAAATACCTCATACCGAAGCTGCCACCTAACTTGCTGTCTCTCTCATCCTATCTCGCATCGACTATTGCAACTCTCTTCTTTCCGGCCTCCCTCACTCCACCACTTTTACTCTCCAGCGCGCCCAGAACAATGCTGCCCGCCTCGTCCTCAGAAAGAAAAAATCCGACCACATCACTCCCCTGCTCAAACTCCTTCACTGGCTTCCCATCCCCCAACGCATCCAATACAAGATTCTGTCTCTCTGCTACAAATCCATGATCAACTGCGCTCCTGCCTATCTCTCAAACTTACTTCACCCCTACATTCCTCCCCGCTCCCTCCGCTCCGCCTCCGACCCTCTCCGCCTCCACATCCCCCGCACCAAACTCAGCACTTTCGGCCTCCGCTCCTTCTCAGTATACGGTCCATCCACCTGGAACACTCTCCCACTCTCTCTCCGTCAGAAACACTCTCTCTCCTCCTTCCAGTCTGCCCTCTTTCAACAGTTCTAGCACTATATCACCACACCCCACACCCCAAGCTGACTGTCGTAATGTATTTCACTATTTGTGGTACGTGAGTCATTGTCTAAAGCGTGCGCGAGTTGTGAGTGCGCGCTTAGAGTTATAATTATTATAAGATAAGCGCATTATAAATACCGTAATTATTATTTTTTTTTTTTTTCCCCTAAAGTTCTCTTCAGATTGATTTCTTAACCATTTTTTAAAGTGTTCCTTCTTAATATTTACTGCTTGTTCACATTCCTTATTTCACCAAACATTACCTGAATATTTTCCTTTTGATTTTCCTTTGCATTTTGTTATTGACTTCTCCGCAGCAGAAAGAACAGCTTTTGTAATATTTCCGTAAAATGTATCTATACTTTCATGTTCGATACTTGCAATGTTATGGGACAGCAAGACTGTCTCATAAGTTCTCAATTAGCATTGACATACTGAAACTTTGGAATTCTGTCCTCAATATTGCAATATTCATCTTTATCTTTAACGTTTAATTGTATGATGATTGGAAGATGATCACTTCCCAAACAATCTTCCTCAGTGATCCAAGTGCAATTTGTTGCCAAGGTTAGGCTTACTAGTGATATATCAAGAGCAGATGCTTTATGTGTATATATATATATCTGGGATTCTAGTGGTTCTACCATCATTTAAAATGATTAACTTAGAGTCTGAAATATTTTCTTGTTGCTTGTAACAATCGTACATCCAGACTCCCGGAAAGGTGCATGAGCATTGAAGTCTCCTAGGACCATCCATTGTCTAGAAGATGTCTGCTGAGAATCAATATCTTTAAGCCAGTCAGTGTTGTCATCTTTTGGCCCTATTGGTAGGTATACGGATATAACATTTAAAATATTTTGATTATTAATTGTTACCATGTCCCGAGTGATGTAGATATCATTAAATCTTTGGTAATAGAGTATGTATTTAGTGACGAATATTCTAGGTCATCTCTAATGTATAACGCAGTTTGGAATTTATTCGATATCGCATCATAATTGTATAGAGGAGGATAATAATATCCTCGAAGGTTTGGGAGTTTTTTTTTTACCTTCTACATTCAGAGATTATAACGCTAATATGCAATACTCTGACTGTGAGATGTGATTCTCGAAGGATAGAAAATTTGTTGAAATTGATCTGCAATTCCACTGAAACACTTTCATATTGCTTAAGCTCTTCTTCATGGTCAGTGATCTCTTTGTAGCAAAAGAAGGTCAACTGAAGGAGAAGGAAAGCAAAAAATACAAAATATAAATAATTAATACAGAACAAAATGAGCTATTTCAAAACACCAAGAATCGGTATATCTCAAACAGTTCAGTACTATATCAAAAACTAGAACTAAACTATCTGGATATCATTTCAAAGTTGCTTTCGAACCGGACTTGATAATGTTGTTAACTTTACCACATTTGAAATGATAATCAGTTAGCTTATTTATATTTCATTCGGTCATAAACTTAGAGTGAATACCAGTGACCCCTCCAATCATAGTATCCACTGGGATGTTCGGGATAGTGGTAACTTTGTTCGTTTTGGTTTTTCCCATAATAAGTTAGATAAATGTCTCCCGGTGTTACGTGCAAAAGTTGAAGATCCCCTTGCATTTGGATGTATTGAGTCCCGCAGATGAAAGATAGAGTTAGTGTTTTCATGATGAATTACGGAAATGTTCTGGTCCTCAATAAGTTCTGACACCACTGTGACATAGAAAATCTCACGTTTTATGTTCAGTTGAATATCCCTGCATGGGGCGATCTTGCTGACTACTATATGGCCTGCCGGAAATTTCTTTTTCAGATCACACACTGTTGTTACAAATGATTCCAAGCAGTACGTGGATTTGAATATTTGATGTTATTTACACCCGTATGTATCACGACAGCATCGACGTTTTCCTTGATGCTGTCCGTAGCTTTGGAAATGTCTTCTAGGCGCTTATCTTTGATACGGACAAACCGTACGAGATTTCAAGCTGGTTAGATCGAACGTCTTTCAAAGTGGAATCATGAAATATTGCTACTCTTGGCATTGTGATGGTCTTTGATTGTGATGACGCATTTTGGCATTTGACGTCATCTCGAATGTTGTTTTTTCGTTGTTCGAAATTTCGATATTCCTGTCTCTTTTGTTTATGTATTCCGCTTACCATTGTTTGGGAAGCAGAGGTAGCGGAATAAAATAAAGAAGAAGAAGAAGTATTAGCATGAGTACGTGTCGGAGCAGCTGCAGTGGCTCCTGCAGGCTTGTTTGTCTTAACCCTGGCCGTTGAGGTGGACTTGAACGCTGCCGCGTAGGTCAGTTCACGTCGGTCTTTGATGTCCGTTTGGGTCGAGACGTTGACTCCTCTGCTGACGCCAAGATGTAGGCGTTGCACCTGCTCCGTCAAGAGAGCCACTTGTTGAGTAAGTATGCTTACGGCAGCCTTCAGCTGGTCTACAACCTTCCCGTTGTCCTTCAGGTGGCGGCGGTTATTCTGCTCCTGGATGTCGGGATTTTTTCTTCACTCTCTCTTTCTCTCTCGTTGTCCTGGGGCGATCTTGGTTTGTCGTTTCCCTCAGGAGTTTTTGTCCGGGTTTGACGCCTTGTTCTGGTCATTCTGATGTTTTAGTTTGTCTAGTTTTCAGCAACATTGTCGGAGCTCAGTTATGTTTGACTCTATCGGTCGCCATCTTGGCCGGAAGTCTTGAGAACTCGAGTTAAATGTGAAAGTGCGCTAGTGACAACAAGGGCATTCTTCAACTGCTTAACCCTTATCATTTTGATACACCCATTTCTTGAAGTCCATTTGACTGATAGTTCAAAGGTGGTGCTAGAATAGCTTGGCGCCAAGCTGTTCTGGCACCACCCTTGAACTAGAACAGTTGATATATCTCCTAATCTGTAATGCAGCCTTCATAGGACAATAAACAAATGTTACAAAATCAGCCGCAGGATGTAATGGGTTAAAGAAACGCTTCTTCCACACATGGCTGCCAAACGCGACACACAGGTCTAGCTGTGGTTCATTTAGACAAAGAAGAATGCAGTTCAGCACACATCGTCTTTATCAAGAAATTTGACATTGACTCCGCTTAGCGCTATCTGCTTACACTGAGCTGAAAATAGACGGACCGCTAACGGGCTATGCAGAGCAACAATAATAAGTGTAATTGAAAAACACAAAAATTGAAGTGGATTACGCGTGTGCTTTCGCTCCGTGTCCGAACTGCCGTAGAAGTGTATGAAGTGTGTCGACAAGGTATAACAAATGGTGCTGAACTTTGCCTTCAGATTTACGCCTAAAGTTACTTTCAGGAAATTTCCAACAAACTATGAAATTAACCGTTTTTGCCCCAAGGTCCCATATAACAAATTTGGGAGGTGTTGCCTAATGATTATGTTCCAGTTGCAGGATGATGATGATGAAACTTTATTTTTCAACGGTAAAATGTTTTGACAGAAAACAAATCGTCATTTTACCAACTTGCCGTTGCAAACATTTACAGCATAAAGAAAAGAGGAAACTAATATATATATATATATATATATATATATATATATATATATATATATATATATATATATATATATATATAGAGAGAGAGAGAGAGAGAGAGAGAGAGAGAGAGAGAGAGAGAGAGAGAGAGATGTGACCGGGTACACCCGGCTCTCATAACCCATCTGATGTAATTTTGTTTGTTTCATTACGACTTTGTTTGCAAAAGTGGTGTGTATTATCATTCAGTGGTTTTCCTTCAATATAAGGTCTCGCAAGGTATTGTTTTCATTGATGCCTGCGTTAGTCCGACCCCTCCGGCTTACTTCTAGACCACTAGGTATTCAGCATCTGTTCAGGGGACGCAACCGTGTCAGCCACCTCGTAGCTGTGTTCTATAGCGTGGGTTCTTAGAATGGCGATTAGCTTGTGTTTCTGACTAGGCATTCTAAGTCGAATATCTCTTCAATGCCTGCACCGATTGTTTTAAACCAAGATCCATAAGATTCAGCATGATAGTCACTTTCATTGTCCAATTTATTTCTAGTCCGATTGATTTTGGGTTAAACATTATTTTGGGATTTTGCACCCTTTACATCGACCAGGTCCCTCGAGAAAAGTCCTTTAAAAGTCATAATTAATTTTAGCCATCTTTAATCGAATCAATGTTTAATACTAATAAGACTACACTTGTGGCTTTTTCATTAGTATCAAACCGCAGGTTTCTAGGTCCAGTAGTATCAGAGCTATGGTCAGAGAACCAATCTCAAACTAGCACAAATTTCAGCATTTCCGATTCAAAAGTACCGAGTTCTGAAAGCAGTCGAGTGATGCTTGCTTTGCGGCCCACGCGCGCCCTATATAAAGCATCGCATGCACCGTAGCATTCATAACACGTATAGGGGGGTTAGTAAAAATTAACCCACCTCAAACAAGAGGGTGTTTGGCTGGCGGGGCCAAAGAGGACCGGGCCCTGGACTGTGACTATCAACAAGGGAGAGAGGAAAGAGCACACCACCAACCAAGCAAGAAGGAGGACCCAAGCAAGACGGTGGACCCAGGCGTCCACGAAAGCACGGGCTCCCCCCAACGACCCAGCCCCCTAGGGCGCGGGCAGACATGATGAGGGAAAAAACAAAGTGATGCGCGGGCGTCAGCGACAAACGGTCAGGACAGACCCCCACCCCCCCCCCCCCCCGGCCCACCCCCCCTGGACGAAATCAGCGAGAGCTGGAAGTCCATGTCCCTTTCTAATATCATCAACTATCGTAGCATTCATTCACCTCTGAGCCAGGCACAGACCACTTGTGCGATGTGAACCTCCATTTTGTGCGCGAATTTTGAACTGCATCCCGCTTGCAAGACTGAATAATGTGAAGGACTCCTGTGCCGAGTTTTGCCTCTGTAAGTACACTTGTCATTAGGTTTATTTTATGCATTTCATTGTTTGTTTTATCTCATTATGATGAGCTTACATGGGATTGAAAGCTCTGTCGATGATGTACTTTGCTAATACTGCCTTGATCATTGATGAGATCGTTTTCATGTTGATGGCTCCTGTGTCTGCCATGTTGGCTTATGACTATTGAGTTTGATGCACTTGGCTGAAAGCCTGTAGTTTGGCGGATATAGTTAGGTCAGATTTTATTATGCAAAATCATTGCTCTTATTCTTAGTTTATGGTTTGCATTTTGATTGATGTGTTCTTTGTTTTGTGCATATTGTTTTGTTGTCTACACCCGCGCCCCTCCTCCATTGTGTGATGCTGATCAACCAAGCTGCTGTGTATCTGTTGTGTATGTTTGTGACTGTTTCTTTGTCTGAGTACTGGTGATGTGAGTAACTTGTTATGTTGGTTGTTGTACTGTGGATTCCTGGAGAAGTTGCTTTGTCTCATGTTGTAATTTGGCGTTCGGATGTCATGTTTGTAGCGAGATGTGCTGGCGTACCAGATATGTTTTTTGTCTTCCCGTTAAAATGTATGTGGTGTTCGATTGAGGTACATGCCTTGAGTGTATCAAGAATGTGTTCGGATCAGATGTTTGTGTTGTAAGCATTGATATGTGTTGTGATTTGGCCCCTCTGTTTGTTTATATGTGGTTATGGATGCCTGATTCTTTGTTGTTTTTTTTTTTATCAACAATGATTAGCGATAGTAACAATGCTGATTGTGGGACATTGGCATAATTATGCGAATGACCTCAACAAGAAATGTTTATTTCTTGATTTTGGATTTATGTGTGTGTTGAGAAGCAGCTGATGTCATGTTAGCACATTGTGAAGATTTGTTTAGCCACTTTGTCTGATAGGTGTGAGTATTTGTGTTTAAGTTTGGTTTATTCTGTATATGTAATTGATTTTGTGAACTGTAAATTTAATGTTTTCATTTTGTTTTGATTTTAGGCACTGCTTTAGTACTTGGTACAATAAACAAATGTCATAGCGACCTCTTTGTTGACTCCTCCGTCACATGCCTCTGTGGCCTGTCACTCTCAAATCAATTTCTTGTTACCACCACCCCGTTACACACACACACACACACACACACACACACACACACACACACACACACACACACACATATATATATATATATATATATATATATATATATATATATATATATATATAATATATATATATATATATATATATATATATATATATATATATACGTACAAACCCAATAGCATCATTATATACAGGAAAAATAACACTCATAACACACACATGCACACACGCACGCCAAGCTAATCTGCACTACCCTTGAATTATCATGGTCAGTCCATCTCCTTCTGTAGGGACTCGGGGCTGAATGGGTTAAAGCTGACAACACAAAGCACTTTTAAGACATGGAAAAGCGACAAGCTAACCTTACATTACCCCATAGTCGATCCATCTACATTTATCTTTCATGGCTGAATAATTTCAAAGCTATCTGCTGCTTGACAAGCTTTTGTTGCGAAATTTCATCCCACACAACAGGTTATCAATGCTGTCCAGCCTCGGCTGAGACTTTCTACCCTATTTTTCACAATGAATGTGAGTAGGCACGAGTGCCAGAGGTCGCCACTGCATTTTGAGCGTAACGAAAGAAAATCTCCTGCTTAAAAAAAAAAAAAAAAAAAAAAAAAAAAAAAAAAAAAACACAAGAGCAGTATAGTTTTTCATTTGGCTACATTCAACCACATGGTCTAACTTCGTCTTTTCTCCTAGCAACCCTTTAACGTCTGCTTTCTCTGAGGATATCCAGGGGAAAAGGACGAGCTTGTTCCATAGCTTGTCCGTTGAAAGGTCCTGGTAAATGAAAGTGCCACTGTTGAGTGCGCCTGAATTGATCAGTGTTCAGGTCGTACTACATAGGTAATAGATTTCTCTGTCCCCCATAAACCCGCCCGTCAGGGCCGTCCCGTATCACTTCGGTGCCGTGGACGTTAAACCCCGAACTAACCAACCATCTCTCTGATGAGCTGCGTCGAATTAACCCGTTTAGCCCCGAGGACCCATTTCTCAAATTTTGGAAGTGTTTCCTAATGACTATGTGGCGCCAAGCTATTTTGGCACTGGCCTTAAATTATCATGGTCAATCCATCTCCTGCTGCAGGGACTCGGGGCTAATTGGGTTAATCATATTTGTGTTTGTGTTTGTGGATTTTAAGAAAGCATTTGACAGGGTGTGGCATGCAGCCCTTTGGTCCACCATGAAGCTATACAACATAAATGCCAACCTGATCAAAGTCATATCAAACCTTTACAACAAGGCCCCTAGCGCAGTCTGCTTCAACGGCAAAATAAGAAACTGGTTTAGGACTACAGTCGGAGTCAGACAAGGCTGCTTGCTCTCACCTACTCTTTTCAACATCTTCCTGGAAAGAATCATGACAGACGCTCTGAAAGACCATGAAGGAACTGTCAGTATTGGAGGCAGAACAATCACGAACTTGCGCTTTGCGGACGACATTGGTGGCTTTTCAGGAACAGAGAAGGAGCTAGCTCAGCTGGTGGAGAAGCTGGACCGTACAGCCATTGCGTATGGGGTAGAAATCAGTGCAGAGAAAACCAAACTGATGACAAATAAAACCAGTGGCTTTGGCACTGACGTCAGGATTGGAAACCATAAACTAGAAACAGTTAATAAATTCAAATACTTAGGAGCCATTGTGACAGATGAGGGATCAAACCGAGAAATACTGTCCAGGATTGCACAGACAACAACAGCACTGACAAGACTGAAGACCATATGGAAGGACAGAAACATCACGCTCTGCTCCAAGATCAGACTGATGCGCTCCTTAGTCATCTCAGTGTTCTTGTATGCCTGTGAGTCATGGACCCTCATAGCAGACCTTGAAAGGAGGATACAAGCTACTGAAATGAGATGTTTCGAAGGCTGCTTGGCATTTCATACAGAGATAACATCACGAACGAGGAAGTGGGAAGCAGAATCAGGCAAGCCATCGGGCCCTATGAAGACCTATTAGCCATTGTGAAAAAAAACGCAAACTGAAGTGGTATGGGCATGTCACGCGTTCAGCAGGGCTTGCCAAAACAATCCTGCAAGGTACTGTGCAAGGTGGACGAAGGAGAGGAAGACAGAGGAAAAGATGGGAGGACAATATCTCAGAGTGGACATGACTGCGGATAGATAGATAGATAGATAGATAGATAGATAGATAGATAGATAGATAGATAGATAGATAGATAGATAGATAGATAGATAGATAGATAGATAGATAGATAGATAGATAATAGATAGATAGATAGATAGATAGATAGATAGATAGATAGATAGATAGATAGATAGATAGATAGATAGATAGATAGATAGATAGATAGATAGATAGATAGATAGATAGATAGATAGATAGATAGATAGATAGATAGATAGATAGATAGATAGATAGATAGATAGATAGATAGATAGATAGATAGATATATAGATAGATAGATAGATAGATAGATAGATAGATAGATAGATAGATAGATAGATCGTGTTTATTTTACAGAGTGACTATTAGGTATAGTTAAAAGATTGTCAGTGTTAGCATGTTTGGTCCAAGACGGGGTTGGTGGTACACGAAGTACGGTATATTGAATTAGACGTGACTAGGATAAGATGGTTATTCCATAATTATTTGTCAACATTATTGATAGTAGAGGTTTAGGAATGGCAGCTCGAGTGAATCATGGGATGAGATAATTAGGGTGTTAGAGTAGTTGTTGTCGACTCTGTTCGCCTGGTATGTCAGGGTCGTGCAAGCAGCATTGACCAAGGCACGATCACGTGAGATAAAGAGCACACAACTGATGATAAAGCGAAGTGTATGTAAGCTGTCCATTACATTTCCAGGTAAAAGGGGGTGTAATAATAAAGTAAAATTTGTCATTCGTGATTAAAAGAGTCCCTAGTTACGCAGAACTATAAAAGGGGTGGTCAGTGTGCTGTTCGGGGTCTTGCCTTGGCTCCCTCCAGACAGCACACACACACCGCCATCATGTCGTCAAACCTTCGCGCCCTTGTTTTTGGTGAGCAGACATTATTTGTCATCATGTAGAGGCCTTGAATAAACGTAACTGTGTACCCTCCATTATTCTCTTCTTTACGCCTATGGATGCTTGGTGTGAGCTTGCTCCTGTCTTGTGAGACGTGATATACTTTGATTGTTCGCGTTAAATGTTGTCTCGGTTAATCGTTGCGTTGTCAGTTGTTGTGTAGGGATGTTTATTGACGTGCAAGGGATTAGTGTCATACATGCATGAGTTAGTGTCCTCAGACACCGTGCCTCTCACAATAAGCGAGTCCGGCAGCCTCTTCTTCTTAACTCATTCGAGACCTTGCCGCATACGGATTCGTCTCGAATGAGTTAACTATTCTCTTTATCTGTACGTGCATGTCAGCTTAATAGTAGCGCTCCCTTTGGAGTTACTGCACGGCAGCGTTTTGATAGGGACACACTCACTCTAGATCACACCCAGAGTAAAATATTATTTAGTAGTGACAATTAATAGATCCTCAAACGGCTGAGCGCTATTTGCTTTTTGTTCGTTTTTGGTTCCCTGTCTGTTTCAGGGATATCTTTGCTGTATAACGTACAAAAAGGAAGTGGTAGGCTATCTGAAGCGCATGCCTGAGTCTCTCTGTGTGATAAAGATTGCAGAGCCCTTTGCCATGGGGCAGATTAAGTGCAGTGTGTTATACAACATAAAAGTGGTAAGCGGTGAGCTTCGTTTTCACTTTGTATGTGTGATGAAGACAGTTTACTTACACCCACCCACCCTCCCCTACCCCCCGCCAAGCTAATCTGGCGCTACCCTTGTATTATCACGGTCTATCCATTACCTGTAACAGGTACATGATCATTAGGTGACACATCCGAAATTCGGCCCTAGGGTTAAATGGGTTAACCCGACCGAGGTGACTGTACTTACCCCGCCAAGCCGCTGTATGGACGATCGCAAAATGTGTCGCCAAAAGCAGCACACGCCCACAGGTGCGCGCCATTTTCCAGTTGCTGTATGCCGACACAAACACACACACGGACCTCGGGTCGACAGATCTCCTTTTGGGGCGATTGTCAACACCGATTTCCTGGAACCACCAAGCACGACAGAAAATGCACTTTCCTATTACAGTCGCAGGGTTAAACCTCGACGACTTTCTCTACTTGAGGAGACGTCACAAAGTAACGAAGTAAATGGCCCCCGGACACGCTCTAATCTGAGGCGTAGACGCTCATGACCCCCTGACGCTGTGATACAATTGTCCATGAGAATCTCTTTCTCGTGCAGGTGGTTTGAACTGGGTGAGTTGTAGAACATTAAATGTACCCAATCGCAACCAGGTTGGGGAACAGGTTCGTATGACCTCCCGCGCGCCTGCAAGTATGGATGTGACTCTGTGCCTCTTGCAAGTGGAACACATTTTTTTAACCCTTTGGCTGTCGATAGTGTTTTTTTTGTCGCGATGATACCTACAGGAATAAACAACACCCTGACATTTTTGCAGGAATCATCGCGACAAAAACCACTTCCGACAGCCGATAGGTTACAAAACGGATTTAGACGCACGATGCACTGCTATGATAAATTATAAAACCTCAAACTGATCCATTCGGCCCGGACGCCCTACAGCGGGAGATGGATGGACCATGATAATTTAAGGGTAGTGCCAGATTAGCTTGGCGCCTGTCGGCGCCAAGCTAATCTGGCACTACCCTTGAATTATCATGACCGATCCATCTCCTTCAAAAGGTGCATAGTCGTTAGATGACGCCTCCAAAATTTGGGAAATACTTGCGCCGGGCGGAATGATTAATAAAACTTGGCGGCATTTATTATTGGATATTGTCTGTCTTGCGGCTTTCTGGGGCTCTTGGAAATCTATGCCCCAAGCAGATTACGCCCCGACAGCAAAATGTCTTCGCGGGCAGACTTCGGCCCGATCACCTCTGTTTTACTGGGAAGAACCTCCTTCACGAAGGACTGTAAGGACACTTGTTAACAATGCAAAGTCTTAACACGGACAGCGTTTCGTTTGTATTGTCGGTTTCGGATTGTCAGACTCCTTTCAACTCGGCTCCCAGCTTCAATCCTTCAATGAACTTTTAACCACTTCATTGTCAGAGGCTAGAAACGATGTCTCTGTTACAGATTCACGCAGGTTAACCCATATCATACCGAGGCTAAAAGCTTCAAATTTGTACACTGCCATATGCAAGCTACATTATAGTACTTACAGCTAAGGATATAGACCAGTGGCTTTAGTTCAAGGGTGGTGCCAGAATAGCTTGGCGCCTAGAGGCGCCAAGCTATTCTGGCTCTACCCTTGAACTATTTTAGTCAAACTTATTTCACACACTGGTGTATTCCGAATGATAAGTGTTAGCACATGTGAAATTAAAATTCGTACATCCCTGTTTATCCCAGCCCTCACATAAGCGAGTCAGCTTAAGCTGAGGCCGCTCCGATAGCGAAAGGAGGGTACACACTACGCCATCTACAAGAGGTATGGATTCTCGTGAGCCTCTGCAGTCTCTTGCCGACTTTGTAGTCAGTCACGGTAAGATCAAACTCTGACTCGAGCTCGGTCATTTTTTTTGCTCGGATTAACTGGCTAATACTGAGAGAATTGAACTCATTCAGCACCGCGCTCGTATTTCCCAAATTTTGCAGGCGTCATCTAACGACTATGCACAAGTTGCAGGAGATGGATCGACCATGATAATTCAAGGGTAGTGTCAGATTAGCTTGCCAGATTAGCTTGGCGCCTACCTTTGAATTATCATGGTCGACTCATCTCCTGCTGTGTGGCGTCGCGGCTGAATGGGTGATTTTCACCGTGTCACTTTAGTCATGCATTCAGTGTCACTCAGAACTTCTTGTCCTTTCTGTAGTTAAACACTCACCACAGCGCATCAAGGAGACATCGCCAAAAGTGTGTGTGTACTCACGCAGTCGATGGTATCAATGTCAGTATCACTGGCACAGCGTGTACACACTCACGCTCGATCGTGTCAACGGGTAACATTGCGCAATGAGTACACAAACACTAAACGAGCACGATGGTAGCTAGCACACAACGTACCACACTGCACAGCCACCGACACACACTGCAGCTAGTTCGGGTGGGTCACAGTGGTGGGTAATGTGATGAAAAAGCTTTTAATAGTCAACGCGGTAACGGGTGTGTATAGTGACAAGTACACCCGTCATGCTAATAATCCCACTCCATGCGGTGGTGTAGGAACCGGTTAGACCGGGATGGCTTTCCATAAAAGCCTTATTCTGGGACGGGACAGGTTGTGGATCGACCATGATAGTTCAAGGGTGGTGTCAGAATAGCTTGGCGCTTATAGGCGCCAAGCTATTTTGACACCACCCTTGAGCTGTCATGGCCGATGTGCCTACAGAAATGTGACGCAAACGTTAAATGACAATTTAGCACTGAGCTAACATAGGTGCCTGCACTTGATATAACTGTGGTCACGCAATTTTTATTTATTTTATTTTTTTAATTTTTTTTTTATTATTATTTTATTTTTGTTCTTGAAATTTTATTTTATTTATTTATTTATTTATTTATTATTATTATTATTTTGTAATTTTATTTTTTATTTATTTATTTAATTATTTAGTTATTTATTTCTTTTTTTTATTTATTATTTATTTATTTTTTATTTTTTATTTTTATTTTTATTTATTTTATTAATTTTTTTTATTTTATTTATTTATTTATTTATTTTATTTTTTTTTTTTGGGGGGGGTGCGTGGTGGGGGTGGGGGTGGGGGGTTGTGTCATACGCCCTCCTTCGTTCTGTTTATTTGAAAGTCCTCCTGGGTCATACCTCCATCCTCCGAGCTCGCATTCCATGCACAGCTAGGGCTGAGTATCATTTGTATGGATACATAATTATAATGACACATGTAGTACTGCATTTTAATGTTTACATTGGGTATATTAGTCGTAATTCATCTTTTCGGTATTTATCGTTCTCCCTCCCCCCTCGTACCCTTCCCCCCCCCCCCACCCCCCTCCTCAAAAAAAATAAATAAATAAAAACAAACAATAAGAACAACCAACAAACAAAACAAACAAAAACAAACAAAACAAACAAACAAAACAAACAAAAAAAAACAAACAAACAAACAACGCCCGCTCGATCATTTGATTTTCTGAATGTTGTGCCATACCAACCGTGCAAATCTTCCTACGCTATACTCACCGCCAGGTCTCACTACCTGAGCTCAAAGAGACTTTAGCCACTGGGCCGCCATTAATGTAAAGAGGATGTAAATTAGAAGGCCGTTGCAATTTCTACCTATAGTAGTGCATCTAACGTTTGTCGTCTGTAAGAGGCATGGATCCTGTGAGCCAGTGCGTGGCTTTAAAACCTTATCCTACTCGCCTCCGCCCGTAAGTTAAGGTTGTAAAATCAGTATCACCTAAACACGGATGCAACTATCAAATTTCATACAACGTTCACAGCCCAGCGGCCATGATTATTTTACCCGACTGTAATGCCTGCAGGTGTTGCAGGGTAACTCATTCAGCCCGAGGGCCGTATTTGCCAAATTTTGGAGGCGTCATCTAATGACTATTCACCAGTTGCACTATATGGATCGACCAGGATAATTTAAGGGCAGTGCCAGAATAGCTTGGCGCCGACAGGCGCCAAGCTAATCTGGCACTACCCTTGAATGATCACGGTCGACCCGTCTCCTGCTGCAGGGCGTCATGGCTGGATGGGTTACGCGTAGGAACATTGCTCTCAGCCCTTTGTCTTCACTTCTTGATTAACCCACTGTGCACCGAGGTCAATTCCCCAAATTTTGGCGGGAGTTTTCCTCTGAAGACTGTTCTACAATTCAGGAGACAGATGGACCATGATAGTTCGAGGGTGGTGCCAGAATAGCCTGGCGCCTATAGGCGACCAAGCTATTCCGGCACCCCCTTGTCCATCTCTTGCTGGCGGGGTGCGTCGCGGCAGAAATCAGGAAAATTAGCTCATACACCAATTATCCTCGGCGTGTGACTGATCGACATTGATAGATCATGGTCCGGTAGTGCCTAAAATCCAGAGCCACTCATGCACTGCAATAAGTAGTGGGTCACAACTATCTCCAAAGCTGGCGCTAAATGTCTTACAGCTGTAAGAAGGAATCTAAATACACGCGTTCTTGCGGCGGGGAGTCACGGGGTACAGTCCTCTCCATATCTCTATATAACTCTAGGTAACGAGAAAGAAAGAAACACGCTTAGGAAAAACACTATTACAACACAATCATTTAGGGTTAACACCTTCAGTGCCGAGGAAATTGGAACAGCACCCAATTGCAAGAGGTATAGATCCTCATGAGCCCCCGCAGTTGCGGGGGCTCATGAGGATCTATGCCTCTTGCTGATATCACTTTGAATCCATGTCATTGATGCAGGTATGTGTTTGTCGTGTTGAATTGCACCCTCAGTTTGGAACTCGCTACGGCCTGCCAATCTGCGAAATCTCCCTACTCTCTCTCTCTCTCAGTAGTCTCAGTTTAATAATAATAAAATAATAATAATGACGGTATTTATAATGGGCTTATCTTATAATAATTATAACTCTAAGCGCGCACTCACAACGCACTCACGCATGTGCACTCTTTTAAAGTTATGTTACCAGGATCAAGCATCTCAACGCAGTCAGAAAACTGTCTGCAACAGATACTGGTGACAGTATATGTATGGGTTCTTTGTGTACTAACTTAGAGCTTTATGATGTAAATATAATGTCAAATGTCCAAATTCATCGTTTGGATGGTGTGTTGTTTTTGTACCCGAGAGCGCAGATTATCGTCTGCATCGGCCTCGTTTTCAATTTGTGCATATTTACTAGCTACGTCACAAGGCAGAACGTGGTCAATACTGCAGGTCACGAGAACACCGGCGGTGTGGTACACAAGTGTCAGTGTACACGTCTAGTACTGATGTTCGCCGGCATTCCTTTGACATAATTTTCAACGAGAATGTACAACAAACCTTCCATACTCGCCGAATGCTGTCAAAATCATAATGCGTGTTCCGCTTGACCTGCTAATATTTACTAGTAACGCCTCAGTCGTGCTGCGCGCCGCGGCATCGTTCGTGCACGGCTGGAGCGTGGCCGTTGTTCGACTCAGTCTCCGCGCTGAGCCAGCGTCCAGGGTGCCTAGTTTGACCAAACCGATTTATCCCTCGCAACACGAAACAGAACAGTGGTATTTATACCCAATTTCTGCATGGCAATTTCACATCTCACACATCGAAGTCTACGTAACTGAAAGCATCACTGGAAACAACAAAATGTGTGCACCATCGCAGCAGAAACACTACCTCTGCCGTGAATCGTGGAGTGAACTGAGAGCCCGCACAGACAAAAACGTGTCCTGACCACTGATGTGCCGCAATTTTGACACACGCCGTAGTTTTCAGATCCTTGTAGCCGATAAAATCTGATAACTAGCTCGTAACTTTATGATAAAACAGGTTTAAAACTTTTGCGAAATCAGTCAGAGATAAATTCTACTGAAGATCGTGAATTCTTAAAAATCACTAGCGCTCACGGAACACGGAGAGGAAGATCGACAAAGACCGTATAATTATTACTCACTGATTCAGCAGGAAAGGGACAAATTCTAGCTGGGCGGAAACGGGCTTACGTGTTGCCACATGTCCATATTCCCTTGTCCGATGTCAGTTTTACTTAGGGGTATCTTGTCTCTCTTCCTCTTTCTTCTCTTCAATTTCGAGTTTGTCATTTTTGGTGCGAGTCGATGATACCTTTCTTCGCTGGTTCATCCGCCATCTTGTCTCTGATTGGTTACAATTATGTAGATGACCTAAGGTCGTATAGAATAGTTATGACATCAGCTCACCACTATCGCCTATCAGAAGCAATCTTTAGACCGGGTCCACCCGCACGATTCCGGTGGCCTCTTTTCGCTTTGAACGGACGAAAGAAAGCATTTGGTGGGACAATAGGGTGGTCACTGTCTAAGTGGGTGTGTATACTGAATCCCAGTAAAAGCTTTTTGCGAACTGAAGCATTAAAAAAGGTCGGTCATGCCCCTTTAACAATGACTCACATACCACAAATCCATTACCTTTACGACAGTCAGCTGGGTGTGTGGTGACGTTCGAGTGCTAGAACTGTTGCAAAAGGTGAGTTTTGAGGGCGGACTGGAAGGAGGAGGGGGAGGGTTCTGACGGAGAGAGAGAGTGGGAGAGTGGGAATTTCTGACGGAGAGGGAGAGGGAGAGTTTTCAACTGAGTTTAAGACTCAGTTGAAAACTCTTTTCTTCCATCTTGCTTTTCCTCAGTCTTAGATCCGTGGTCCTTTTGTATTTAGTTGTAATGTTTCATGTCGTCTGTGTCATGTTTGAATGCGTGTGTTAGCGCAATGAGTGTTTGCCACAAAAAGATTTTGCGCTATACAAGTACCATTCATTATTAGTATTATTAATAAATGACGATTGAAGCAACACAGTCTGGGTCAGATAGCACTGAACGGATTCAAACACTTTCATTCATTCATTCATTCAATTATTATTTAGTCAGTCAGTCAGACAGTCGGGAAATTAATGTACTGCCCTCACTCATCGGCATATGACATGTACTTTGACCCCTATATGAGTAAATGATATCAGGAAGTTATCTGGCGTGCGTAATGTTGTGTCAAGCCCCTCCTCGTACACGATTGGTCGTGGCTTACCGTGGCTTATCGACAGATACAAAAACATTGCAGTAGAACTAAGTAACGAGGCGTCGCTGGCCACAAACGACTGCCAACAACAAACGAGAGAGAGAGAGCACAGGCACAGCTTAGCATAGACCACACTCTAATCATCTGCAAGAGGCATGGATCCTCGTGAGCCCGGGAAGAAAAACAACTTATACTATATGCATAGGACAACACTCCAAACATTCCAAGAGGCATAGATCCTCATGAGCCCTACCCAAACACATTAGCTCTACCTGATAGCTTGTACCAAACATCTCCAAGAGACAGCATAAATCCTCATGAGCCCGTAGGGCTCATGAGGATCTATGCCTCTTGGAATGTTTGGAGTGTTTTAAACAGCACTCCAAACGTTTCCTATAGGCATAGATTCTCATGAGCCCTCCGAGTTCATGAGGATATATGCCTCTAGGAGATGTTTGGTACAAGCTAATGGTACAAGCTCGGATTTTTTAAACTCCAAGAGACATAGATCCTCATCAAACGCTGTTGATGCGGGGGTTCACGAGATGGGAAAGACAGGCAGTCCAGCAAACGAAACATGACCCTTATCTCTTAAACTCCCAGAACTAAATGACTTCCATTCCACAGAATAGAAGTCATTTTAGTTCTGGGATTTTAAGAGATATTGCACTTCACAACGCAACTAAGAATAAAACTCGATCTAAAGGCTTCCTAACACGGAGAAACGAAACGAAACATTTCGTCAAAATGTCCGCATTTAAGACCTTTCTCCAACATTTCACCGTTTCACGAAATGCGAAACGACACATTTCACGAAATAGAACCTGTCTATTCGCGAAACATTTCGCCGAAACATTTCTACCCGTCGCCCAATCAGCGTCGCCCGCTCGGTCACACCCCAATCTGACGTCATTCAAGCCCACACACTGAAGATAGCAACGGTAAAGTGATGCCATGGAGTCAGGTCTATTATGGCTAGAATTGCGTGATGTGACGCACGATTCTGTAAGATTTAAGCGGAGAAATATTTTTTTCGAAATGGAATCTATCAAGTATCATCACTAAAGTACCACCAAAATATGATTTTAGGTCAGTTTTCTGAACCCCACTACAAGATGGCGGCTATCGCTTCGAGACGGCGGCATCCTCGATTCACTTGAACCAGCCCTGTTTACGCATTCAAAAGCGCTTACGTTTATTCGATATGGTCGGCAATTCATCTTAATTGTGTAAGTGAAGGCACACATGTCTTAAATGTTTAGTTTTTAAGCGTCAGTAGTCAGAAATATGACCCGATATCCACCGATACAAACCAGAGCATGTGTCAGTGAAGAGTTACTTCCCCTGTACCAATCGAAATGAATTTTAACCGCGTTTCTGCGTGTGCGGAGAAGGCATTTCGATGCAATGAAAATGTTTCGTTTCTTGTGCATTTCGTTTCTCCGTGTAGGGAAGCCTTAAGACAGGCGTGCGTGTTGCCGGAGGGATTATTAAACAGAACTTGTGACAACCGTCACGCAAACATAACAGTCCTCAGTTATTCAAGCTAAAGCTGACTCGCGTCCACACCGAAAGAAAGGACTCGCAGGTTGGCTCAGGAGTGAAGGCGAATCTCCCAAACACAACAACCACAACATCAACAACAACAACAACAAAACCCTAGAGAACGAGGATGTTATCCGCTGATCATTTTGTGGTTAACTCATTCAGCTCGGCGCACGTATTTCCAAATTTTGTAGGTGTCATCTAACGACTATGCACTTGGTGCAGGAGATGGCTCGACCATGATAATTCAAGGGCAGTGCCAGATTAGCTTGGCGCCGACAGGTCGACCCATTTCCTGCTGTATTGCGTCAGGGCTGAATGGGTTAAAAAAAAACAAATAAACAGTGCAAAATATTTTAATCAGTTGTTTCTACATAAGCAATGTATATGTAATACATTTAGCCAAAATGAAAACATTTGTAGACCGCGGGGGGTGGGAGGGGGGTGGAGAGGGGGGGGGAGGGGGGGATGCTAAGGGTTCCTGACCCTACCCCCACCCCCACCCAAAATTCTTTAAAATGCTATAATAAAGTCCCTTTTGGGCTGTTTGGACCCCCCCCCCCCTCCGCACACTCCCCACCCAACCCTACCTTTATTTGAGTTTTTGGCGAGTTTCGACATACACACACACGCTACCCTTCTCCCCCCCCCCCCGCCCCCCCCCCCCCCCCCCCCCCACCCACACACACACGTATTTTTCCTCTACCCTCCCCCACCCCTCCCCCACCCCCACCCCCCCAACACCCCCCCCCCCCCACCCCGACCAAAATCTCCCAAATATTCCAGGAACGTGGATTTCAAAATGGTGTCATCAAGAGGTATAGATCCTCATGAGCCCCGGCGAATGCGGGGGCTCATGAGGATCTCTACCTCTTGCAACTGGGTTTGTGTCCAAATTTCTCTGAAGTGAACGACACTGAACGGGTTAAAAATACGTCCTTAAAAGTCGAAAGCGTCAACCAACACCCAGCCTCAATGTCGGGGGAAAAAGAAAGCTCATCTGGTATTGGTCGGTCAAAAAGGGGCGTGCAAAGGATTCTTGGTATGCAAGCTGCATTGATTCGAATGTCGCCGTCGCAGATACGGCTTGCAAACGGGGATGATATGGGAGATCGAAGGTAAGAATTGGTGTGGTTTTTATTATTATTTTTTTTTTTTTGGGCCCCCATTACACAACACACCCCACCTTCCCCTATCGTTTCAGCCTCCCCTTGCCCTACCAGTCACCCCCCCCCCCCATCCCCCTCCCTAAACCACTCTCCTACCTCAATTTTGCTCGTCAGTCCATATAATATGTACGGTCTAAAATCCCGCATGTGACAGGGGAAGATAACGACACGAAGTTCCGCATTCTGTGCTGGAATTTATTTCATTGTGCACGAGGTACGAAATATCCACATTTTGGAGATATCCTCTGAGGACTGCATTACAATTCAGGAGACAGATCGACTATGATAGTTCAAGGGTGGTGGCAGAATAGCTTGGCGCCTACAGGCGCCAAGCTATTCTGCCACCACCCTCGAACTGTCGTGGTCGAGCCTTATCTTCTGTGGTGTGTTGTGTGTCGCGGGCAGAATAGAATGTTATAGGATCACGTTACCGGATCTTCATGCTTTCAAAGGCATGTCGTTGTGATAGTGCATTTTATGCAGTTAGAAATAGTGTGGCTCGGTTGAAAAGAATCTCATGGGCGATGTAATATAATAGGACTTGTTTTGCAAGGCTTGTTTTGCAGGATATGTCACCTCTCATTATACACCAACATTTAGGTGGCTACAGCAGCCGCCTAAATGACAGTCTTCAATAACAAGTGATCTCACACAACAGTGGTCGCTCAACGCAGATACTGCCTGTACAAATGACCTTCCGATAAAACAAAATGCCGGGGAAAAGAATTAATTACTGTTAACCCATTCTGTCTCAGGTACAAAATACCCACATTTTGAAGTTGTCCTCTTAGGGACTGCATTACAATTCAGGGGACATATCGACCATGATAGGTCAAGGTCATGGTCAATCGGCATATCTTGTTGTGGTGTGTCGGGGCTCAATCAGTTAATACAATATTTGTGTATCTTCTTTTTGTACGTATTTATACTCGTATGTTTTCAAGATGACCATGATGGTGATGCTAGCAGTAGTAGCAGCAGTTGTAGTTTGCAAAGTCCTTTCCCGATATGCAAAGGTTATCGGGGCGAACTCCGACGCAGTGGGCCTGCACACGACTGTGCGCGGGCCCGGCCATTGAGGCCGACTTTGGCCCGATAACCATTTACATACTTGGCTTGTTATTGACACAGGTTTCCTGCCCAGTCCTCAGTTGTCAACAACTATATACTTCGTGCACACTTCTGAGTGCATTCACCCGTAGCACATTACTGTACGTCGGTGGCCACAAGCCTGCGTTTGCTTTCCGCCGTGATGGCTGCAGAATTTGCTTTTAGCCGTGGTGACCTCTGCGGTCATTACGTCTGACAACAAATTGTGGAAATATTGTGGCAAAAATGGCTGGCCTTTCTAAATCCGTGGCTGGTTTGTCACACTTCGCACAAGCACGTGGTTTTAAGGATGCGAGACAGGAGAGACTGCTTTGTCAAAACAGGAAATTAAAAATCTATACCAATGTTCTTTAACTCATTCAGGTCGACGGCCGTATTCCGGCCCCAAATTTGGAAGGCGTCATCTAACGACTATGCACCAGTTGCAGGAGATGGATCGACCATGATAATTCAAGGGCAGAG
Source organism: Semisulcospira habei (assembly GCA_036245525.1). Taxonomy (NCBI): domain Eukaryota; kingdom Metazoa; phylum Mollusca; class Gastropoda; family Semisulcospiridae; genus Semisulcospira; species Semisulcospira habei. The sequence continues at coordinate 243,600,161 of BTPG01000003.1, forward strand.
CCAGATTAGCTTGGCTCCGACAGGCGCCAAGCTAATCTGGCACTGCCCTTGAATTATCATGGTCGACCTATCTCCTGCTGTAGTGCGTCAGGGCTGAGCGGGAGCCAATGGCAATACAGCGGGTGTCAGGAAAGCTTGTACGGGGTGGGCATTGCGTCTAGTGAAGGGCTGTGACCTTGGGGAATGATTCATAGACCTCCTGCATGGGTCTGAACAAGTGGCAACTAACAAGATTACCCCCTTTACGCAGTTGTTCTTAATTCATTCGACACGTGTTGAATTCGGGTAGCAGGCTGTGTGTCGCGTATCTTAAAACCGCCACACCCGGAGGTGGATCTGCCATGATATATTTGAAGGGAAGTGTAAGGTTAGCTCGACGCCCGAAAAGTGCAAAGTCTTGAACGATCATGGTCGGTCTGTCTCATGAACTGCAAAGTCTAAAATCACATAAGAGCAAAATATATAAAACACATTGTATATATTTTCGCATTCATTCATTCATTCATTCATTCATTCATTCATCCTTTCTTTCTTTCTTTCTTTCTTTCTTTCTTTCTTTCTTTTCATTCATTCATTCATTCATTCATTAATTCAATCATCCTTTCTTTCTCTCTTTCTTTCTTTCTTTCTTTCTTTCATTCATTCATTCATTCGTGCATTCATTCATTCATTTATTCATTCATTCATTCATTCATTCATCCTTTCTTTCTTTCTTTCTTCTTTCTTTCGTTCTTTCTTTCATTCATTCATTCATATCATTTCATTCATTCTTTCTTCTTCATATCATCCTTTCTTTCTTCTTCTTTCTTCTTTCTTTCTTTCTTTCTTTCATTCATTCATTCATTCGTGCATTCATTCATTCATTTATTCATTCATTCATTCATTCATTCATTCATTCAATCATCCTTTCTTTTTTTCTTTCTTCTTTCTTTCTTTCTTTCTTTCTTTCATTCATTTATTCATTCTTGCATTCATTCATTCATTCATTCATTCATTCAATCATTCATTCAATCATCCTTTCTTTCTTTCTGTCTTCTTTCTTTTTTTCTTTCTTTCTTTCTTTCATTCATTCATTCATTCGTGCATTCATTCATTCATCGCCGATGTGAGATTGCCTTCGTCGTTGCTCGGCATTAACATCTTCACTGGCGAGATAAATTGAACACAACGCGACTGCAAGAGACATAGATCCTCATGAGCCCCCGCAGTCGCGGGGGCTCGTGAGGATCTATGTCTTTTGCTAAGACCTATTTTGTATTCCTACTCATTGGAGGGTTCTGTCATTGGGTCGTTGAAAGAACAAAGATTTGAGTGTCCAAATGTATGTACAGTGGCAGAGAAGGAATTAAACCCCAATAACTGACTAACTCTTTCATTCAGTGTGTGTTTCAGACCAGCCCACCAAGCATGTCCATCTCTCTCTCTCTCTCTCTCTCTCTCTCTCTCTCTCTCTCTCTCTCTCTCTCTCTCTCTCTCTCTCTCTCTCTCTCTCTCTCTCTGCCGGCGTGTGTGAGTGTGTGCGTGTGTGTGTGTGAGCGTGCGTGTGCGTGCGTGCATATGTTCGTGCGTGAGCGAGTGCATTCATGAGCCAGTGTGGTATGTGTATGTTTACATGTCGATGTCATTTATGTAGTAGATGTAGCAACGGCAAGTTTGAAAAGTGGTCCTGTTACCAAATAACTTCTAACATTGGAAAATAAAGATTCATTGTTTATTGTTCATTCTCTCTCTCTCTCTCTCTCTCTCTCTCTCTCTCTCTCTCTCTCTCTCTCTCTCTCTCTCTCTCTCTCTCTCTCTCTCTCTCTCTCTCTCTCTCTCTCTCTCTCTCTCTCTCTCTCTCTCTCTCTCTCTCTCTCTCTACTGGGCTTTCTCCTGACAGTCAAGTTCCGACCCCAAATGGCTTCCACCGAGACCCACCCCTTACTCCCCCCCCCCCTCCCACCCGCAGGGTCCATGGGATTACCTCTGTTGGGCAACCTATTGCATCTGGGCAGGAAAACCTACACCTAAAAATGACGTCATACCGACAGCACTGCGGTGATGTGTACAGAATCGTCACGGGCTCAAGGCCAGCAGGTACCAGTGTCTGTTGATTGGTTGGTTAGTCACGTTGTGCGTTCCTTGGTTGGTTGTTCAGTTCGTGTCCAGTTTGTTCGTCGGTTCCCTGCTTGATCCTTGGTTGGTTGTTAACCCTTAGAGAGCCGTGGGCGCATTTCCCGCGTTTTGGCAGTGTTACTTAACGACTATAATTGTACCACTTGCAGGAGGTGGACTGACCATGATGATTCAAGAGTAGTGCCAGATTAGCTTGGCGCCTGAAGGCGCCAAGCTAATCTGGCACTACCCTTGAATTATCATGGTCAGTCAATCTCCTGCTGCAGGGTGTTGGCGTTGTATTTTACTTTTGTATCATTGTTGGTTAGGTGAGTGTATGGGGTGAACGGATAGACGTATTTGTGTTCGTAATACTTTACTTTCACACAGCGAGTTTTTTTTTTTTTTTTTTTTTTTTTTTTTTTTTTTTTTTTTTTTGCAGTGAACGACTCTCAACAACCAACGAGTGTCAAAACGACGGAGGACAACCAACGTGTGCCATAGTTTACCGAGTAAAAGACAACAACGCTCCAAACTAATCCAAGAGGCATAGATCCTCATGGACCGATAACCAGCCTTGTACCATAAGCACGCACAACGCTCCCAAACTTCTCCAAGATGGCTCATGGGGTTCTACGTCTCTTGGAGATGCTAGGATTGTTGTCTATGCTTAAGGAACAAGCTGGTTATCCACCGTGACTTTACTCATTCAGCCCGACGCACGTATTTCCCAAATTTTGGAGGCGTCATCAAACGACTATGCGCCTGTTGCTGGAGATGGATCGACCATGATAATTCAAGGGTAGTGCCATGTCGGCGCCAAGCTAATCTGACACTACCCTTGAATTATCATGGTCGATCCATCTCCTGCAGTAGTGCGTCAGGACTGAATGGGTTAATGGCAGTCGTCTGGAGTAAACGTAACCTCTGTCGGCAGTGAAGAGAAAAGGGGAGACTGCCAGTGCTAATAATTCAGTAAAGAGAAAAGCGGAAACTGCCAGTGCTAATAATTCAGTGAAGAGAAAAGCGGAAACTGCCAGTGCTAATAATTATTTTAGGAAGATTACATAGTAAAGTAGATAAAACTAAAAGCACTGTCAGGGAGAGAAGTGTGCATGATCGACCAGTGATCATAGATCTACTTTGGTCAAAGCACCCCCGCTTTTCTATCTTTTTTGGTGCTTTGAACAAAGTAGATCTATGATAACTGGTCGATCATACACACTTCTCTCCCCTGACAGTGCTTTTAGCTACTTTACTTTGTAATCTTCTCTCTGCAGTGGTTCTGGACGGACTGGACCAAGTGTGGAGGGCCTGCGTGAAGCAGGCCGAGGATTTCGCCGGCCGGCCGGACTTGTACACGTTCAAGTTCATGGCTAACGGCAACAGCATGGCTTTCGGCGGACTACGGCAAGCGATGGAAGATGCACCGCAAGATCGCGCAGAACTTACGCCCCTCTCCACCTTCACCAATAAGCGCACCAGCCCCATCGAGGACACCCGCCATCGCATCGAAGGCGGAAGTTTTGGTAAGAACGGCGGACGAAAACTAAAGCTTTGTGGTATGGACTCATTCGACAGATATGTCAGACTGGACCACGACTCCGATTGGAAAATGAAATCTTAGGTATGTTCTTTGTATCAAGAAATTAAATGATGACTGAACTTCCCATTACATGAAATGAATCACTCAAGTTTAGGTTGGCAGATAAAACACTCATTTAAATTCGCAGCTGGCATTTGTGATTTCTTTGGCTTAATGGAAGACAATCATTATTTAACCAATTTAGTGCTGACAAAATCTGACCACCCCCTAGCTGCAAGATGTATAGATCCTCATGAGCCGCCGCATTTGCCGGGGCTCATGAGAATCTATGCCTTTTGTTAACGACATTCAACCAAGATTGTTGAAACCCAGTCTGCGTCAGCAGCACTGAAAGGGTTAATGTAATTTTACCGGTAATGAGACATGCTTGCTCAAGGGTGGTGCCAAATTAACTTCCCATACCGTTCGCGGGAATGCCCCGCCCCCCTTCCCCCCCCCCTCCCTCCCCCCTCCCTCCCCCCTCCCTCCCAAAGGTATGGAGAAAGGCAGCGGGAGTTCAGCAGGCTTGACAGGACGCGGGAGATCCATAGTGAACCAGACCAATATTGGTACGATATCAAAAAGAATTCTGGGAAGACTTCTGATGGGGTGGGGTGAAGCGCGTATGGTCTTTTCCGAGCGGATCCCATCTTGACTGAACTGAACTCCCAGATAGACCCACGTGGAGGGCGCGGGGGTGGGGGGAGGTTGGAGGAGGGAGGGGGGAGGAGGGGTTTAGCCACAAGTACACTTCTAATCAAATGAGAAGCTACCCAATGTGCAAAAGACCATCGGGCTTATGTCGGCCGCCGTTGGCCCGCGCACGGTCGTGCGCGGCCAACGGCGGCCGACATAAGCCCGATGGCCTTTTTCCTCATTGGGTCATCATCAAGTGGCCTTGTGGCGTATTCCCCGTGTGTGTCTATCCAGGTAATACTCCCCAAAACGGCACGGTTGGCACCTGTCAAAGCTCAAAACTAAACTGACACTGCCTTTGCAGTCTTTGTGATCTTATTATCCTATGCTGTGGTGCACGACTGTGTTAAATGTTCAAACCGTTCCGTCCATTTCAGGTTGATCATGTGATTGCGACTGGCGGAAGGCCGTTTGACCCTCACAACGAGGTCTACCTGTCTGTTGGCAACATCATCTGAGCCATTTGCTTTGCCGGAAAACGGCACTAGCCCTGACACTGTCAGCAATGAGGGTTATGTCTGATTAACCCCTTTCAGTGCCGGCTGATGCAGTCTTGTTTTTTTAATCTTCGTTAATCGGCCAAGACTTAGAAACTCTAAATGTCCCAGGAACATGGATTCAAAGTGGTGTCAGCAAGTGATATAGATCCTCATGAGCCCCCGCGTTTGCACCCGCAAACGGCCCGCAAGCACGTGCACGGACGCACACAAGCAGGCAAGGGCTCAAGCACGCATGCACATACACACACACATAAATCTTACCATCTCTGCAGGCACTGCTTCAAACGAGTTTTATCCCCATACCCAGAGTAATAGGTCAATTAATCGATCAGTCAGTCAGTTAGTCAGTTAGTCAGTTAGTCAGTTAGTCAGTTAGTCAGTCAGTCAGTCAGTCACGCAGCCAGTCACTCAATAAATGAGTAAAATGAAATAAAAGATAAGAACAAAAATTAATAACAAAACAAAAAATGTGATCCATAAGATCGAAATTCGCAAAGTGAGATTGTCAACTGAATACTATACCACAAATTACGCGACAGATCCACCCTGATAGTTCAATGGTGGTGCCAGAATAGCTCGGCGCCTGCAGGTGCCAAGCTATTCTGGCACCACGCTTGAACTATCATAGTTGATAAACCAGTGTGTCTGGGTTTGAAAAGGGTAATGAAGGTCTGTCAGTTTGGTGTTACAGTTTCAAACCTTTGGGTCCAAATTACATACCAGCATGTACACAATTACGACCTCTACTAGTGAGAACCATTGTCATTTACATCTTTTTTTTATTTCTGGTAGAGCAGGTTCTGAGGTAAGGAAAGTACCAACCGGGAACTGAGACATCATTTCAGCGTTCTGGCATATCCCTCTTCACCCAGACGGGGAGGACTCGCACACTGTTCATAGCTAAGTCCTCAGACTGAGAAAGACAGCTGACAATAAGTAAGTCAAGAGACGCGAGAGACAGATTGTCATGAGCCAGCGCAATATGTCTTGGGCATGTAGACCTATGCCTCTTGGGGTGAGAATGGCGGGTAGTGGTGATTGGGGGCTGGTTGTGGAGGTGGTGGTGGGGGTGGAGGGGGGGGGGGGGGGGCTGAGGGAGGAAGTGGTAGCCTCGGAGTGTCTCAGAATCCATACCGTCTGCTGCTTGAAAGAAAACACACTGAAGAATTTTAGCAGCTCTGAAGTATGATATAAACTATAGGCCGTTGCAAACGAGCAAGAGATATAGATGCTCATGAGCCCCTGCGGACGCAGGGGCGCATGAGAATCTATGGCTCTTGCAGTCGGATGGTGTGCGGCTGGTGATGGGGACTGGATAAAGTACTGTACATAACAGAAGAGGGGGAGACTTGAGTACCGTGGCTTCCCGGGGGACGCCGCATGATTGACTCTCCGGGAAAAATAGCAGAAGACAAGAAAATCTGAAGACGTGTTAAGGGTGACAGTACTGAGGAGTGCAGAAGGGACGAATGTTATTTTGGGCTTTCCGATAAAACAACAAGAACAACAACAACATCTCACAACTGAACAATGCAATAACTAAAACAACAGCGAGAACAACGACCCACAACAATAACAGCAACCCAAAACAGTAACAACATCCGATAGCTATAACAACAAAACTAAATCAAGATCTTAAAAGGGGAAAGAAACAACAAACAAAGATAAGAAGTGGAACATAAAACAAAACATCAAGAAAGCGTAAGATATCAACAATAGCAACGACACCACTGCCATCAACAACGAAATCAATAGCAGCCACAGCCAACAAACAAAAAAACAAAAAAAAACAACAAAATTGCCAACAACAAACACAACTATGCATGAACATTCTATTAAACCAGAAAACAGGAACAAGAACAAGAACAACGTTTATTGTCGAGGGACCCATTGGGGCCAAAACACACAGATGGATCGGACTTAACTATCATGTACATTACTTTACATCATTCTTTAAGCTCTTTGAGTCCACACGGAATTTTGCACTTTTCTGTCGATAGCAAGTCAGTTCATTGGAACATTATTGATGGCAAAGTGTGTTAACATTTTCACGGCGAGGAAAAAATCGAACGCCACCCGACTGCAAGATGCGTAGATCTTCATGAGCCCCCGCAGTCGCGGGGGCTCATGAGGATCTATGCCTTTTGCTGAAGTCACTTTGAAAACATGTTGCTTGGGCGGTTGGGTCTCTTAAGCGCTTCACTGCCAGTGTAATAACGTTTCCTGTGTAAACCCAAAGGCAAGAGCTCCAGCAGTCCCATGAACAATGGATACAAGTATAAGTTATTGGTCGCAAGGGCTTGCCACACGGAACCTTGTAGGCCTGAGTGAGGTCAAAGGAACCATTGTATCCCCAAAGGCCTTCGGGGTACAATGGTTCCTTTGACCTCCCGGAGGCCTGCAAGGGTCGGTGTAGCAAGCCCCTGCTAGCAATAACGTATTTGTTTTCATTCCTCCGCTATTTTCGTAAAAGAAATCAAGCATACTTTTTTTTTTTCTAAGGCAGGTATGATTAAAAATACAAAATCCTGTTTTTCGATTTCGGTTCTAGCACTGGTATATGCGGGTCGAACTTGATAACTTAATGGGACATGCTCCAGGTTATAAAGGGTCGTTCTGTCTTACTGTCATGTTGGACGAAAAGGGTTAACTTAACATAAGTTGGAGTGTGAATGTCGTAAAATCTAGGAGAGATCCATTCGATCTCCGACCAGGGTCTGTAGTAAACGTCCGTTTACTTGTGCCTACTCCTGTGGACTGTGAAAAGAAGGGTAGAGAAGTCTTGGTTGATATAAGACAACATTGAGAACTCGTTGTGACGGCGAACTCTAGCATCCAAAGCCAGCCCTGTAGCAGATCCCTTTAAACTCATTCTACCCCAGACACGCCCCAGCAAGATATGGATCGACCATGATAGTTCAAGGGTGATGCCAGAATAGCTTGGCGCCTATGGGCGCCAAGCTATTCTGGCATCACCCTTGAACTATCATGGTCGATCTGTGTCACTGCAATGCAGTCTTCAGAGGACAACGGCAACATGTGGGGATTTCGGTCTTGGGGCACAATGAGTTATTTAGCCATTTACTGCCTGTGGACGCAGATTGCGTGTTTGAAATCGTAAATTGTGAAAGACCCGCAGCTGTCAAAGGAACATAGATGCATCGTGGCATCAGCAAGAGGCATAGATCCTCATGAGCCCCTGCAGTGAACTGCGGGGGCTCATGAGGATCTATGTCTCTTGCGTTTGGATTGAGTACAGTTTTTTCTCGACAGCGAAGGGGTCAACTCATCCTGCCGGCGACACACCACACAGCGAGATAAATATGGCTCGACCATGATAGTTCAAGGGTGGGTGGCAGAATAGCTTAGCGCCTGTAGGCGCCAAGCTATTCTGCCACCACCCTTGAACTATCATGGTCGTTCTTTCACCTGAATTGTAATGCAGTCCTTGGAGGATAACTCCAAAATGTGGGCATTTCGTACCTCGGGCACAACGAGTTAAGAGACGGCACACTCATAATTATTGCCTGAATAACTAGCATTTTTTTCCCCTTCCATCGCCATCCTCGTGTATCAAAGGTTCACACTACTACAATGTCTTCAAAGGAGCTTCAAGTCTCAACATTATTTATCAAGCCCCCTTTTTTTCTGCGTAAGACACAAACTCTCATGAAAACTCTCTCAGATCGCATTTGCTCCAAAAGATTGCGTCTGAAGCAAACAGTAATAAACAACCTCTACTTCTCGGTTTTTTACCAGGGAGAAGGTCATCGGCATTTCAGCCTAACCTTCGAAGACGTCACCTTCTTAGACTGTATGATATGAAATTTCATCCTCCAACACGCAAAGACACACACTGACATAAATTTGCGGTAAGGAGAGATGGCATATTATATGTAAGGGGCTGCTACAGTGTCACCCCGCCCTCCAGTACACCGTGTCTTGGATATAACGCGCACAGTTCTCTGTGTTACCCCGCCCTCCAGTACACCGTGTCTTGGATATAACGCGCACAGTTCTCTGTGTCACCCCGCCCTCCAGTACACCGTGTCTTGGATATAACGCGCACAGTTCTCTGTGTCACCCCGCCCTCCAGTACACCGTGTCTTGGATATAACGCACACAGTTCTCTGTGTCACCACGCCCTCCAGTACACCGTGTCTTGGACATAACGCGCACAGTTCTCTGTGTCACCCCGCCCTCCAGTACACCGTGTCTTGGATATAACGCGCACAGTTCTCTGTGTCACCCCGCCCTCCAGTACACCGTGTCTTGGATATAACGCGCACAGTTCACTGTGTCACCCCGCCCTCCAGTACACCGTGTCTTGGATATAACGCGCACAGTTCTCTGTGTCACCCCGCCCTCCAGTACACCGTGTCTTGGATATAACGCGCACAGTTCTCTGTGTCACCCCGCCCTCCAGTACACCGTGTCTTGGATATAACGCGCACAGTTCTCTGTGTCACCCCGCCCTCCAGTACACCGTGTCTTGGATATAACGCGCACAGTTCTCTGTGTCACCCCGCCCTCCAGTACACCGTGTCTTGGATATAACGCGCACAGTTCTCTGTGTCACCCCGCCCTCCAGTACACCGTGTCTTGGATATAACGCGCACAGTTCTCTGTGTCACCCCGCCCTCCAGTACACCGTGTCTTGGATATAACGCGCACAGTTCTCTGTGTCACCCCGCCCTCCAGTACACCGTGTCTTGGATATAACGCGCACAGTTCTCTGTGTCACCCCGCCCTCCAGTACACCGTGTCTTGGATATAACGCGCACAGTTCTCTGTGTCACCCCGCCCTCCAGTACACCGTGTCTTGGATATAACGCGCACAGTTCTCTGTGTCAACCCTCCCTCCAGTACACCGTGTCTTGGATATAACGCGCACAGTTCTCTGTGTCACCCCGCCCTCCAGTACACCGTGTCTTGGATATAACGCGCACAGTTCTCTGTGTCACCCCGCCCTCCAGTACACCGTGTCTTGGATATTTCGCGCACAGTTCTCTGTGTCACCCCGCCCTCCAGTACACCGTGTCTTGGATATAACGCGCACAGTTCTCTGTGTCACCCCGCCCTCCAGTACACCGTGTCTTGGATATAACGCGCACAGTTCTCTGTGTCACCCCGCCCTCCAGTACACCGTGTCTTGGATATAACGCGCACAGTTCTCTGTGTCACCCCGCCCTCCAGTACACCGTGTCTTGGATAGATATAACGCGCACAGTTCTCTGTGTCACCCCGCCCTCCAGTACACCGTGTCTTGGATATAACGCGCACAGTTCTCTGTGTCACCCCGCCCTCCAGTACACCGTGTCTTGGATATAACGCGCACAGTTCTCTGTGTCACCCCGCCCTCCAGTACACCGTGTCTTGGATATAACGCGCACAGTCCTCTGTGTCACCCCGCCCTCCAGTACACCGTGTCTTGGATATAACGCGTACAGTCCTCTGTGTCACCCCGCCCTCCAGTACACCGTGTCTTGGATATAATGCGCACAGTTCTCTGTGTCACCCCGCCCTCCAGTACACCGTGTCTTGGATATAACGTGCACAGTTCTCTGTGTCACCCCGCCCTCCAGTACACCGTGTCTTGGATATAACGCGCACAGTTCTCTGTGTCACCCCGCCCTCCAGCACACCGTGTCTTGGATATTTTGCGCACAGTTCTCTGTGTCACCCCGCCCTCCAGCACACCGTGTCTTGGATATAACGCGCACAGTTCTCTGTGTCACCCCGCCCTCCAGCACACCGTGTCTTGGATATAACGCGCACAGTTCTCTGTGTCACCCCGCCCTCCAGTACACCGTGTCTTGGATATAACGCGCACAGTTCTCTGTGTCACCCCCGCCCTCCAGTACACCGTGTCTTGGATATAACGCGCACAGTTCTCTGTGTCACCCTGCCCTCCAGTACACCATGTCTTGGATATAACGCGCACAGTTCTCTGTGTCATCCAGCCCTCCAATACACCGTGTCTTGGATATAACGCGCACAGTTCTCTGTGTCACCCCGCCCTCCAGTACACCGTGTCTTGGATATAACGCGCACAGTTCTCTGTGTCACCCCGCCCTCCAGTACACCGTGTCTTGGATATAACGCGCACAGTTCTCTGTGTCACCTAGCCCTCCAGTACACCGTGTCTTGGATATAACGCGCACAGTTCTCTGTGTCACCCAGCCCTCCAATACACCGTGTCTTGGATATAACGCGCACAGTTCTCTGTGTCACCCCGCCCTCCAGTACACTGTGTCTTGGATATAACGCGCACAGTTCTCTGTGTCACCCCGCCCTCCAGTACACCGTGTCTTGGATATAACGCGCACAGTTCTCTGTGTCACCCCGCCCTCCAGTACACCGTGTCTTGGATATAACGCGCACAGCTCTCTGTGTCACCCCGCCCTCCAGTACACCGTGTCTTGGATATAACGCGCACAGCTCTCTGTGTCACTCCGCCCTTAAGTACACCGTGTCTTGGATATAACGCGCACAGTTCTCTGTGTCACCCCGCCCTCCAGTACACCGTGTCTTGGATATAACGCGCACAGCTCTCTGTGTCACCCCGCCCTCCAGTACACCGTGTCTTGGATATAACGCGCACAGCTCTCTGTGTCACCCCGCCCTCCAGTACACCGTGTCTTGGATATAACGCGCACAGTTCTCTGTGTCACCCCGCCCTCCAGTACATCGTGTCTTGGATATAACGTGCACAGTTCTCTGTGTCACCCCGCCCTCCAGTACATCGTGTCTTGGATATAACGCGCACAGTTCTCTGTGTCACCCCGCCCTCCAGTACACCGTGTCTTGGATATAACGCACACAGTTCTCTGTGTCACCCCGCCCTCCAGTACACCGTGTCTTGGATATAACGCGCACAGTTCTCTGTGTCACCCCGCCCTCTAGTACACCGTGTCTTGGATATAACGCGTACAGTTCTCTGTGTCACCCCGCCCTCCAGTACACCGTGTCTTGGATATAACGCGCACAGTTCTCTGTGTCACCCCGCCCTCCAGTACACCGTGTCTTGGATATAACGCGCACAGTTCTCTGTGTCACCACGCCCTCCAGTACACCGTGTCTTGGATATAACGCGCACAGTTCTCTGTGTCACCCCGCCATCCAGTACACCGTGTCTTGGATATAACGCGCACAGTTCTCTGTGTCACCCCGCCCTCCAGTACACCGTGTCTTGGATATAACGCGCACAGTTCTCTGTGTCACCCCGCCCTCCAGTACACCGTGTCTTGGATATAACGCGCACAGTTCTCTGTGTCACCCCGCCCTCCAGCACACCGTGTCTTTGATATAACGCGCACAGTTCTCTGTGTCACCCCACCCTCCAGCACACCGTGTCTTGGATATAACGCGCACAGTTCTCTGTGTCACCCCGCCCTCCAGCACACCGTGTCTTGGATATAACGCGCACAGTTCTCTGTGTCACCCCGCCCTCCAGTACACCGTGTCTTGGATATAACGCGCACAGTTCTCTGTGTCACCCCGCCCTCCAGCACACCGTGTCTTGGATATAACGCGCACAGTTCTCTTTTTTCACCCCACCCTCCAGCACACCGTGTCTTGGATATAACGCGCACAGTTCTCTGTGTCACCCCGCCCTCCAGCACACCGTGTCTTGGATATTTCGCGCACAGTTGTCTGTGTCACCCCGCCCTCCAGCACACCGTGTCTTGGATATAACGCGCACAGTTCTCTGTGTCACCCCGCCCTCCAGTACACCGTGTCTTGGATATAACGCGCACAGTTCTCTGTGTCACCCCGACCTCAAGTACACCGTGTCTTGGATATAACGCGCACAGTTCTCTGTGTCACCCCGCCCTCCAGTACACCGTGTCTTGGATATAACGCGCACAGTTCTCTGTGTCACCCCGCCCTCCAGTACACTGTGTCTTGGATATAACGCGCACAGTTCTCTGTGTCACCCCGCCCTCCAGTACACCGTGTCTTGGATATAACGCGCACAGTTCTCTGTGTCACCCCGCCCTCCAGTACACTGTGTCTTGGATATAACGCGCACAGTTCTCTGTGTCACCCCGCCCTCCAGTACACCGTGTCTTGGATATAACGCGCACAGTTCTCTGTGTCACCCCGACCTCCAGTACACTGTGTCTTGGATATAACGCGCACAGTTGTCTGTGTCACCCCGCCGCCCTCCAGTACACCGTGTCTTGGATATAACGCGCACAGTTCTCTGTGTCACCCCCGCCCTCCAGTACACCGTGTCTTGGATATAACGCGCACAGTCCTCTGTGTCACCCCCGCCCTCCAGTACACCGTGTCTTGGATATAACGCGCACAGTCCTCTGTGTCACCCCGCCCTCCAGTACACTGTGTCTTGGATATAACGCGCACAGTTCTCTGTGTCACCCCGCCTCCAGTACACCGTGTCTTGGATATAACGCGCACAGTTCTCTGTGTCACCCCGCCCTCCAGTACACCGTGTCTTGGATATAACGCGCACAGTTCTCTGTGTCACCCCGCCCTCCAGTACACCGTGTCTTGGATATAACGCGCACAGTTCTCTGTGTCACCCCGCCCTCCAGTACACCGTGTCTTGGATATAACGCGCACAGTTCTCTGTGTCACCCCGCCCTCCAGTACACCGTGTCTTGGATATAACGCGCACAGTTCTCTGTGTCACCCCGCCCTCCAGTACACCGTGTCTTGGATATAACGCGCACAGTTCTCTGTGTCACCCCGCCCTCCAGTACACCGTGTCTTGGATATAACGCGCACAGTTCTCTGTGTCACCCCGCCCTCCAGTACACCGTGTCTTGGATATAACGCGCACAGTTCTCTGTGTCACCCCGCCCTCCAGTACACCGTGTCTTGGATATAACGCGCTCAGTTCTCTGTGTCACCCCGCCCTCCAGTACACCGTGTCTTGGATACAACGCGCACAGTTCTCTGTGTCACCCCGCCCTCCAGTTACACCGTGTCTTGGATATAACGCGCACAGTTCTCTGTGTCACCCCGCCCTCCAGTACACCGTGTCTTGGATATAACGCGCACAGTTCTCTGTGTCACCCCGCCCTCCAGCACACCGTGTCTTGGATATAACGCGCACAGTTCTCTGTGTCACCCCGCCCTCCAGCACACCGTGTCTTGGATATAACGCGCACAGTTCTCTGTGTCACCCCGCCCTCCAGCACACCGTGTCTTGGATATTTCGCGCACAGTTCTCTGTGTCACCCCGCCCTCCAGCACACCGTGTCTTGGATATAACGCGCACAGTTCTCTGTGTCACCCCGCCCTCCAGTACACCGTGTCTTGGATATAACGCGCACAGTTCTCTGTGTCACCCCGCCCTCCAGTACACCGTGTCTTGGATATTTCGCGCACAGTTCTCTGTGTCACCCCGCCCTCCAGTACACCGTGTCTTGGATATAACGCGCACAGTTCCCTGTGTCACCCCGCCCTCCAGTACACCGTGTCTTGGATTTAACGCGCACAGTTCTCTGTGTCACCCCGCCCTCCAGTACACCGTGTCTTGGATATAACACGCACAGTTCTCTGTGTCACCCCGCCCTCCAGTACACCGTGTCTTGGATATAACGCGCACAGTTCTCTGTGTCACCCCGCCCTCCAGTACACCGTGTCTTGGATATAACGCGCACAGTTCTCTGTGTCACCCCGCCCTCCAGTACACCGTGTCTTGGATATAACGCGCACAGTTCTCTGTGTCACCCCGCCCTCCAATACACCGTGTCTTGGATATAACGCGCACAGTTCTCTGTGTCACCCCGCCCTCCAGTACACCGTGTCTTGGATATAACGCACACAGTTCTCTGTGTCACCCCGCCCTCCAGTACACCGTGTCTTGGATATAACGCGCACAGTTCTCTGTGTCACCCCGCCCTCCAGTACACAGTGTCTTGGATATAACGCGCACAGTTCTCTGTGTCACCCCGCCCTCCAGTACACCGTGTCTTGGATATAACGCGCACAGTTCTCTGTGTCACCCCGCCCTCCAGTACACTGTGTCTTGGATATAACGCGCACAGTTCTCTGTGTCACCCCGCCCTCCAGTACACCGTGTCTTGGATATAACGCGCACAGCTCTCTTTGTCACCCCGCCCTCCAGTACACCGTGTCTTGGATATAACGCGCACAGTTCTCTGTGTCACCCCGCCCTCCAGTACACCGTGTCTTGGATATAACGCGCACAGCTCTCTGTGTCACCCCGCCCTCAAGTACACCGTGTCTTGGATATAACGCGCACAGTTCTCTGTGTCACCCCGCCCTCCAGTACACCGTGTCTTGGATATAACGCGCACAGCTCTCTGTGTCACCCCGCCCTCCAGTACACCGTGTCTTGGATATAACGCGCACAGCTCTCTGTGTCACCCCGCCCTCCAGTACACCGTGTCTTGGATATAACGCGCACAGTTCTCTGTGTCACCCCGCCCTCCAGTACACCGTGTCTTGGATATAACGCGCACAGTTCTCTGTGTCACCCCGCCCTCCAGTACACCGTGTCTTGGATATAACGCGCACAGCTCTCTGTGTCACCCCGCCCTCCAGTACACCGTGTCTTGGATATAACGCGTACAGTTCTCTGTGTCACCCCGCCCTCCAGTATACCGTGTCGTGGATATAACGCGCACAGTTCTCTGTGTCACCCCGCCCTCCAGTACACCGTGTCTTGGATATAACGCGCACAGCTCTCTGTGTCACCCCGCCCTCCAGTACACCGTGTCTTGGATATAACGCGCACAGCTCTCTGTGTCACCCCGCCCTCCAGTACACCGTGTCTTGGATATAACGCGCACAGTTCTCTGTGTCACCCCGCCCTCCAGTACACCGTGTCTTGGATATAACGCGCACAGTTCTCTGTGTCACCCCGCCCTCAAGTACACCGTGTCTTGGATATAACGCGCACAGTTCTCTGTGTCACCCCGCCCTCCAGTACACCGTGTCTTGGATATAACGCGCACAGTTCTCTGTGTCACCCCGCCCTCCAGTACACCGTGTCTTGGATATAACGCGCACAGTTCTCTGTGTCACCCCGCCCTCCAGTACACCGTGTCTTGGATATAACGCGCACAGTTCTCTGTGTCACCCCGCCCTCCAGTACACCGTGTCTTGGATATAACGCGCACAGTTCTCTGTGTCACCCCGCCCTCCAGTATACCGTGTCGTGGATATAACGCGCACAGTTCTCTGTGGGTCGCAAAAGCAAAAGGTCCCAGGCCGACGTCAGCCTTAGCTGGCCGGCGTACAGATTTGCGCGCGCGCACACACATAGACACACACAAACACACACACACACACACAGATCCGTGAACATACACACACACACACACACACACACGAGCAGCTGTGCAAAGACACACACACATACACACACGCACACACACAAACACGCACGAACAGCTGTGCAAACACACACACACACACACACACACACACACACACACAGAGAGAGACGTGCGCGGGTCTGCTAATGTTGACGTCCGCCAGAGGTACCTTTGCTCACAAAATGGTGGTATTTTTTTTTTTTTTTAACAAGGCACTATGTAAATTCAGCACTATGATAATGCAATCACGAAAACTGGTTGGTTAGATCGGGATTTAACGTCGCGTACACGGAACGGGACTGATAATGGACGGTCTTAAGGTCCCGCCACACATGCCGATTTTGAGGCCGATTCTCGAGCAGTTTCGAATAGGAGTGTGATCGGGCCGGACTATAAAAACGTGTGCACTGCCACACTACTCCCGACTTTTTTTTAGCCGACCGGTTTGAAGCGAAGATCAAAGTCGTACCTGTTCTGCAAAATGGCTGCTAGTTTTGACAGTGATAATGATGTGCTTGCATTATCAGCAGTGTTGCATCATATTCGGGAAGAGGCGGGCGAGACATCGCCGACGAAGGTGGTACTGATCTTCCGCCATTTTCAAACTGAAACGACGTGCATTGCGAGACGCGCTCTGATTGGTTGAAGCTTACAATCGGGGCCGATTCGGATCGGAAAAATAGAGCAGGTTCTGAAAACCCGATTCCCAGCCGATTCGGATCGGATCGGATATATGACGTCATCCAATCGCAATCGGATCGGAATGGGCTTCAAAATCGGGGCACAATGGGCATGTGTGTCGGGGCCATTAATGCGATCACGAATAACGCGCTCTGACTTTGTATGGCTCCCCTGCACACCGCGATATACTGAGGTTGACCTGTATAACAACTTATCGTCTCTGGTGTCACTGAACCAGTTAGCAAGAAATAACTTTCTTTCTTACAAGAGGCTTACACCCTCACATCCGCACCGTCACCTAGAGGCATAGATCCTCATGAGCCCCCGCAATTGCGGGGGCTCATAAGGATCTATGCCTCTTTGTTGAAGAGTCCAAAAACCTTAGCTCATTTTACCCCAGACACACCACAGCAAGATAAGGATCGACCATGATAGTTCAAGGGTGATGCCAGAATAGCTTGGCGCCTATGGGCGCCAAGCTATTCTGGCATCATCCTTACTCACAAACCAGATAGGTGAGGCTAGCGCTGGCAGAATTGTACAACAAACCAAGGGGAATTACTCAGCGCTGGACAACAGTTAGATCCCCTGCCCCCGCCGATCAGGCACCCAATCGCCAGCCCACAGAGAAATACGCAGGTATAGAATAAGACGATCATTTGCATCTTCAAATAAGATGCATCAGGTCTCTTATATAACCCATGTCTTTCTCCGGAACTTAGGAAGTAGGCAGGGGAAACATACATACACAAACACGAAGGTGCATTACTATATGTGGTCGGGTAAATACCCTGAATTCCCACAGTAGATGCACAGAACATTACACAACAATGTAACGATACAAATTTGCCTCGAGTAATACTGAGATACTCACAAACCAGATAGGTGAGGCTAGCGCTGGCAGAATTGTACAACAAACCAAGGGGAATTACTCAGCGCTGGACAACAGTTAGATCCCCTGCCCCCGCCTATCAGGCACCAATCGCCAGCCCACAGAGAAATACGGCATCATCCTTGAACTATCATGGTCGATCTGTGTTCTGCACTGCAATGCAGTCTTCAGAGAACAACGGCAAAATTTGGGGATTTTGGTGTTGGGGTAGAATGAGCTAATTAGGTAACATGACATTTTCTTTTCTTCTTGGCGGGTGATGTTGTTATTCAGACAGACGCCAGCGCCTGAAAATGTCACGTCACGTCAGTCTGTCGGTGAAGAAAGATGTATGTATTTTGCATGTCAGTGTATATCAGTTTGGAAGAGATGTGTAAAGACCACCTCGCTCTTTAACTATTCCAGTGTCAGTCCACAGAAAACACCATTCAGCTGCAAGAGGCATAGATCCTCATGGGCCCCCGCTGACGCGTTGGTTCATGAGGATCTATGCCTCGCGGCTGTTTTCAAATCATTTGTTTTGGGGTTCTCGGTCTGACACTGATTGTTCCCAAAGTAGGTTATGCGTCCGCAGGTAATACACTGGTTAACCCTTATCATTCCGAATACACCAGTGTGTGAAATACTAAAATCAGTAGTTCAAGGGTAGTGCCAGAATAGCTTGGCGCCTCTAGACGCCAAGCTATTCTGGCACCACCTTGAACTAAACCCAATGGTCCATATCATCTTCTGTAAGTATTATAATGTAGCTTGCGCCGTATAGCAGTGTACAAATTTGAAGCTTTTAGCTTCAGTATAATATGGGTCAAAGCACGCCCAACAGTCTAGAAAATTTACCGGCGAAAACCGTCTGAGCGTTAAATGAACCTAACACTCCCTTTCCCCGCCGCATATAAACAGGTTAGAGCCATCGCGGCAACTAAATGGTTTAGGCATTCGCAATGACGAGTTTTGTCCCCTTGGAAAGAAAGAAGAGTTAGTCTCATTTACAAAGAAGAACCCAACGGAGAAAAGAAAGACGTTTAGAAAAGAGTGTTACAGCACAACTTATTAAATAAATTGTGTTGTAACTGTCTTTTCTAAGCGTGTTTCTATATCCGTTTGGTTTTTCTCTGCGTTTTACACGCCGGCTTGGCAGACACCATTTTTGGTCTGCAAACCAAGGGGAATTACAGCGCTGGACAGACAACAGTTAGATCCCCTGCCCTGTTGGGCAGGGGATCTAACTGTTGTCTGTCCAGCGCTGTAATTCCCCTTGGTTTGCATACAATTCTGTCAGCGCTAGCCTCACCTATCTGGTTTGTGAGCATTTTTGGTCTGGATTGTGTAGTCTCATTAAAATTTATAGGTGAGTTTTCCCGTGTAAAATTGTTAGAAAATTCGGCCGCGCGCTTTAAATTTGCTGTATTCTTGGAAACTACTAGCAGCCGTTAGACAAAGTACAGCCCTTATTGCAATCAGAGCGCAATTAAAAGCGACCTGCTATAGACATGTCCAACCAGTAAAGCTGGTGATTCCTATGTCACTTCCCCCTTATATTTTTCTTCTCTATTGGCTTGTGTTTGTCAAGTAATTTTATTTTCTTTTATTTTTTTATTTTATTTTTTGTTGCCTATTCAGAAGTATAAAATAATGAGTGCGATAGTAATTAATCAGTAGATTAGCAACGGCCAGTTCGAAAAATGGTTGCTAGGCCTACTACCAAACTTGTACCCTTGTCAAATGAAGGATCATTGTCACTGTCATTGTCAGTGTCATTGTCAGTGTCATTGTCATTGTCAGTGTCATTGTCAGTGTCATTGTCCGTGTCATTGTCAGTGTCGTTGTCAGTGTCATTGTCAGTGTCATTGTCATTGTCAGTGTCAGTGTCATTGTCAGTGTCATTGTCATTGTCAGTGTCATTGTCAGTGTCATTGTCAGGGGTTAAAAGTGCGCAATAATTCTTTATACAAGTTCTTTGTATTAGTTTTCAAATTCAAATTCAAAAATCTTTATTGTCCATTAAAATATTAGTATAAAATAAAAAATTTGTCTTCGGCTCACAAAACGTGAACAAGCAATTAAACACATATTTACATACAAATCCCTCCCCACGCCTATTAGAATCTATGATCCTTGCCGAATCGCATTCTATTGATGACTTGGAATCACATTATCACCACTCCTTCTCCTTTTAACCCGATCAATGTCGAGAAAATGTCAACACCGCCCATCTGCAAGAGGCATAGATCCTCATGAACCCCCGCAATCGCGGGGGGCTCATGAGGATCTATTCCTCTTTGCTGACGTCGCTTTCAATCCACGTTCCTGAGACAGCCGAGCCTTCGGGTATTGACTTAACTCATTCAGCCCTGACGCACTACAGCAGGAGATGGGTCGACCATGATAATTCAAGGGTAGTGCCAGATTAGCTTGGCGCCTGTCGGCGCCGAGCTAATCTGGCACTGCCCTTGAATTATCATGGTCGACCCATCTCGGGCAACAGGTGCGTAAGTCGTGAGATGACGCCTCCAAAATTTGGGACGTACGTGCGCCGGGCTGAATGGGTTAACCAAGTTTGCAGAAACACAGTGTGTGTGTCCACTGGCACTGAGCGGGTTAAGTTAATGCAGGACAAAATGGCTAAGTTAACCCTTTCAGACCCAAGGTCCCATTTCTCAAATTGTGGATGTGTCGCCTAACGATTGTGCATCAGCTGCAGGGGATGGCTTGACCCGTGATCATTCAAGGGTAGTGCCAGATTAGCTTGGAGGCGCCAAGCTAATCTTGCACTACCTTTGAATTATCATGGTCGATCCATCTCCTGCTGTAGGGGTCCGGGGATAAAAGGGTCAACTGGTGAAGTCGGAATGTCGAGAAACGAAAGGCGTTTCTGCTCTCCTTTTTCTTAGTACGTAGAAGAGTTCTACCGGTGCGAGCAAGGGGCGGTAGATAACCTCTGATGCGTGCGTCTGCTCACACGGTTTGGAAAAGGAAGGATAGAACAAGTCTTAGCTGAGGCACGACAATATTGGGAATCCGTTGCATCAGTAAATTTGAGCTAGCAACTCTTTCTCTGGAACAGATCGCTTTACGGGTTTTACATTTTGGGGGGATAAAATTGACCATAAAATTGATCCAGGGTGGTGCCAGAACAGCTTGGCGCCTTTAGGCGATGCAAAGTCATGTTTCTGGGAGCCCAGCTGGCGAGTGAAAATTTCACGACAGATAACTGTCAGTTTGACAAAGGGCTAACAGATACAAATTGGGCTACGAGATTTCAGTTGGCCATTACTCCAAATTGCTACTAGAACACTTGTTCCTTCCTGTACCACGAGATACATTCGACCATGATAGTTCAAGGGTGGTGCCAGAACAGCTTGGCGCCTTAGGCGCCAAGCTGTTCTGGCGCCACCCTTGAACTATCATGGTAGATCTGTCTCTTGAGAAACCGCTGCTTATTTTAAAAATAGTTCTTGACGCGGAAACACCAGACTCATATTATAAGTTCCCTGACATGGAAGGTAATTAGTCAAGTTTCTATCTATCTGTTTTGGACACAGTCAATAAAAATGCGGAAAGAACATTTTCAGAGGACATAGTTACGTCAAAATTAAAATAAAATAAAATAAAATAAAATAAAATAAAATAAAATAAAATAAAATAAAATAAAATAAAATAGCAAATAAAAGTGCGTCATCGCTGTCTTGCAAAAAGGAAGATCTTACAGTCTGTTTTTCTTTACATAGTCCCATGCTGACCATGAGAAAGAAAGTTAATGGTTTTGATCAATTTACAATGATGTAAAATCGCGGTAATAATTGTGAAACGTTTGCTGATCTGTGATTTTCGACCTTAAACCCTAGAACCGTAAGGTCCAAAATCACAGACAAGCACGCATGTACGAATCAATTTCCTTGCAAATGTTTATTGTATTAAAATATTATCTATGCGATGGTTTCTTTGATTGACTGATCGATTGATTGGTTGATTCATTGATTGATGGATTGACTGATTGACTGACTGACTGACTGATTGATTGATTGATTGATTGATTGATTGATTCTGAATTGATTTCTTGATATTTTGTTTACTAATTTACTGATTTTTGTTCGTTTATTTATTTGGTTCTTTATTTCGTTATTGCTTTATTTATCTATTTTGTCATTGATTATTGATTTTAAAGTTATTGATTTACTTGTTTTATCTTGGATCTTCGGTCCGCCATTAACCGCCCAGCGCGCAAAAGGCCATCGGAACGACGGTCGTGCGCGGGCCAACGGCGGCCGACATCGTCCCGATGGGCATTGCGCACTGGGCGTTGACAGTGTTTACAGCCCCCAGCCCAGCAATAAAGTCCGAAGCACGAAACAGTTTTCAGACACGTGGACATCATTTTGTGCTTTTTCCTTGCATCTATATATAAAATAGATTTACATCACTAGTGTCTGGGATATTACAACTCTCTCAGCTTCCGTGTGATTGAATGGAGTGCTTTGAGCATCACATACATTTTCCACTGTCGACACTTTGATGGCGTTGTCAGTTAGACACTGGTTTGCACAGCCGGGACCACGCCACAGGCTCGCGCATGTAATATTGGGTGTTAGTGCGGTGAGGTCTTGGAACACAACCCCTTAACTGGCTATGAAATATCAAACCGTTCCTCACCCAACTGCAAGAGATATAGATCCTCATGAGCCCCCGCAGTTGCGGGGGCTCATGAGGATCTATACCTCTTGCAGAACCGCTTTGCCTCCATGTTCCTTATGCGGCCGGAGATCCTCGACGTTAAATTGACAATTATTTCAAAAATACAGTCTGCAGGTTCAGGTTAGTTGGGGGTTTAACATCCACGGCACTGGACTGATAATGGACGGCCCTAACGGGCGGGTTGTGGGGGGAACGGGTGGGGTGTGCGTGGGGGAAGGGGGGAGTGTGGGAGGGGGAGTGGTCAAGGGACAGCTATTGCCTATGTAGTACGACCTGAACACGCATCAATTCGGCCGCACTGCAACAGTGCCACTTTTAACGGACATGCTATCTGAAGGAGCCCGTCGTTGTGTCTGGACACACCGCGCTGCAGTCACTGGCAGAAAGGGTTAAACCCCTAATTGCTACTGACGCCCTTGCGCCTTTACTGCCCAACG
>BTPG01000003.1:243628055-243665555 GCA_036245525.1 Semisulcospira habei
TTGCCGGAACAGATCTGGTCTGAAAGATCAAACCATTTTAAACACATCCCTGGCGTTCCATTTTGCACTGCCAATACATCCTGCACAATCACAAAAACAACAGAAAGAAAGGAAGAACAGGAAAGATGAGGACGAATTCAGACGATGACGATGATGATGATGACAAACGATGATAAAGATGATGATGATGATGATGATGATGATGATGATGATGATGACGATAGCGATGAAGATGCTGATGATGGTGGTGGTGATGATGATGGTGATGATGAACCTGACGACGACGACGAAGATGATGATGATGATGACGATGACGACAATGACATAACGATAATGACGATGGTGGTCAACTGAGACGTGCATGGTCAGTAAAAAAAACCAAGTCTGTCTGAATTTAGTATGCGGTGACCCATGAATAACATTAACACATTAACCGAGGACCGGAATCCCCAAACTTTAAAGTTGCCCTCTGAAGGAATGTAATACAGTTCTAGCGACAGATCGAACATGATAGTTCAAGGGTGGTGCCAGAATAGCTTGGCGCCTGTGGGCGCCAAGATATTCTGGCACCACCCTTGAACTATCATGTTCGATCCGTGTCTTGCTGTGGTGTGTCCTCGCTGAATGAGTTTTTTTTTACTTCTTGCGCTTGTCGTAATTGGCTGCAAAATACAGTCCGACAACTTGATCATACTGTGTCGCCCACTTGTGTGAAGACTCTACAGATGCTGACGCGGAATCGAGGAAGACAGACAGTGTGCTTTAGTGTCTAGCGAGTGTAAGGTTTGAATTGGACGGATATGACCGAGAAGAATAAAAAGTGCTACGTGGAATCTACTTTCGTCAGCAAATGAGAACGGATTGTGTATGAGCCACTTCATCTTTGCATCCGTTCATGAGTACCTCTGCCTTCTTGTTGCAGATCCTTCAAGGATTTGGCCGCGGGCGCCCAACTCCGTCAAAGTTTCCTGCGTGGTCAGAGTACCTGTCTGAGGAAGTTGGATATACATACATCTCTGTCTACAAGAGGTACTGCAGATCTTCATGAGCTCATTAAGATCTGTGCCTCATGTAGATGGTTTTGTTTTGTTGCTGAAAGTTACCACCATCACTTTGCTTCACCAAAGGGTCTGTCCGTTGTCCTTTGGTCAGCAATGCCTGCTAAAGGCAAAGGTTCTACGTGAGATATAGACCTAAATTCTTCTTTGGCAACAATAGGCAAAGATCTTTACGAGGCTCCAACATCCTACAGGTGTCCATTTAGATTTATGCCTCTTGCTAATGAAAAGAAGTTTGTGCTAAAAATGATGTTGTCTCTTTGTCTCACACCCTTCTGTGGTCGGAATTTTTTTTATGAAGAAAAAATTCCTGTGTGGGTTATATTTCTTTGTCTTCAATAGGCAACGATCCTTTTGAGCCCCTGTAAGATACAGAGATTCATGAAGATCTATGCCACTTGTAGAGGGAAGGGTTTGTGCTGTGAGATTCGCTACCACTTCGTTTCAAGAGAGTCGGTCCCACATTTTTTTTATATGTCGCCAGTAGTGCCTGTCAGTGACCAAAAAAAAAAATTACGCGAGATATATCTTTGTACACAAACGACCGTATGAGCGGTTGCAAACTGCAGGGACCCATGACGATCTATGCCTCTCGCAGATTAAAGTGGTTTGTGCAGAGAGTAAGACTGTCACTTCGTTTCACGCGAGTCTGTCCCATCCCTCTGTGGTCACACGGTCTGGGAGCCGTAATCAAGTTTCACGCACTTTGCACTTCGGTCAGTTCCCCCGGGCTCTGACAATCTAGACTTTCACACCCTAGACTATCCACCACCCCCACCCTCACCCCCATCTCTCTCCCAGCACACCCTGGTATTCTCAGTCTCCGGTCTGACAGTCTCGCGCTAGGTAGTAGCATCCTTCAACTCCTTCATTGCCAGTGAAAGAATCATATTACAACGTCACAGACCGCCAGCCAAGAAAATAACATGAATACAAATTGGTGTCAGCAAGAGGCATAGATCCTCATGAGCCCCCGCAATTGCGGGAGCTCATGAGGATCTATACCTCTTGCATTTAGGTGATGTTCATATTATCTTGGCAATGAACTGGTCAAGCAAGGCAATCATTCTTTCGCCGTGAACGTTACGCTCCGAACCAAGTCACCAACATACAGGAATTTGGTGCATGCAACATACTGCAATGGAGTTGCAAGGCCACTTAGGGGCGTGTCGCAGCAAGTTTCAGCCAATCAGCGGCAGCATATCGCGTCACGTGTTCGCAGCGCACCAATCGGAAAACGTGTTGCAAGAGTGCAGCATGCGACAAAGTAAAAATCGCTATCTGTGTAAAGCTATGAAGCAACTTTTCGCGATTTGAACCGCCTTTGTACGTTTTTTTCCCCCCTCTCTCTTAAATAAGCTATTTCAGCACCTAAGATCTTTTCAATTATTTTGTGACAATTTTTGTTTAACATATTAATTTTCAAAGCGAAAGATTACCTTGCTTTTCGTAGTGTTCGTTAGTTTTTTATTTTTCATTTTTTTAATATTACTTTTTCAAAATCCAGTTTCATCTGATCGTTCTTACAAAATGTGGGTATGCCATTTTTTTGCAGGATGAAAAATACGTGTCAAAACTGCACGTGTGAAAGGATTTTGATGCTCGTGGAGCGAAATCAGAAAATGAAGAAGTCCGTCTGCAAGAGGAATAGATTCTCATGAGCCCCCGCATTCGCGGGGGCTCATGAGACTCTATTTGTCTTGCTTATAATTTTTTTTCAGGTAGTGCATGAGTCAATGCATCGATATATTTATTTATTTATTTATTTATATTATTTATTTATTTATTATTTATTTGTTATTTTATTATTATTATTATTTATTTTATTTTATTTTATTTATTTATTTATTTATTTATTGGGGGGGGGGTTGGGTGGCGGGGGTGGGGGGGGGGTGGCGGCAGAGGGGGGGGGGAGAGATTTATGAACATACCCCCAGTTGCAGCGGGACTTTCGCGTGGGGCTGAAAATGGCTCAAAACCAAGCCGTTGGAAATATGACAGGCAGGCAACCGGCTATTGACAATGACGTGCAACGCGTCCCTAGTTCTTATTCACAATGAGGTGCAACGCGTCCCTAGTTCTTATTCACAATGACGTGCAACGCGTCCCTAGTTCTTATTCACAATGACGTGCAACGCGTCCCTAGTTCTTATTCACAATGGCGTGCAACGCGTCCCTAGTTTTTATTCACAATGACGTGCAACACGTCCCTAGTTCTTATTCGCAATGACGTGCAACGCGTCCCTATTTCTTATTCACAATGACGTGCAACGCGTCCCTAGTTCTTAGTCACAATGACGTGCAACGCGTCCCTAGTTCTTATTCACAATGACGTGCAACGCGTCCCTAGTTCTTATTCACATTGACGTGCAACGCGTCCCTAGTTCTTATTCACAATGACGTGCAACGCGTCCCTAGTTCTTATTCACAATGACGTGCAGCGCGTCCCTAGTTCTTTCTAGCCCATTCATTGTCGGACGCAGATGGCGTTTCTGAAATCTCTATTCATTTAACGCCAAGGAGACAACCGGTCCAAGGGCCATGCATTCAAAATGACGTCAGCAAGAGGCAGAGATCCTCACGAGCCCCCGCGAATGCCTATCTATGCCTCTTGCATCTCTCTCGCGTCGTCTTTTTCTCGCCAGTCATGAGGTTAATTCTGAAAAAATACTGTTTCACCACTGGAACTTTTTTATATCCACTGTGACATTTCTCAAATTTCCCTTCATTCTCCAGCAGAATAAGTTCACGCTGGCTGACGTATACGTTTCAGAAATGTGTTGGAAGCTCTGCGTACACTGAGGGGCCGTGGATAGTAGCTTTGACTAATGCAAATCCACTGCGCCACCGCGTGCGCGCAAGCGCCTATACTAAGCTCAAGACTAAATACAAGGGAGGAAACGAACAAGCCCGCGAAATTCTAGCTGTGGCCGGAAGTATCCCGGACATCTTTCTCAATATACAGAGTTGAACGTTAAACCATTTAGAAGAGAGCCGTGAAAGAGGCCTCTATGCACTGCAGTGCATCCATTGTTTTCTGCCGTGTTTACTCTAAAGTCGAAGAGAATTACTCGAAAAGATATTGACAACTGGGGAAATACGTACTTATGCTCCATAAGCCAGTCTTAGCTACCGTGCCCCCCCCCCCCCCCCCACCAACACTCAATAAGATGGGTTTCAAAGTGTACCTTAGAATGTCCGGAGATGTTTAAGCCATGTTTTCCCCAAAATCCTTAGGAACACACAAGAGATAAAGCCGATGGCGCAAGGGTACCCCCATTCACGCTCTTCACGGATCCTAAAGTGAGCCGTGAGCAACATTTTCCTCTAAATAAATCGGAATTTATTACAGGAGCCCAAATCAGGCAATATTATTTTAAGGCATACCTTCTGCGTCCTCAGCAAAACCAGAATGAAAAAAAAATGTTGAATCTGTGGCTCACAGTAATGGTATTTGTGCACCCTGTAAATGGCCATTTCCGCGAAATTGAAAAAAAAAAAAAAAAGTTTTCGATGCCCTCAGAAATTTTGTATTCAACTGATAGGTCTTTTTTTTAAAGGTTTTATTGGTTAGGATAGAGTACCACAGTTACTCCCAGCCTGATTTTATTATGCTGTGATGCATTTAGGTCCACAGTGGCTGAATCTGCTGTCCTACTCCCATTTTACCAATACGCATAAGAACAAAAAATCAGATCAAAAAAATTGCTTACGTCATACTCCTCTGTTTAAATATTGTTGTTTCCAGTTTTCTTAACAAAGTATGCATATTGAGTTTAATAATCTGTGATCATTTCATTAATTTCAATGTGACCCATCAATTTAATTGTAACTATTTTGGATTAAGAACATAAAAGGGGGAAGGGGCGGGGGGAGTCTGTGAATAGGGGCTGCTGCTAATGCTTCTACTGTCTGGATTTGGAGGCATGATGTACTGATGGCTGAAAGACTTCCTCTTCAACAAAATTGCATGGTTGCAGTCGACAGCACACTCAGAAGTCTTGTCAAACTCAGGCGAAGATGATATCTCAGGGAGGTGTCATGTCCCCGATCCCTTTAATGTCCGTAAAAAATATGTGGAACGTTGGACTGTATTCTACATTCTTGCTGTTCTGTTAAAAAGGAAGTTCATCAACAACAGCCCTGTTTACAGACGTTTCCCCCTTTTTATGCTTTAACAAAAAATAATTACTATTAAATTGATGGGTCACGTTGAAATTAATAAAATGATCGCAAATTGTATGCTCAATGTGCATACTTTGTTTTAAAAAAAAAGGCAACAAAAATATTTAAACAGAGGAGTATGATATAATCAATTTTTATGATCATTTTGCGTTGCTTTTTGTACTGGTAAAATGGGGGTAGGGCAGCAGATTCAGCAACTGTGGCCCCTAAATGAATCACAGCATCATAAAAGCAGGTTGGGAGTAACTGCGGTACTCTAGCCTAACCATTAAAACCTAAAAAAAAACTATCAGTTGCATACAAAATGTCTGAGGGCATCGATACAACGAACGTTTCTCAATTTGGCAATTTTAGATTGAAAAAAGCCATCATTCACCACCACAAACGTATCATAATGGATGCCGACTTTCCTCATTTTCTTGCACTTTATGCTCAAATTATTGAAACTTAACTCATTCTACCCCAAGACCGGAATCCCCAAATGTTGAAGTCGTCTTCTGAAGACTGCATTGCAGTGCAGGACACAGATCTACCATGATAGTTCAAGGGTGATGCCAGAATAGCTTGGCGCACATAGGCGCCTATGTGCGCCAAGCTATTCTGGCATCACCCTTGAACTATCATGGTCGATTTTTATTTTGCTGTGGTGTGTCTGGGGTAGAATAAGTTAATGGGTAAAGAGAGGTCAAAATGAAATGGAATAACTTTAGGATTTTTTTAAAAATAATTAATTTTGTGTATTTTTACAACTTGGTGGTAGGAATACAAATTCAATCAATGTGGCACTCATAGTGATCACAACATCATCTAGTAAAGTTTATAATAATTGTGACATCCTGTTTTAATGATGTAAGCCTGAAAATGGACTGCCAGTGCTATAAAAAATGTCTGAAGGCATCTGACACATTATTTTTGTCTATTTTCTTTTGCGATTTTGAGGAAATGGCCATTTACTGGGTGCACAAATACCTTCTCTGTGAGCCATTGATTCAATATATTTTTTATTCTTTTTTTTTTTTTTTTTTGTGTGTGTGTGTTGTGTGTGTGTGTGTGTGTGCAGAGGACGCAGAAGGTGTGCCTTTGGTCTTGAGCTTAGTATAGGCGCTTGCGCGCACGCGGTGGCGCAGTGGATTTGCATTAGTCAAAGCTGCTATCCACGGACCCTTATGGCGTACACCTAGCAGGGAGATGGAATGGTCATGACCGTTTAACCTTATCACTGCTAAAGACCATAATGTTGTCTTTGAAACTGAGGCATATTTTACGTTAAAGAACCCCATCCATAAAAGAACACAGATGTAAACTGAGGCATATTTTACGTTAAAGAACCCCATCCATAAAAGAACACAGATGTAAACTGAGGCATGTTTTACGTTAAAGAACCCCATCCATAAAAGAACACAGATGTAAACTGAGGCATATTTTACCTTAAAGAACTTCATCCATAAAAGAACACAGATGTAAACTGAGGCATCTTTTACGTTAAAGAACCCCATCCATAAAGATCACAGATGTAAATGTAATAAGCAAGAGGAAAAATCCCAAAACAAAACAAACAAACAACAAAATCAACGTCGTGATCCCTCGGCAGTAAAGTGGTTAACGGATTGAGTTAAATAATGAGTATAACAAAATGTGAATGGTACTGCCTGACAAAACTGGTGCCTTTCCAGCCGTATACAGCCAACATCTTACTCTTTTAACTCTTTCGATACGTGCCGCAACCGGATTCGCGGCTTACCTCATTCTACCCCAACACCAAAATCCTTAAATTTTGCCCCTGTCCTCTCAAGACTGCATTGCAGTGCAGGACACAGATCGACCATGATAGTTCAAGGGTGATGCCAAAATAGCTTGGCGCCCGTAGGCGCCAAGCTATTCTGGCATCACCCTTAAACTATCATGGTGGATCCTTATCCTGCTGTGGTGTGTCTGGGGTAGAATGAGTTAAAGCCGCGAATCCGGTTGCGACACGTCTCGAATATGCTTTGGCTGTCAAGCAGCGGCTTATGTCGCGATGATACCTGCAGGAATCGTCGCAAACAACAACAGCAACAACAACAACAACAACAACAACAACAACAGCACAACAACAAAAAATAAAAGTTACCAACAGCCATGTGGTTTTCTCCTTGCCTGCTACTGACGAGTTATTCTGCTCGGGCGCGAAAGACGTCTAACTACGCGTCTGTTCTGCCGAGCACTATCATCTGTAGCGTGAAAAGAGTTAATTCATGATGTGCAGGCCTGTGTCTGAAAATGTCAACGCTCTCCTCTTTGTCTACATGGCGACCAAACACTCCGCAAAAAGAAAACTCACAACCTTTGAGTGTCAAATTACCTGTGTGAATGTCAAAAGTGTATTAAAAAAAAAAATACAATGACATTGATCCGGGGTCTTGAAATTATAATTTGGTTTGCCATTTTGTGAAAGGTCTTTTTTTCTTCTTCTAATATTGCGGTCGTAAATTAGCTTAAGTTTACTTGCTCAGGACTGTCCTTAAAGGCCCACTACCGCCGTAACTGTTCAAAGATGCAAACGGTTACCAAACGCTACACACAAGTCTGGTTATGGTTCATTTAGACACAGGACAATCCAGTTCAGCAGACGTCGTCTTGATATCAAGCAACCTGACAATGACTCCAC
Organism: Semisulcospira habei; assembly: GCA_036245525.1. Classification (NCBI taxonomy): domain Eukaryota; kingdom Metazoa; phylum Mollusca; class Gastropoda; family Semisulcospiridae; genus Semisulcospira; species Semisulcospira habei. The sequence goes on from BTPG01000003.1 coordinate 243,635,946, forward strand.
TCCGTTTCATAAATACAGTGCTATCAATACGAGAAACAGCTAAAAAATAGTTTGAAACGCTAACGGCTGCACAGAATAAATAAATGCGATTATGCGGTTGCTGCCTGTCCAACCTGCTGTCAAAGTTCATTAAGGTGTGTCGACAAGATATAACAAACACAAATGGTGCAGAAACGTGTCCTCGGATTTAGGCGTAATGGTATTTTAAACCAGCTAAATTCAACTAATGCAGACATCCGAACAACTTGGGTGCCACACGCTAAGCTATATATTCGGATCAAAATGAATCGCTGTTTCAGTTGTAGAGCAAACTAAAAACTTTATAAACAAACGGGCATGACAGAGAATGATCGCAGATCGTGTCCAGTTAACCCTTGCACTGACGAGAGAAAGTGAAAACCACCCGACTGCAAGACGCATAGATCCTCATGAGCCCCCGCGACTGCGGGGGCTCATGAGGATCTATGCGTCTTGCTGAGACCACTTTGTGTCCGTGCCCTTTCGACAGTGGTGGCTTTTGGTCGTTCACTGAACACCGAGTTCAAAAACAAAATGTACGTACAGCGGAAGAAGCTGTTAATTTATGCATTAGACAAGTGCAACAACACGAGAACGTTTAGAAATCCAGGCCGACAAGGTGACAGCCAAGCGTGTAAACTGGAAATAAAATCCTCTCCACCCAAAAATAAATAAATAAAATAAATAAATAATAAAAAATAAATAAATAAATAAGAAGAAGAAATAAACAAACAAGCTTACAGAAAACAATTGCAACGCAGTTGTGTTGTAATTGTCTTTTTCTATGCGTGTTTCTTTCATGATGGGGTTTTCTTAACAATAAAAACAACACAACATCACCATCAGCAGCAGCAGTAGCAACAACAACAACCTTAACATCAAAATCAACATAAACATCAGCAATGACAACATCATTAGCATGTTTCTTTCCTTGGGATTTTTATTAACATCAACAATAACAACAACAAAAACAGCACATCATTAACAACAGCAACAACATCAACAGAACAACAACAACGACAGTGACAGCGACGACAACGACAACTACGACAGCAACAACAGTGTCACTATCGAGTCAGTGGGCAGCAGTTAGCAGTCGTTTCCTGCACGTTCTCCTGGTCCTGTTCTCCATGTTGATGGCTATTTTCGTGTGGAAACTTGCTCCAGCGAAAGGAGATTAAAACCACTGAGCTGGCGCAAATTGGCCAGTTTTGAGCCTTCACACTTCAGCGATTCCCAAAAGCTTTCTCGCGGCCATGTTGTTTCTCTTCCACCCCTCCTTTGTTTCCCCTTGACCCTGAGAAAATTTCACTGCCGTCACTGCCGGGAGAAAAGTGAACACGATCCAAGTGCAAGAGGCATAGATCCTCATGAGCCCCCGCGAATGCGGGGGCTCATGAGGATCTATGCCTCTTGCTGACGCTATTTTGTATCTATGTTCCTTGGACGGCGGGGGATCGTTTGCGAGGAAATGATTAATAAAGATTTCAGAAACAGATCAGGCCTCCACAGCCAAGATTTGTACACGCGTCGTAGTTCGTGTTTTTTTTTTTTTTTTTTTTTTTTTTTTTTTGGGGGGGGGGTGGGGGGTGGGGGTGGGGGTGGAGGTGGGGGTGGGGGTGGGGGTGGGGGTGGGGGGGGGGAGCTTTTTTAAGATCTGTGCGTGTGCGTGTACTGTCGCATGTCCTTGTGTGCAGTCGATTTTTCTCTAGGTGGAAGCATGGAATGTATGCCCCTGCAGAAGCCGCAGTACAATGTGGTCTTCTTTGCTAGTAGGCAGGAGTTCCTTCTCTACCACCAGTATTGCCGATGATGTGCTGAAGAGGTCGCCTGGATCGAAACAGCTGTTCACACCGGCGAAATATCTGGACCCCCCTTGGGGGACCTAGATTTAAATTTCCAAGCACCGAGGGGCTGGAAATCCAGTGGATATGTGATAACCCCCCCCCCCCCTGCGGGGGCGGGGGGGGGGGCTTCCATGTGCATTGCTTCCAGTCACTTACTTAGAGCACCCCCTCTTTCCTATGTGTGTGTGTGTGTGTGTGTGTGTGTGTGTGTGTGTGTGTGTGTGTGTGTGTGTGTGTGTGTGTGTGTGTGTGTGCTTTGACCAAAGTAGATCTAAGATCATAGGTCGATAATGCACAATTCTCTCTCTTGGCAGTGCTTTTTCTTACTCACTTGGTAGTTTCTTTTTGTCTTGTGCAGTGCATGTGTGAACGTCAGTGACCTGTTTGTGTGAGCATGAATGTGTCCCCAATCCGTCCCCCTCCTCCCTCCCTCCCCTTCCCCTCCGCCCCCACACCCTTTGTCCCCAGACCCTCCCACACACGCACACAGCCACACCCAAAATCCCCTACTTCTGTTCTGCCTGTCTTGACCACAATTTCCATCAGACAGGGAACGGATGGCCGGCTGAGAATGAGCCTGAGATTGACATGCGCCTCCCGTGTGCGCATGGCTGGGCCCAGGGACGCCTTGATTGCTGTTGGATTTCACTCGGCTCGTCTTCGGGAATTCCCATTATCGCGGCCCACGGCATTGAACACGGAGGGCTGAGAAACGCCGAAGTACATGCGCGTGAGAAAGGATTTTGATGCTCGTGGAGCGGGAGCAGACAATGAAGGTGTCCATCTGCAAGAGCAATAGATTCTCATGAGAATCTATTCCTCTTGCTATTTTTTCTAGGTAGAGCACGAGTCAATACTTCTATTTTATTTATTTATTTATTTATTTTATTTATTTTGGGGGGTGGGGTGGGGGGTGGGGGTGGGGGGGGGGGGGGGGGGGTGGGTGGGGGTGGGGGTTCATAGGGGCCTATGCCCTCAAACAATAATGTTGTGCTTTTTGGCACAAAAGTGAGTCTGTGTTCTGGGCCAGTGGTCGTCCTTCCGTAGTCCGTCGCCCGTCCGCCGTCGTCCGTGGAAACTTTAAAGTTGGCATTTTCTCGGAGACTGTTCAAGCTAGAGTCTTCAAACCTGGCCCAAGGATACTTTGTGGCAAGACCTTTTCTAAACATACCAATTTCAGTGACCTTCCACAAAGGTCAAGGTCACAGGGATCAGGAAATATATTTAAAAAATAGCAATTTTGGGACATCATTTATTTTTTCTCAAATACTATTCACAACTTCAAACCCAAACTTGGTACCAAAATGCCTGAAGGTAAGACATTTATATGCACACTAATTTGGTTGATCCCTCGGAAAGGTCAAAGGTCACAAGAGATCAAGAAATAGGTTCAAAAGATGTATTTTCTCCATTACTATTCACAACTTCCAACCCAAACTTGCTACAGAGATACCTGATGGTAAGACCTTTCTATACATACTAATTTGGCTGATCCCTCGGAAAGGTCAAGGGTCACAAGAGCTCAATAAATAGGTCCAAAATAGCCATATTTTGACAAAAGATGTTGTTTTTTTAATTACTATTCACAACTTCAAACCCAAACTTACTGAATATATACCTGATGGTAAGACCTATCTATGCATACTAATTTGGATGACCCCTCGGAAGGGTCAAAGGTCACAAGAGTTCAGGAAATAAATAGCCATATTTGACAAGAAATGTTTTTTTCTCAGTTACTATTCACAACTCCAAATCAAAACATGGTACAGAGATACCTGATGGTAAGACCTATTTATGCATACTAATTTGGATACCCCCCCCCCCCCCCTTAGAAAGGTCAAGGGTCGCAAGAGAGAAGGAAATAGGAAAAAATAGTCATATTTTGACAAGAAATGTTTTTTTTTTCTCAATTACTATTCACAACTTCAAACCCAACATTGGTACAGAGATACTTAATGGTAAGATGCATACTAATATGGATGACCCCCGGAAAAGGTCAAGAAAAACGTTAAATGTTTAGAGCTTAAAGTCTTTTTGTCCACCACGAAGGTGATTTCAAAGACGGGGCACCGAAAAAGGGTCTGAACAAAGTTTGACCCAAGCTGGATTCGAACCCGGGACCTTTCGGTCGAGAGGCGAACACTGTTACCACCGAGCCACCCAGCTCCCCGGAAAAGGTAAAGGGTCGCAAGAGGTCGACAAAAATGCCAATAATTGTAGTTGTTATCAACATTTTTGCAAACATTTCAGTGAAATTTGGCACAAAGGTAATGATAAGACCTTCCTATGTATTCTAATTTAGTCAAGTCATCGCAAAGGTCAAGGGTCACGGGGGTTTTATAGATGTGTGAAAACGGATTAATCCAGAAGCCATCCCTTTACTTATTGTCAGATAATTATGTGTGGATCGGTCATACACGTGAGCCATAAGGGATATGCCTTACTTGTTTTTTGGATTTTTTTTGGGAATCATGAAGTTCGATTACACACGAAAAAAGGCTGCCGCGTTTATTGTTGTGCATGGGCTCATGAGGATCTATGCCTTTTTCAGTTGGCTGGAGTCAGATTAATTCAACTGCACCAGCGAAATTTCTCAAAATGCGAGCGGGATGCTGCCGATGCTGATCCCACACAGCAACCTAGCCTGACACTTCTCGTCTGAAGAAACACAAATTCTCTTGAACCCCTAGGGGCTCGTGATAATATGTGTCTCTTTTCGTCAGATATTGCCGACATTTACTTCTACTACATGATAGGGCGTATTCGGTGTTGATCCAACAGAAGAATGAAAGACAGCTTTGTGCTATCCTCCAGAAACAGAGAACAGGAGTGAGAGAGTGAGGGAAGGAGGGGGCGCTTTGGTGGGGCAGGGGTTGGGGGTTGGGGGTTGGAAGGGGTGTGGGGGAATGGGGTAGGGAAGATTTGGGCTTAGAGCGGTCTGCTTCAGGCGGCTTTTGATTGCTAAAATGTGCCGGAATACAACGGATTTTCAGTGTTGACCCAGCTAAGACTCTTCTGCCTTCCTTTCTACGTGACAAGGCACACGTTACAGAGGTTTCCTACTGCCCATGATGCGAGTCGGTCGAACTCTCCTACGTCAGTACAACTGAAGGAGAAGGGCAGAAAAAGTCTTTCAATTTACGACATTCAACATCCACAAGTTAACTCATTCAGCCGTATTTCCCACCTTTCGGAGGTATCATCTAATGACTATGCACCAGTTGCAGGAGATTGTTCGACCATGAAAATTCAAGGGCAGTGCCAGATTAGCTTGGCGCCGACACTGCCCTTGAATTATCATGGTCGACCCATCTCCTGGTGTGGTGTGTCAGGGCTGAACAGGTTAAGTTAGCCGCTTTCGTCCAGCATTATTGCAAGACACACCAAGAATAATTATAAAGTATTTATTACAAAACATTAGCCATACACTGACTTAAGTCCCTCACTATCAGTGATCTCGGATTTCGCGCCTGAATCCACTGCATGCTGGCCGATACTGGCGTGAAGAAAACAGATGAAACAGGACGAGAAATCGGCACAAAAAACACAGGACTAACAAGAGACATAAATCCTCATGAGCCCCCGCGACTGCGGGGGCTCATGAGGATTTATGTCTCTTGCAGATAGGTAGAGTTCGCCTTGTCAGTCCCGCCAAGCTTACGGATTAAGTGGCTCGCTTTCAGGAACGATCTGACTGAGATCAAACTTGACACGCTTCGTGGGATTTAGACGATGTTGTTTGTGTTGTTTTCTGCAGAGTGTATTTGCGTTCAAAGACATATCCATACCCAGCCCACATTATCTGCTGTGGTGAAGTGTCACACTGTGATAATTATCATAGCTGATTGCGTGTGCCTCCTACTGCAGCAATCTTGAGCTGGGAAAAAGCGCTTGTGGGCAGCAGGGCAATTAGGTTACGCCCCGTTTTCACACACACATGCAAATCTAAGCTATGGACGAAGAACCTTTCTGCACACACAAAAATCCACGCGGAGCATATCACAGGAGGAACATATCCAGAAATTTTTACATAAATTGTCTATTAGCGTTTTCCACAACACTCTAATGCACTAAGTACCCCATGACAAAACTGTCGTCTACAAGCCTGCATACAACTGTGCTAATGGGTAGACCATCGAAAATCGATGATGTCGTCATTGTGCATGACCTCTATTTGTGGGTGCGGGTGCGGCTGGACAAGCCAATACTGGAGCCACAACTGCGAGGGCAATGGGGGCACTGGAACGTAGCTGTGGGGAGAGTCGACGTTGTCTTTCTGCGACCTCTGACACTGGTGATCCGTTCGCGCCGATTTTGTTCAAAGAGCGTGCAGGCTTTCCTGGTAGCGGCACGCCAGCCGGATCTGTCTTGTGCTTGTGCTTCAAGTTCCTTTACCGAGAAGACGCAGTGCTTGAGGCTGTCTTTTATGCAGTCTTTGAAGCGTTTCTTTGGCCGTCCTTGCTTCCTGTGGCCTTTTGAGAGTGCACCATACAGGAGTTGGCGTGGCATGCGAGAATCATCCATGCATATGACATGACCTGTCCAGCGGAGTTGTGTCTTTAAGATCAAGACTTCAACACTCACTAAGCCAACATTGTCCATGACTTCCAGGTTTGCCACCTTGTCTTGCCATTTGATGCCCATGAGTGAGCGCAGGGATCTCATCTGGAAATGTTCAAGCTACTTGAGGTGCTTTCTGTACAGCGTCCATGACTCACAACCGTAGAGGAGGCTGGGGAGAACTACTGCCTTGTAGACTTTGATCTTGGTGGAAAGCTTGACGTTGTTGTTATTCAACACACGAGTGCGCAGGCGACGCAGGGCTTTGCTGGCTTTGCTGATGCGAGCTTTCGATTTCCTTGTCGATAGTACCGTCAGAAGAGATGATGCTCCCCAGGTACCTGAACTGGTCGACAGTCTTCAGCTCGGTGCCTTCGATATACACTTTGGGTGGGGGGCTCGTGTGCCTTGGGCTGGCTGGTGCAGGACCTCGGTCTTGATGAGACTGATGGTGAGGCCAAACAGTCGAGAGGCTTCCGAGAACCTGTAGACGATGGTCTGGAGGTCAGACTCCGTGTGCGTCATCAGTGCACAGTCATCGGCAAACAACGCCTCAAGGATCAGTCTCTCGGTGGTCTTGGTCCTGGCGTTCAGTCGACGGAGGTCGAAGAGAGAGCCGTCTAGTATGTACTTTAGGTACACTCCTTCTCAAGGTCGCGTACTGTATGGGTCAGGACACACGTAAAGAACAGGTTGAACATCACGGGGGCAAGAACACAATCTTGTTTCACACCGTTGGAAATGTCGAAGGGTGCGGATGTGTCGCCGTTTGACTTGACAACTCCTACCATTCCATCATGGAAGAGGCGGATGATGTTGGTGAACTTTCTGGGGCAGTAGAGCTTTGCGAGGATGACCCAAAGCGCTTTTCTGTTTATGGTGTCGAATGCTTTGGTCAGATCTATGAAGACAGCGTAGAGGTCCATGTGCTGCTCAATGCATTTCTCCTGGACCTGTTTCACAGAGAAGACCATGTCGACTGTGCTGCGGCCGAGTCTGAAGCCGCATTGAGCCTCTGGGAGTGCTTCCTCAGATACAGAGCTGATCAGGCGGTTGAGGATGACTCTCGCAAGGATCTTGCCAGCAATGGACAAGAGTGAGATCCCTCGGTAATTGGCACAGTCTGCTTTTCTGCCCTTGTTCTTGAACAGGGAGACGATTGTAGCATCTCTAAATTCCTGTGGTATGTTCTCCTCTGCCCAGATGCATGTCAGAATGTTGAGGAAGGCATCAAGGGTCTCAGGTCCAGCTACCTTGAAGAGCTCTGCGGGGATGCCGTCCATGCCTGCAGCCTTGTGGAGCTAGTCTGGTTGATCGCTTTCTTGACCTCGTCCAGGGTTGGCGGGAGGTCAAGGTCATCCAGTGTCGGTTTCTGGGGAATCATGTCCAGGGCCGCGGGATCGACAGTGGAAGGCAGGTTCAGCAGATTAGAGAAGTGTTCTCTCCAGCGCTCAGTGATTCTGCCTTTGTCCTTTAGCAAGGTGAAGCCGTCGGCGGAAAAGAGAGGGGTTGTGCTGGGTCTGGCAGGGCCGTAGACAGCTTTCATAGCGCTGAAAAACTCCTTAGAGTTGCTGGATTCAGCGAAGTGTTCAAGTTCTTTTGTTTTGCCGTCCCACCAGGTGTCCTGCATGTTGCGGAGCTCTCTCTGGGCTTTTCTCTGGAAGTGTTTGAAGCGGTCTTTCTTGGTCAAGGAGTTGATGTCGCTCTGCCACTCTATGAAGGCACAACTGTGCACATGACACATATAAGGCTCCCACGAACACACCAGGTCGACTAAAATTACGCAAATTTTGCTCTTTTTCACACAACCTCTCGGGAGCATCATAGACATAAAAGGCGGTACTGATGGAGATGTCAGAGCACGAATCGGTAAAGCCAGAGCAGCCTTTCTCCAGCTGAAAAAAAGTGTGGAGTTCCAGAGAACTGCCACAACACACCAAAGTCTGGATTTTCAACTCCAACGTAAAGCAGTTCTCCTATATGGAGCAGAGACGTGGAGATTGAGAAAAACCACAGTCAACAGAGTACAGATCTTCATAAACAGTTGCCTTAGAAAAATTTTGAAAATCCACTGGCCAGAGAAAATCAGCAACGTCAGACTCTGGGAGAGAACAGAGCAGATAACAACAGAGAATGAAATTGGGCGAAGAAGATGGGGATGGATTGGTCACAGTCTGAGAAAGCCAGCTTCCAGTACCACTAGGCAGACATTGTCATGGAACCCCCAGGGAAAGAGGAAAAGAGGCAGGCCGAGAAACACCTGGCGTCGAGACCTCCAAGCAGACATCAAGAGACTGGGAACCACCTGGAGTAAAATCGAAGGAGAAGCACAGGACAGGAGTCGCTGGAGGTCTTTCGTCGACGGCCTATACCCGGGGAGGGGTGACAGGCGTAATAAGTAAGTAAAGTAAGTCACACAACCTGTCATGCCTTTTGCTGCCCAAAACGCCATAGTTTTACACCCTAAAACAATTGCAAAAAGGGAGGATTAAAAAAAGAAAAAAAAAATTAAAAAAAAAAATTCTTGCGCACAAGTTACTACATGCACCGAAAGCAATACCCCTGTGTGGCCTGTGGGGGTGTGATTGGAGCTGGCATAGAGGAACGAGAAGTGTTGGAGAGTTTGGGGGTGGGGCTTGGCAGAGGAGGGGTGGGGGTGGAGTGGGGAAGGGGATTAACCTCCTAGCTGCCAGTGGCTGCAGATTATGTGTCAGAACTATTTCGTAAATCAGCGCTTAAGGAGCCCCGAGCTGACCGAGGAACATGGCCACAACGTGGTATCAGCAAGAGGCATAGATCCTCATGAGCCCCCGCAATTGCGGGGGCTCATGAGGATCCATGCCTCTTGCATATGTATTCTGTTCACTGTTTCACGTCACTGAAAGGGTTAACAGAAATCGACAAACGCCCGCGTGAATGCCTTGATCTGAGGTTGTAAATGTAGCCAGTTTCTGCCCCCCAAAAAGACATATATTCTTATGAATTCCTGCAGCTGCAGAAATTCGTAAGAATCTACGTCTTTTGGATATGGAATGGAGGCGTCTGGCTGACTCGGATGGACTGTGCCGGAGGACAGTTGGTCGGAGCAGGGCTGACCGGGATGAGCGGGGTGCTGGTGACGCCTCGAGAGAGGAGAGGGGTCGTTAAAGGCTGCCGGCATTAGAGGGAGAAATTGGATGCATTGATGCGCACATAACATTGTTTTAACACCTCTCTCTCTCCCTCTCTCCTCTCTCTCTCTCTCTCTCTCTCTCTCTCTCTCTCTCTCTCTCTCTCTCTCTCTCTCTCACTCTCTCTCACACACTCACACACTCACTCACACTCACACACACACACACACACACACACACACACACACACACACACACACACACACACACACACACACACACACACACACACACACAAGTGACCAGTAGGCACATTACACTCGCGTACTTCCATGAACTTTCTATCACGGCTCGGACAAAGTCTAAACAAGATGGGCGGAACCATAACCCACAAAGTCCCTTCTATATGAGAGCTTTTTCGCTGTCAAGGGTCTCTACCTTTTGTCTTTGACTTGATTCTGATGTTGAAATATCTCCTTTTGAAAAAAGCCTCGCAAATGTGCCAATGCGTCATAGGGATTATATAGGGCGCGCGCAGAGAGAGAGAGAGAGAGAGAGAGAGAGAGAGAGAGAGAGAGAGAGAGAGAGAGAGAGAGAGAGAGAGAGAGAGAGAGAGAGAGAGAACGCCATATTTAGAGTATGTCTGCGTGGTGACGGAGTTACTTCTTCTACATCACCGCCACTGTCTCACTTTCTTCAGATGTCAAGGATTTTTACTGTTGTTGTTGTTGTTGTTGTTTTTAACTATCTATCTATCTATCTATCTATCTATCTATCTATCTATCTATCTATCTATCTATCTATCTATCTATCTATCTATCTATCTATCTATCTATCTATCTATCTATCTATCTATCTATCTATCTATCTATCTATCTATCTATCTATCTATCTATCTATCTATCTATCTATATCCCGTAGTCTTGCCGACCGTTGGGGCACCACTGATGACTTGGCAACCAGCTCCCTCCATTCCTCTCTGTTCTCTGCCATTCTCAGTGTATCGCCCGGCTTCAGTCCTGTCCACTCTGAGATATTGTCCTCCCATCTTTTCCTCTGTCTTCCTCTCCTTCGTCCTCCTTGCACAGTGCCTTGCAGGATTGTTTTGGCAAGCCCTGCTGAACGCTTGACATGCCCATACCACTTCAGTTTGTGTTTTCTCACAATGGCTAATAAGTCTTCATAGGGCCCCATGGCTTGCCTGATTCTGCTTCCCACTTCCTCGTTTGTGATGTGATCTCTGTATGAGATGCCAAGCAGCCTTCGAAAACATCTCATTTCAGTGGCTTGTATCCTCCTTTCAAGGTCTGCTGTGAGGGTCCATGACTCACAGGCATACAAGAACACTGAGATGACTAAGGAGCGCATCAGTCTGATCTTGGAGCAGAGTGTGATGTTTCTGTCCTTCCATATGGTCTTCAATCTTGTCAGTGCTGTTGTTGTCTGCGCAATCCTGGACAGTATTTCTGGTTTTGATCCCTCATCTGTCACAATGGCTCCTAAGTATTTGAATTTTTTAACTGTTTCCAGTTTTTGGCCTCCAACCACGATTTCAGTGCCAATGCCACTGGCGTTATTGGTCATCAGTTTGGTCTTCTCTGCACTGATTTCCATTCCATATGCAATGGCTGTACTATCCAGCTTTTCCACCAGCTGAGCTAGCTCCTTCTCTGTTCCTGCAAGGCCATCAATGTCGTCCGCAAAGCGCAAGTTCGTGATTGTTCTGCCTCCAATACTGGCAGTTCCTTCATGATCTTTCAGAGCGTCCGTCATGATTCTTTCCAGAAAGATGTCGAAAAGAGTAGGTGAGAGCAAGCAGCCTTGTCTGACTCCAACTGTAGTCCTAAATCAGTTTCCTATTTTGCCGTTGAAGCAGACTGCGCTAGTGGCCTTGTTGTAAAGGTTTGATATGACTTTGATCAGGTTGGCATTCATGTTGTATAGCTTCATGGTGGACCAAAGGGCTGCATGCCACTTCCTGTCAAACGCTTTCTTAAAATCCACAAAGACATGATAGAGGTCTTGCTGGTGCTGGAGGTACCTCTCACATAGAACTGTCAGGTTGAAGATCTGCTCAGTTGTGCTGCGCCCTGGTCTGAAGCCTGCCTGTTCCTCAGCTATGATTTCCTCTGCCTGTGGCTTCAGCCTGTTCAGTAGGATCTTTAACCTGACTTTGCTTGGGTGGGATAGTGCGATAGTTCTGACATTGATGTAAGTTGCCTTTTTGGGGGAGAGTTATTATAAGTGATTGGGTCTATGGTGTGGGCCAATCCCCTGACTTCCAGATCTTATTGCAGATTGTTAGTAAGGCGCTTATCGTGTCTTCTCCAAATTCTTGGACTAGCTCTGCAGGGATGTTGTCTGCTCCTGCTGCCTTCCCTTTTTTTTTCAGCGACTTCACTGCAGTCTCTACCTTTTTCTCGGAGGATGGGATAGTTGCCATTGTTGGTCACGGGTGGGTTGACAAGTATGCCTGGGTCCCCTGCAGCTCGGTGGTTGTACAAATCTGAGCAGTATGTCTTGGTCTTCCGTAAGACAGTTTCCTTCACTATCTTGAATGATCGAGGAGCGTCCTTGTTTTACACTGGTTAGGTCTTTCACCAGCTGGTATGCTTTTTAGCTATTATTTTTGTTCAGATTTTCTTCTACGTGTTTACACTGATCTTCAATCCACTTATTCTTTGCCTTTTTCATGCTTTTCTTGATATCCTGGTTAACTTCCCTGTATTGTTTAGCTCCTTCTACCTCTGATTTCTTTTTCTTTAATTCTCGACGCTTGTCACATGGAACAAAGATGTCAGCTGTAACCCAAGGTTTCTTTGGTCGTCGGTGTTTGCCAAGGATCTCACTGGCTGTTTGGGTTACAACAGTGTTAAATGTGTCAATCAGTGTGTCCACGTCCGTGTCTTCTGCACCTAGAAGTAGCAGTGGTGCGAATTGTCCTCCGCTACCTCTGGGTCTTTCAGCTTCTCGAGGTCAAACTTGATTCTGGTGGGACCCTGCTTGTTGACCTTCTTTAGGCGGAGTCGGAAGTCATCATCACTAAGTCATGGTCGCTTCCAATGTCTGCTCTTGGAAAACTTCTTGTCTTGGCAATGTTCACACTGGTTTGGAAGCGTCTCTTCACCATGATGTAGTCAATTTGGTTATGGTGCTCTCCGTTCGGGCTATGTCATGTCCACCTTCTGGATGCTTTGTGCGGGCCAAACGTGTTCATCAGCTTTAGATCATTTGAACTGGCAAATTATAATAATAAATAATAAATAATACCGTTATTATATAGGCGCTTTTTCTCAATTTTTGGGCAAATCGACTCAAAGCGCCGCGAACTGAAACCAACACGCACACTCACGTAACAGACACGAATTACACCATTTAAGACAAACACAGTACAAAACAGACGAAGGGCCAGTTCAGCTACTGGAGTTACAGAGATTTTTGGTCGCTTGTATTTGAAATTTGTAAAGTGGCCTGAAACCGGTACCAAAGTTTGGGGGTGGGGGGGGGGTGGAAGAACCGGAGTACCCGGAGAAAGAACCCCCGACGGTCCGCCCGAATTAACGGCGACACTTACCAGAGGAGAAAAGTCCGACGCCGGAACCAGGTTTCGAACCTCGCACATTTGGCATTGGTGGCAGGCCCCTTAACCACTGCGCCACGGACCGCCCTAAATTCCAGGAGCCTAAAGCCTCTGTCGTTGGTCTCTGCATTGCAGTAGCGTTTGCATGTGCCTTTCCAGTTCCTAGCAGCATCTTCTTCTATTTTGGCATTCCAGTCTCCTTGCACCACAAGAATGTTTTCTTGGGGGGTCTGGTCCAGAACTTCTTTCAGTTGGTCATAGAAGTATTTTATTTCCTCATCGCCATAGTCTGTTGTTTGGGCATTAACTTGTACAATGGTGATATTAAATAGGGTTGCCCTCAAGCGTATGGTGATAAGCCTACTGGAGACTGGCCGACAACTCATGACGGTGTTCACGATGTCTTTGTGGACGAGAAATCCGACACCCTGTTCGTGTTTGTCTTCTCTGCCACTGTAGTACAGTTTGTGGTTTTGCTGGGTTGATGTTTCCCCAAGGTTCTTCCATCGTACTTCGCAAAGTCCTAGGATGGTCCAATGGTATCTGTTCATTTTATGTGTCAGTTCCTCTACCTTTCCAGGCATTCTTAATGTTCTGACGTTCCAAGTGCCAACGCTGATGTTGTTTCTGGCGCGGAGTTTTGATGGTGACCGGTAACACACTTAACACCTCTGCCCTGGCGCAAGACAGAAGGCGCGGTCCTTGTTCCGGGCGACGACCGATCCGGTATGGATTGAGGTAAGGTTGTCATTGCATGTCATGTCTTGGGCAAAAGAACCTAGCGGAGCCCATCCCTCTCCAGGCTGTTAACCACAACCGAAACTCCACATAACTTGTGGCTCGCCTTGATCCTGGACACGTGGCCGATGAGACCCTCATGGGACTATTTCACCCTGACTGGTGACTTCATCAAGGAAGTTCATACACCCAATCAGGTACCGTGTCAGCACCCTAGCCTTTGGTTATCCAAAACCTAACCTGCAAGGCAACAGGGGACTCGTGGATGGCGGGGTCGTCTATGTCCCGTGCAGATGTGAACATCTGCCCACTGCCCCTAACTAAAGAAATTAAAAGTAGACAAAGCTGGCCAACGAACTCATCTATTGTCTTCACCCAAACTAGGCATATCCAAACATTTCAAGTAAATATAACACAAATTACTTATCAGGGTCAACCGACCTCCTATAAACTGTTGTTTAAGTCTTAAATGAGACATTAATTTACAATTTTATGCTCGGAGGCTCGCTTAGCCATCCACTTAAGAAAGTATTTCCAATGAAGCTTGTGAGGTGTACAGATATAATATAGGAGATTCTCTTGTTTAAATACATACATACGCCTACATACATACATACATACATACATACATACATACATACATACATACATACATACATACACACATACATACATACACACATACATACATACATACATATATGCATACATACATACATACATACATACATACATACATACATACATACATACATACATACATACATACATACATACATACATACATACGCACAAACGGCGCTTCGCGCCAAATGTACGTTCATCAGCGAGGTTAGCTTAACTAGACATGACGTAATTTTTATCTTGTTACTTCAATTGTGACAGATTTAGGCCTGCCCGCCTCTGACATCATGGACATGCTATGAAAGTCGCCCCAACGCGACCCGTCCTGAAAAGTCCCTTCTATAAATAGAAGGGACTTAAAAAGGCAGAAAACCGCTCTCTGCGTGTAAAACTGTTCTCCGCCACAATTCCTTCCTTGCGTATAGCGTCCAATCTGAAAGCTGGATACGTGTTCTGCTTGAGAAATACGCACATTAACTCATTCGCGATCATAAGCCGCGAATCCGGATGCGACTGGCCGCGAATGAGTTAACAAAGCTAGCGACTAGGTGGCTCATCAACATCTGTGTCTCTTGCAAGGTGGGGGATGTATGTGTAAAAATCGTGACACGTGATGGTCGCGAGTTAGGTTTTCGTGACTGGTGTAAGATTCTCTTCGTAATCCGTTATTCGTGAAAAATGTTGTCACAAAATATCAGTCATGGCTCCAATCTCAAGGTAAGGAATTCGTGATTTGACAAAGGAAAGTCGTTGTGAAGTTGTGACAGTATTACTCCCACACACCCCCCCCCCGCCCCCCTTCACACACAAGCACACTTCCGCCCCCTCCCCTCCCTCTGCCCTCCCCCCCCCCCCCCCCCCTTTATCCACTCGCAGTCACACCAAAGACGGTACATTATAAGACAAAGCACTCGGCCCGAGAGTGCGAAGAGTCCGAAGTAGCTCAGACGGTTAAGCATCGGAGCAGGAGAGCGAAGGGAATCTTAAATGAGACATTAATTTACAATATGCTCGGAGGCTCGCATAGCCATCCACTTAAGAAAGTATTTCCAATGAAGCTTGTGAGGTGTACAGATATATAGGAGATTCTCTTGTTTAAATACATACATACGCCTACATACATACATACATACATACATACATACATACATACATACATACATACATACATACATACATACATACATACATACATACATACATACATACATACATACATACATACATACATACATATATGCATACATACATACATACATACATACATACATACATACATACATACATACATACATACATACATACATACATACGCACAAACGGCGCTTCGCGCCAAATGTACGTTCATCAGCGAGGTTAGCGTAACTAGACATGACGTAATTTTTATCTTGTTACTTCAATTGTGACAGATTTAGGCCTGCCCGCCTCTGACATCATGGACATGCTATGAAAGTCACCCCAACGCGACCCGTCCTGAAAAGTCCCTTCTATAAATAGAAGGGACTTAAAAAGGCAGAAAACCGCTCTCTGCGTGTAAAACTGTTCTCCGCCACAATTCCTTCCTTGTGTATAGCGTCCAATCTGAAAGCTGGATACGTGTTCTGCTTGAGAAATACGCACATTAACTCATTCGCGGTCAGGCGCATCCGGATTCGCGGCTTATGCCGCGCATCCGGATGCGACTGGCCGCGAATGAGTTAACAAAGTTAGCGACTAGGTGGCTCATCAACATCTGTGCCTCTTGCAAGGTGGGGGATGTATGTGTAAAAATCGTGACACGTGATGGTCGCGAGTTAGGTTTTCGTGACTGGTGTAAGATTCTATTCGTAATCCGTTATTCGTGAAAAATGTTGTCACAAAATATCAGTCATGGCTCCAATCTCAAGTTAAGGAATTCGTGATTTGACAAAGGAAAGTCGTTGTGAAGTTGTGACAGTATTACTCCCACACACCCCCCCCCCCGCCCCCCTTCACACACAAGCACACTTCCGCCCCCTCCCCTCCTCCTTGCCCCTCCCACCCCCCCCCCCCCCCCCCGTTTATCCACTCGCAGTCACACCAATGACGGTACATTATAAGACAAAGCACTCGGCCCGAGAGTGCGAAGAGTCCGAAGTAGCTCAGACGGTTAAGCATCGGAGCAGGAGAGCGAAGGGAATCTTAAATGAGACATTAATTTACAATATGCTCGGAGGCTCGCTTAGCCATCCACTTAAGAAAGTATTTCCAATGAAGCTTGTGAGGTGTACAGATATATAGGAGATTCTCTTGTTTAAATACATACATAGGCCTACATACATACATACATACATACATACATACATACATACATACATACATACATACATACATACATACATACATACATACATACATACATACATACATACATACATACATACATACATACATACATACATACATACATACATACGCACAAACGGCGCTTCGCGCCAAATGTACGTTCATCAGCGAGGTTAGCGTAACTAGACATGACGTAATTTTTATCTTGTTACTTCAATTGTGAGAGATTTAGGCCTGCCCGCCTCTGACATCATGGACATGCTATGAAAGTCGCCCCAACGCGACCCGTCCTGAAAAGTCCCTTCTATAAATAGAAGGGACTTAAAAAGGCAGAAAACCGCTCTCTGCGTGTAAAACTGTTCTCCGCCACAATTCCTTCCTTGCGTATAGCGTCCAATCTGAAAGCTGGATACGTGTTCTGCTTGAGAAATACGCACATTAACTCATTCGCGATCAGGCGCATCCGGATTCGCGGCTTATGCCGCGCATCCGGATGCGACTGGCCGCAAATGAGTTAACAAAGCTAGCGACTAGGTGGCTCATCAACATCTGTGTCTCTTGCAAGGTGGGGGATGTATGTGTAAAAATCGTGACACGTGATGGTCGCGAGTTAGGTTTTCGTGACTGGTGTAAGATTCTATTCGTAATCCGTTATTCGTGAAAAATGTTGTCACAAAATATCAGTCATGGCTCCAATCTCAAGTTAAGGAATTCGTGATTTGACAAAGGAAAGTCGTTGTGAAGTTGTGACAGTATTACTCCCACACACACCCCCCCCCCTTCACACACAAGCACACTTCCGCCCCCTCCCCTCCCCCTGCCCCTCTCCCCACCGCCCCCCCCCCCCCACCCCCACTTTATCCACTCGCAGTCACACCAAAGACGGTACATTATAAGACAAAGCACTCGGCCCGAGAGTGCGAAGAGTCCGAAGTAGCTCAGACGGTTAAGCGTCTTAGCAGGAGAGCGAAGGGAATCGCCGGTTCGTGGGTTCGAATCCCCGTCCCGCCCCGGTAGCTGGACTCGCAATCCAGAGGGAAAAGACGGGCTTGTTCAATAGCATGTCCATTGAAAGGTCCTGGTAAATAAAAAGGAGCACAGTTGGAGTGCGCCTGGGTTGATCAGTGTTTAGGTCGTATTCCATAGGTAACAGATTTCCCTGTCCCCCATAACCCGCCCGTCAGGGCCGTCCATTATCACTTTGGTTAAACCCGAACTAACCAACCAACCTGAGAGTGCGAGGACGCTTTTTGAGAGTTATTTCCCTTATAATCCTGCTGCGATGGGCTGACGGAAAGCGAAGCGTGGGGGAGACTCGCAAAGCAAATTATTTCTCAAACACAACAAGCGAAGCTGTATCGGCATATCATTCCTCCTTTTTTCCCAAGGAAACAAAGGGTAAGCTAATCACTTTTAGCTCTTATTTTTGCATTCACTTACGACTAGAGAATAATTGAACGGCGTACAGGATGAGTGGTCTATCTGAGGGGGGAAAAAAATCGATTTTGAGATAAGGGTGCTGGGCGATATGCAAGCATAGGTCTCGCAAGTGGCGAAGGTACATGAGTGATATTTGAACGTATAGCCGTTAAATTTTTTAAAATTATCTTTGGGTTTGATTCTGGGAATTTCTCCGTTCTGTTCTTCTCTGCATTTGATATGCTTGGCAGTCACCTTTTTGTTCTGAAGTGGAAAACTGGTCTGACTGCAGTTAGACCCTAGCTCTCCACGAATTGCAAGAGATGGTACCAGTTGGAAAGTGGTCTAACTAACATTTAGATCTAAAGAAATTATACGTTCTTAGTATTTTCTTTCAAATGTAGAAGTGATCCATCTGTATATAAGAATAGTTCTCCTCCGCACTAATGTTGGATTAACGCAAGATAGATCTAATCATTTGTGCCGCTTGTACACAGCTAATATTACTTTGGAACGTTGCAACCTGAACTGCTCTCACGAACTAGGACTACAGATTAAAGCGTTTAGGTGATGTATTAATACTTTAGTTTTATTCAGTGTTTGTTATTTTCCCAACATATTTAAAATAAAAAGTGCAGAACACTTGAAGGGAAGATTTGTTGAGACTGCCATCTGCAGAGCTGCATTCACGGGCCTACAGGTTATGTAGTGTCCATTTTGAAGACAGCCAGTTTACGTCTGTCACGGAAAGACACAGTCTGTTGTGGGATGCTGTGCCAACTTCGTTTTCTATGACGAACCCACCCCCAAAAGTGACGGTAAAGAGACAGCCACCCATGAAGAGGGATCCTACTACACGTGTCACTTCAGCCAGGGAATTTACATAAATAAATAAATTATTAATATAATACGTAAACGTAAAACTCTCAAATATGTAAGTTGACCTCCATACAAAACAAAACAAAAACAAACAAAGAACAACAACAGCACAAGAGATGAGAGTTGTTTTCAGAACTGTAATCTTAACCCGTTGCATGTCGGTAGCGGCTTTAGCCCCGATGATTCCTGTAGGAAACCGCTGCCGACACGCAAAGGGTTACAACTGTTTATCATTAAATTCAGTCGGACATGCAGCATTGACATTCTTATGAGTTTTCGGTGACCTATGTTTGTTTTGACTTGGTGTGTGCTTGTGTGTGTGTGTGTGTGTGTGTGTGTGTGTGTGTGTGTGTGTGTGTGTGTGTGTGTGTGTGTGTGTGTGCGCGCGCGCACGCGCACGCGCGTGTTTGTAAGTAAGTTACATAAAATAGTAACTAATTGTTCTGAGTTGTTGATTTGAGTAAAGGTGTGGGGGTTTCTCAGTATGTCATGAAATGATTTAATGCATGGTCGCTTTTTTGTGTGCAGAGAAGGCCAGGGTAGAAAGCAACAATATTGTGTGTGTGTGTGGGGGGGGGGGACAGCAGCAAGCAGGGGCGGATCGGAGGGAGGGGGGGAGGGTCCGCCGCCCCCCCCCCTCCCGAGGCGAGAAATTCTTTACCGGCAATACTATAACAAAGTTCCTTTTTGTATCCCAGGCTCACCCTGGTCCCTGTTGTTTGTTATTTCGGCGAGAGGTGAGAGTTGTACTCCTCTCTCTCTGTTGTCGGATTTTTCGGCCACTGGCACTGAGAGGTCTTTTTGCATCAGGTCGAATGACCCAAACAAAAGTTGGAACATCTCCCCCGCACCCCCACCCCCCCACTCCAGGTAACTGATCCGCCCCTCACAAAAGGTGGTCAAACCGGCTATTTACAAGAAAGCAGGCTTTCAAGAGGAATATGGAAACTGGGCGTGAACAGACTGTACCACCAGAAGAAATATAAGCTGCTGGAGAAAGTCGATTACAAAAAGATACATTAACACCGAAAGAAAGATGAACAGTAAAGAATTTGTTTCATTTAAAAAGCCCAAATCAGTACCTAGTTGTAATACTCTCTCTCTCTCTCTCTCTCTCTCTCTCTCTCTCTCTCTCTCTCTCTCTCTCTCTCTCTCTCTCTCTCTCACTTCCTTTGTCACCGTTACCTGCATTCCACCCAGCTTTTTCACCGTACCCAGTATCTTATCCCCAGTGGCCGCTCCCGTACCACACAGGCGGCTTGCTGCCCCAGGTCATCGTGTGATCAGATTATGCCAGGAACAGCTGGGTACAGAGTGTTTGTTTTAGGGCTTAGGTTTAAACTGTACCCTGTCTTGTTGGTGTAGCCTGTCTTAGGATTTTGTTTTTCTCTTCACAATCTTGTCATAAACATGCATTGATAGTCATATGTGAACTAGTTCAACAGGACACAAAGTGTGGGGTTTGTTGTTATCTATGTTCTACTGCCATATCTAGTTGATCGGTGCTGATTTTTGTTGCAATAGACAGATATCTGGACTGACGTTACAGTGCCGCGCATTTCGGCTACGTTGATCTCATTTTGCTTCCGACGCAGACGTCGTCTTTGATAGAACCGTGTATTTGCAAATGAGCAGCTTTCTGATTAAGCCAGAAATTAGAAATTCTAGACAAAGTGTGACATTATGCGGCTATTTCGAGAAGCTGCTTTAAAAGGGACCCACGGATTTGTTTCATTGTTATATCCACTGTGCCTGACGGTTAATCTGCACTTTGGAAAGTGAAACTAGTAAATTTTGGTTTTTATTAATGTGTGGACTGAATAGTAGCGCCAGTTATAACGTACTCATTAGAGGCCGGAGTGTGACTGTATAGTGAAAAAATTCGATAACTCTTGGCTATCTAAATTGTTTTTCTTCTCCTATGCAACGATCAGTCGTGGATCGTACAGACTTGTGAGAGAAATTATAACTATTGACTATTGACTTTAAAAAAGGTCAAAGAAGCTATTTTTACTGTCAAGATTAAAAATCTATCATCGTTACTAAGACACGTATGCTATTTTTCAACTCCTACATAAAACCTCACATTGACTACGCATCTACTATTTGGGACGTCTGTAGTGAGGCTAACCTTAAGAGGATTAATTCTCTATACAAGCGCGCAGTTAAACTGATCCTCCCAATCCCCTCTCTAACTTTAGAGGAAAAGCTTCAAGCAACAGGGCTCCTTCCTTTACACCTTACGTTAAATAAGTGTGTACTTATGCACAAAGCACTGAACGGGAAAGCACCCCTCCACATGACTAAGCTTTTCACTGAGCGCGAAAGGGTTTTCAGCACTTTGAGGAACAGTCTCGTCATTGAACTGCCCCGAATTGACTTGTTTAAATCCAGCCTTTCGTACTCGGGTGCCTATTTATGGAACTCACTTCCCCCACATATACAGCAAACAAGACATCTTCCATTGTTTAGGACGAAAGCTGTTAAATACATCTCAGAGCAAAAGAAACGTAGATAATGTGTCCAAAAGAGCCATGTCAATGATTTCCTATTTTAGCGCATTGTTGTGGTCCTCCGTTTTGCACTTGTTAGTTTTTATTATCTCTCTTCTCTGCAGTGTTTTGCCTGTTCACTATATTCCTACACAAGAGTAGCTGTATCATAAGTCGCTGTCTATAAACACTCACTTTACATCGCCCCCCCCCCCCCCCCTCCGACCCTGTGAATTGATGTGTGTGTGTGTGTGTGTGTGTGTGTGTGTGTGTGTGTGTGTGTGTGTGTGTGTGTGTGTGTGTGTGTGTGTGTGTGTGTGTGTGTGTGTAACCTTCAGCGACTTGTGAACTTATATCGGAATGTAACAAAAGTGACTTGTGAGTGTAGCCGCTTGTTTGTGCTGTTAGCATGTTGTTTTTCATGTTGTTTTAATGTTGTAGTTTAGCGAGGACAAGCACGAAAAGAGGCCTGTGCTCCTATTGTTTCCATGCTTGAGAAATAAAGTATCATTCATTCAGTCATCCATCCATCCATCCATCCATCCATCCATCCATCCATCCATCCATCCATCCATCCATCCATCCATCCTTTCATTCATTCATTCATTCATTCATTCTCTCTCTCTCTCTCTCTCTCTCTCTCTCTCTCTCTCTCTCTCTCTCTCTCTCTCTCTCTCTCTCTCTCTCTCTCTCTCATTTCATTTCTCTCTCTCTCTCTCTCTCTCTCTCTCTCTCTCTCTCTCTCTCTCTCTCATCTCTCTCTCTCTCTCTCTCTCTCTCTCTCTCTCATCTCTCTCTCTCTCTCTCTCTCTCTCTCTCTCTCTCTCTCTCTCTCTCTCTCTCTCTCTCTCTCTCTCTCTCTCTCTCTCTCTCTCTCTCTCTCTCTCTCTCTCTCTGTTGAGTGCGTGTGGATTGAAGTAAAGCGTCCTTTTTTTGGCTCCATCATACGTAGGCTTCTTGTACCGTAACCCGGCGGCTGACTTTAGTTGGTACGACGATTTTACCTGTAACTTAGATAAAGTCTATAAAGTAAACTCCGACATCGTTCTAATGGGTAATTTCAATATCACTTTACTGAAACCCCACACCGCATGGGAAACAACATCTTCCTTATTTGGGCTGATGCAGCTGGTGCAGTCACCCACTAGGATTACTGCTGCATCCTCCACTCTCATAGACCATATTTATACCAATAACCCTAAATCTGTGACTGACGTTTCTGTTCCCGACTTGAGCATCAGCGATCATTTCCCTGTAGTGTGTAACTGGGCTGCACAAATTCCAAAGACTAAAGAGAAACATAACATATCGCTCTTTTAAACATTTTAACCAAAATGCATTTTTACATGATTTTAGTAATGCGTGCTTTGACTCAGTAACCGAGTCCAACGACCCAAAGGTTGCTCTATTTGCATGGTACAACATTTTCCTTGGGGTACTTAACAAACACGCACCCCTCAGGGAGAGGCGTGTCAAAAGCGCGGTACTGCCCCCATGGATTACAAAAGAACTGATGCAGGCCATGGAGCTTAGGAACACCCTCAAGAGAGAAAAGAAGTTTGACGAGTTTAAAAAGCAGCGTAATCGCGTCAAATATATGTTACGCTAAGCGAGAAAAGCCTTTGTAAGAAATACTATTAAGAACAACAAAGACGGGTCAGCTATTTGGCGCGTCCTGAATTCCCTTACCCGAGGCTCTAGTGCATCCACGGTAATCCGTAGTGATTTATCCGCTGACATGTTTAATAATCACTTCCTATCTGTTGCTGAAGTTTTCTCAACACAAGGAAGTGTCAATGATAAGTGTTTTGATGTTTTAATTGACTACTGCAATCAGAAAACTGTGACTCCTTTTAGCATTCCATCGATTGCAGTACATGAGGTAGGTAAATTCATAAGTAGTCTCGCGAACAAGAAGTCATCAGGCCCTGATGACATAAATCCTAAAGTTCTGAAACTATCTTACATTGTTGAATCGCTGACATACATATACAACCTATGTCTCCATCAGTGTGTATTTCCTACACAGCTTAAACTTGCAAAAGCAATTCCACTACCGAAATCCAAGGACAGGGGGAATCTGAATAATTATAGACCAATTTCGTTACTGTCCGTGTTAAGCAAACCTCTGGAGCGACATGTACACAAACATTTGTCTCAGTATTTAGAGACAAATAATATGCTTCATCCCTTCCAGTCTGGGTTTCGTCCGAAGTATTCCTGTCATACAGCGCTAAGCAGACTTGCAGATAAGTGGTTATCTAACGTAAACAATTCTCAACTGACGGGTGTTATTTACCTTGACTTTAAGAAGGCGTTTGACCTGGTTAATCACGACACTGATAAGCAAACTTAGTCATTATTTAAAAAAAAAAACGTCTCAGCAGTTTCCTTGTTTAGTTCATATCTAAAGGGAAGAAAGCAAAAGGTTGTAGTTAATGGATTACACTCTGAAGTAAAGGAGGTTAAGTGTGGAGTACCTCAAGGGTCAGTGTTAGGGCCTCTTCTATTTTGTTTATAAATCAACGATCTGCCTCTTCACCTAACGTCCGAATCTGTCGAATGTGACTTGTTTGCTGACGATACTTCAATCCACACGGCAAATAAAAACCATAACGTGGTTGCAGAAAACTTACAACAGAGCCTTGATGAGGTGTCCGCCTGGTGTGAACGTAACTCAATGAGTATCCATCCAGCAAAAACTAAGTCAATGGTAATTGCGACACGCCAAAAACACCAACTAACCCCCCTTTCACTTGATTTGTCCTTCGAAGGCAATTCTATTGAGCAAGTGTCTGAACACCGCCTCCTTGGAATTATCATAGATGATCAGCTCAAATGGCAGGCACACACACATAAAGTGTGTAAAACTGTTTCAAGAAACATTTTCATGCTGTCCAAACTAAAGCACTTCACTGACTTTGAAACCATAAAATTATTTTATTATGCACATATTCAGTCCCACATTAATTATGCTTCCACGGTGTGGGATGGTTGCAGAGATGTACATTTATAAAGACTGAACTCTTTACACAGACGAGCAGCGAAATTAATTTTACCTGATCCTACTTTGACAACGGATGATAAGATTCACAAAGCGGGACTTCTTTCTCTAAAGAATCAGTTTGCATTCAACAAAGGTGTTCTTCTTTTTAAGATTCGGAATGACAACACTCCGGAATATCTAACCCAGCTGCTAGTCAGGTCACAGTCCCGCTATGGCTATACAAACAGCCTGTATGTAGTACCCAAAACCAGAATAGACTTATTTAAAACCAGTCTAGCATTCTTGGGGGCGACTTTGTGGAATTTCCTTCCATCGCAAACGAAGACCACTCCAACGGTATCATGTTTCAAGAAAAATCTTTTTAAACATTTAT
Source organism: Semisulcospira habei (assembly GCA_036245525.1). Taxonomy (NCBI): domain Eukaryota; kingdom Metazoa; phylum Mollusca; class Gastropoda; family Semisulcospiridae; genus Semisulcospira; species Semisulcospira habei. Next base: position 243,660,897 of record BTPG01000003.1, read on the forward strand.
CTTCGCAGCCATAACTATCTGCAAGCTTTGTTTTCTATACGTAGATATCATTGCATGTTAGTAATGTACTGTACCCATTCCACTGCTGTGTATGTCTAGTGCTGCTGTGTTGATGCTTTTTTTTTTCCTTCCTTACCATTGCTCCCCCTCCCCCAACACACCCGTAGGCGTTGGTCCTATACATGTATTAATGTAATGTAATTGTTGTGCTGTAGATGTAGCAACGGCAGATTTGAAAAATGGCATTGCCTCTGGCATTGCTAATATCTTTACCGTTGTAAAATAAAGATTCATTGATTCTCTCTCTCTCTCTCTCTCTCTCTCTCTCTCTCTCTCTCTCTCTCTCTCTCTCTGTCTCTCTCTCTCTCTCTCTCTCTCTCTCTCTCTCTCTCTCTCTCTCTCTCTCTCTCTCTCTCTCTCTATAGATAGATCTCTACAAGTCAAGCCTTCTATTTTCTGGTAGTTCTGTCTGGAACTCATTGCCATTAAACATTAAATCATTTTGCGATAAAATCCATTTTAAACGTGCATTGCACACTCACTTCCAATCAGCGTGACTTCACAGTTTGCCATATAAAAATAATTCTGCTGATAACACGTAAACGTCAAATTTTTTCTCTTTCTCCTTAAATTTGCTACCTGATCATCTATTGTGTTGTCGGTGTCACTATACGCTATTGATGCTGCTGATTCTATGACACTGTCTTAGATGAGTATAATATTAATGCTGTGCACGCGTTTCGTTCTCTTGCTTTTTGCATCGGAGGCAGTTGCAAATTCTCCATTGCGTTTTTTTCCCGTAGTTTTTCTTCCTCTTCTTCTTCTTCTTCTTATTATTATTATTATTGTTAGTATTTGCATGCTCTGTTTATTTTCCTGTTATGTTGTTTGTTTACAGGACAGCTTGTAAGACAGGCATTGAGTTGCCTAATAGCTTTATCCTGAATAAATAAAGATTCATCATCATCATCATCTCTCTATCTCTCTCTCTCTCTCTCTCTCTCTCTCTCTCTCTCTCTCTCTCTCTCTCTCTCTCTCTCTCTCTCTCTCTCTCTCTCTCTCTCTCTCTCTGTGCGTGTGTGTGCGTCTGTGTGTTTTGGGGAAGGAGGGAGGGGGATTTAGAGATGGAGAGTTGGAAGGGGTGGGGGTTGGAGAACATATGATTGGTGATGTCTGTTTTATCAGTTTACTTGTAATAACGTTCATCTGTAACTGATGGTATCGTCTGCTGTTCGGCATCCTGTCTCGAAAGACAATGGAGTATGCGCTTGCTGGGTCAGTCACTGGAGTGACCTCTCCAGTGCGCAAGCCTGGGCGTAGTGTGTGGAGATCCTGGGATGCCCAGTCGTCAAGATCCCCCTCTCGGCCTCGCTGATGTATCCAAAGGAATGCAAAGCAGTACGTTTGGCACCAGTTTGGCTGCAGGAGCTGCCAGAACAGTGCGTGAATACAGGCAGCTGTCTGCCTTCGGGGCTCCACTCCTGATTTGAAGGGTTTACTCCCCCACATTTGGCCGTTGGATCTCCTCCGTCCTCTAGCCGTTGGCTGTCAGAAACAGCTCATCCGCCTAGTGGTGCAATGTGAACACCACCCATTCACGTGGTTTAGCCCACCAGCTGAGGTGGTTTGCCAGGGTGTGGCGCTTGGAGCCAGCACGTGAGAGATTAAGGAGATGGATGAGGACCAGTGATGCCCGTCCGTCCTATGTAGGACGCAGCTGCCGAACAGCAAAGGTACTACCTCTATCCAGAGCCCCCTACACCCCTAACGTCTGCTGTAAGTCATTATCAATAATAAAGCTGACCTACTATTTTATGGGTGATGCATAATTTTGTTTTAAATTTGCATGCGTTTGTATAAACTAATGGTCAAAACATAAGGGCTACTTTTTATTGTAGACGCACGGACAACACCACACAAATAATGTAACAATATTTGGAGTCAGTACTTTGTTAATTTATTCAGTAACAATTTCATTTACGTTTTGAGTAAATCAACGTTATAATGTTCACCCAACCCTCATTTGAAAAGTCACACAAGACTGGTCCAGTCAGTAGCGAGTATACCCACCGTTTGCAGCCAAGCATTCAATGCAGCGTTGACGCATGGAGTTCACCAGGGTTCAGAGAACATGTTGTGGGATCGCTTCCCACTCTTGATGCAGGAACTGAGTTAGCTGGGGAACGCCTTGAGGTGGGGGGTGGTTGCTGACTACACGTTGCCCCAGCACGTCCCAGAGGTGCTCGATGGGAGCCAGATCAGGTGAACGAGCTGGCCACTCCATCCTCATGATGCCCCGTTGCTCAAGGTAATCATCCATCACACGGGCGCGATGTAGTTGAGCGTTGTCGTCCTGCAGAACAGCATTGTCGCCTATGGCTTGGAGAGCTGGCTGGATGAGGGGCTGCACAATCTCGTCACGATAGTGCAGTCCAGTCAGGGTGCCTCGGATGACGTGGAGGGGGGTCCTGCCTTCATGCTGAAGCCTGCCCAGACCATGACTGAGCCTCATCCGTAGCGATCCACCTCTTGGACGTATCCATACGTGAATTGCTCGCCCTGGTGTCTCCAGACCCTACCCTGCCGTCATTGAAGGACACAGTGAACCGCGCCTCATCAGTAAACAGAACCCGAGTCCACTGGAGTCTGTTCCACCTCACATGTTGACGACACCAGGCAACCCGGGCTCTGCGATGAGCTGGAGTGAGAGGTATTCTCACTGCTGCTCTGCATGAAGCAAGGTCATTTTCGATCAGACGTCGGCAGGCTGTGCTTCTGCTGACGATAACGTTTGCAGCTTGCATTAGTTGACGTCGCAGAGTGGTTGACGTGACAGTTCGGTCGCGCAGAACCTCCACACGGAGGTATCTGTCCTCCCTCCTGCTGGTGCAGCGCGGGCGTCCTGAGCAGGGTCGTCGTTCTGCCCTTCCAGTTTCTTGGAATCGTGGCAGCAGCCTCTGGATCACTGAATGGGACACCCCAAGACGTCTCCCAACTCCTCGTACGGAAATTCCATCCTGCAGCCATGCTAGAACCCGGCCTTGATCTACTGGCGTTAGGCTTCGTCGTGGTGGCATGGCTAGGATAGTGACAATTATGCCCCTAGTCCACCGGTATTTTTAGCGAAACAGAAGTGCTCAATGTTCACGACTGACCCCTTTAGCACGTGCATCACGACTTTACGGAGTTTTTCTGCCTGCCTGCCTTTGGTACGCTTGCCAATTTTGCACAGCTTTTCACAAAAACTGACGATGTTTCACGTGCATTTGACACATTCGTGGAAAATTATGTATTGTTGTCTATTGTTCTCTGTATAGTGGACTGTCTAAGGTCACAACTTTTAACCCATTTGAATCGAAAGAACATTGTATTTTATTAGCGTACTTGCAACGATAAACTATGACACAAAAAGTGGGGTGGCCCTTACGTTTTGACCATTAGTATACGTTGGGTGGAGGGAGGAATAAAGAGGAGAAGGAAAAAAGAACAAGTCATTGGTGATAATTTATCATTAATCTTCTTGTGCATGCATCGCCAAGTACTGTTTACAGTTGCGGGGTTGTATGCACAAGGGGGTTAATATGGCCTGTGCGTATAATCACTGTTTGGCTTTGTTGATAGATTGGTGGTAACACCTATTGAGAGTTGAAAATGTATGAATACTGATCAGAGTAACTGATCTTGTGATATTGTAACAAAAAATAATTTAAAAAAAAAGTGTTTGTGTAATATTTTTAATCCAAAGTTGGTGGGTTTTTTTTTGGTGTGTTTGTTTGTTTGTTTGTGTGTGTGTGTGTGTGTGTGTTTGTGTGTGTGTGTGTGTGTGTGTGCGCGCGCGCGCATGCTATACAACAACCTATTCTTACAGCAACAAGTAAGTACCTGATTTATTGATATATTTAGTTTTACTCTTGCACATGCTATTTTTACTACTTTCCACAAAGACAATCTTTAAATTAAAGATAGCGCAATTCAGAGAGAAATATATTAGAATCAAAGCTCTTGTAAAAAAAAAGTAATAATATATATTTTTTAATTGAAAACAATAAGTCCTCTGCAATGCACGCACATAGCACATGACGCTGAGTTTTCCTTCAGAAAGCCCTCCAACCCAGCACGAGTAAGCAAAGGGACTGAACCTTTACACTGACTTCGCTTTTTTTTTCAGTAAGCCTTATGAAGGAGTGAACTGTCTTATAATGTATTGTCTTTGGTCACACACACATACACACACACACAAAACACACACTCACGCACACACACACACACACACACACACACACACACATACACGCTCACACACACGTACACACACGCACGCGCACACACACACAGACACACTCTCTCTGTCTCTCTGTCTCTGTTTCTGTCTATGTCTATGTCTATGTCTCTCTCTCTCTCTCTCTCTCTCTCTCTCTCTCTCTCTCTCTCTCTCTCTCTCTCTCTCTCTCTCTCTCTCTCTCTCTCTTCCCACCACGCAGCTGTCACGTCTTTGTCGCGTGTACCGGCAGTAAATGAGGTTAACGCTACCGAGAATCGCATCCTTAGAGCTTCATCGATTTTTTTCTCTTTTTTATTTGAACTTAAGTGCGGAATCAGGACCCGCTGATTGATTTCAACGCTTACTTTTCTCGCGGCTTCTGAACTTTCCTTCTCACG
>BTPG01000003.1:243673055-243838055 GCA_036245525.1 Semisulcospira habei
AACAAAGACCGTAGAAAAGAAATCTTAGCTTACTGATAGTTTAGTTGACAAAGTTGATAACATAGTCACCAGTTTTCAAAATATAAAACAAATCCAAAAATAAATTGAAAAAGAAAAGAAAGAAAGAAAGACATATCTTGTTTGTATTGGCAAATCTTCGCAACCCACGCCCGCCAGGGAGCAGATCGCTTTAATCCATTTAACCCCAGGGTCCCATTTCCCAAATGTAGGAGGTGTTACCTAACGACTATATACCAGCTGCAGGAGATGGATCGACCATGATAATTCAAGGGTAGTGCCAGATAAGCTGAGCGCCTTCAGGCGCCAAGCTCATCTGGCAATACCCTGGAATTATCATGGTCGATCCATCTCCTGCTGTGGGGCCTCGGGGCTAAATGGGTTAATCAAATCGGAGACTCCTACATGTGTTGTTCGCCCAGAGATGAAAATCAAGACGATGTTATTTTAGTAAAAGGTGTACTGGATAGAAACGCGCCGGGTAAAAGAAAATTTTTTTTTGACCGTCTAACATTTCAGGGCAGGAGGCAGCTGGGCCAATGTGGCTCAAGGTTGTTGCCAGAATAGCTTGGTGCCAAAGGCCGCATAGGGGCCAAGCTATTCTGGCACCACCCATGAACTATGATGCCCGATCTGTCTTTAGAATTGTAATACAAATACAGTCCTTCAGAGGGTAACTTCAAAATTTGGGGATTTCGGTCCTGGGGGAAGAATGTGTAAAATTATGGCAGGGCTGAAAACTACTCTGTCCCATTTGAAAGACAAGAAGTACATTTTTTAGAAAAAAAAACCCGAGATTTTCATTGTTAAACAACGAAAGTCTTTAAAAAGGACTTATTGTTTGTTGCCTTTACAGGACAGAATATGTTATCCCGTTCTCTGCAATGTGACGCATATTGTGTAACTCTTTCAGTCTGTGTTAAGTCAACGCGAAAGAACTGACTAGTGCAAGAAAACATGGGCACAAAGGGGTGCCAACAAGAGGCATAGATCCTCATGAGCCCCCGCAACTGCGGGGGCTCATGAGGATCTGTGCCTCTTGCAGTCGGTTCGTGTTAACCTTTTCTCAGCAGTCCAAAAGGTTAAGGCTGAGTTCTTGTGCTCCCAGCTGCAGGAGCGAGCGCGTTTTCTGTAAACTATTTGCGCAGCATCTCGAGGGTTTCAAGCCGGTGTTGACATTATGTGACTTTTTTGCCAGGAAATAAAACTTGGCGCTGACCCTGTGCCATTTGTGGAAGAACTCATATTGCACAATTGTTTAAGCTGCGCCAGATGCAGACTTGCGAGATAGATGATGTGCGCTACCGTGGGCGGGGATTGCAAAAGGAAAGAAACAAGACGATCGTGTACGCATGCAACGCGTAACACAAAATTTTGTGTTTTCGAGAAAATAAATTAGAAATGTTTACAATTTAGTCAGAACATGTCGTCCAAGGAATTACTTAGGAACGTGGCTATGAAAATTGAAAACGTCCTGTTAAGATTTCGTATGAAAATGGAAAATAAAAGGAAGGAACCCAGACAACAACAACAAAATAAAATGACTGCCAAGCGTGGAAAATGGACCAAGAAACGCAAGAAAGAAAGAAACACGCTGAGAAAAATATTAGAACACAATATTTCTGGTTAAAACCTTTTTTGAAAGGAGACATACAAACTAGTACATGATTTGCAAAGTTGCAAATTGTGTACCTTCTTGCATGTCTGCTTTGAAAAGAGGGATTAACTCATTCAACTCGGACACACCACAGCAAGGCATGGATCGAGCGCGATAGTTCAAGGGTGGTGCCAGAATAGCTTGACGCCCATAGGCGCCAAGCTATTCGGGCACCACCCTTGAACTATCATGCTCGATCTGTCACTAGAATTGTAATACAGTCCTTCAGAGGGTAACTTCAAAATCTGAGGATTTCGGTCCTGGGGCAAAATGTGTTACGAGAAACATAAATAAACGAGGCAGCTGCCTCGAAACACGATTTACTTTTTGAATTTGTCACTTACGAGGTTCCACGCGAACGCCATCGATTGGTGTGCATGCGGAAAACATGTATGTGTCATTTGTTTTTTAAAAATATATATATATATATACATTTTGAACAATGCGGCTATGAATCGAAAGCCCAAAATCAAACGCTGTGGCATATGTGTGCACGTGCATATTCATCTTCACCGTTTCACTGCCAGTGGGGGGTTAATTCTGTTTGCGAAATCATTTCAATTCCCGGCAGGAAAGGAGTTAATACATGAGACACTGTATGACCGAATTGAGTCATTTTGACAACCCGTTGACTGCCGAGAATAAAATTACCATAATGAAAATTATGCAGGACAAACAGATCCCCTGCCCCCGCCTATCAGGCACCCAATCGCCAGCCCACAGAGAAATGACGCAGGTATAGAACAAGACGATCATCTACATCCTCAAAAAGACCTATACCTGCGGATTTCTCTGTGGGCTGGCGATTGGGTGCCTGATAGGCGGGGGCAGGGGATCTAACTGATTGTCTGTCCAGCGCTGAGTGATTCCCTTTGGTTTGTGTACAATTCTGCCAGCGCTAGCCTCAACTATCTGGTTTGATAGTAAATTATGCAAGAGACATAGGTCTGCCCATGATCCCCCGCGCTTGCGTGGGCTGATGAGGTTCTATGCCTCTTGCTGAAACCACTTTGAATCCATGCTCCTGGGACATCTATGTGTTATTTTCTTTTCTTTTTTGCGGAAGGCTCATGAGGATCACTGCCTCTTGCTGAAACCGCATTGTATCCATGTTCCGTGGACTTTAATTTTTTTTTTATTGCGTTAACCCATTTAGCCCCGAGTCCCTACAGAAGGAGATTGATTGACCACGATAATTCAAGGGTAGTGTCAGATCAGCTTTGCGCCTTGAGGCGCCAAGCTAATCTGAACTACCCTTGAATCATTATGGTCAATACACCTCCTGCAACTGGTACATGGTCGCTAGGCAACACCTCCGAAATTATGCGAAATGGGACCTTGGGGCTAAAATGGTTAATCAATGACAGATTTCACAACCCAATCTGTTTTCATTGGCAGTAAAGGGGTTAATGTATACTCGAAATGTCATAACGTCAGCACACACTTTCCCCGTCGTCCTTATAATACAATCTGTGATGACATGCGAAATGTCGTAACGTCAAGACACACTTTTCCCTTCGTCCTTATTATACAATCTGTGGTGACACACGAAATGTCATAACGTCAACACACACTTTTCCCGTCGTCCTTATTATACAATCTGTGGTGACACACGAAATGTCGTAACATCAAGACACACTTTTCCCTTCGTCCTTATTATACAATCTGTGGTGACACACGAAATGTCATAACGTCAACACACACTTTTCCCGTCGTCCTTATTATACAATCTGTGGTGACACACGATATGTCATTACGTCAACACACACTTTTCCCGTCGTCCTTATTATACAATCTGTGGTGACACACGAAATGTCATAACGTCAACACACACTTTTCCCGTCGTCCTCATTATACAATCTCTGGTGACACACGAAATGTCATAACGTCAACACACACTTTCCCGTCGTCCTTGTAATACAATCTGTTGTGATACACGAAATGTAATAACGTCAACACACACTTTTCCCGTCGTCCTTATAATACAATCTGTGATGACATGACATGCGAAATGTAATAACGTCAACACACACTTTTCCCGTCGTCCTTATAGTACAATCTGTTGTGACACACGAAATGTAATAACGTCAACACACACTTTTCCCGTCGTCCTTGTAATACAATCTGTGGTGACACACGAAATGTCATAACGTCAACACACACTTTTCCCGTCGTCCTTATAATACAATCTGTTGTGACACACGAAATGTCATAACGTCAACACACACTTTTCCCGTCGTTCTTGTAATACAAACCGTGGTGACACACGAAATGTCATAACGTCAACACACACTTTTCCCGTCGTCCTTATAATACAATCTGTGATGACACACGAAATGTCATAACGTCAACACACACTTTTCCCATCGTCCTTATAATACAATCTGTTGTGACACACGAAATGTCATAACGTCAACACACACTTTTCCCGCCGTCCTTATAATACAATCTGCGATGACACACGAAATGTCATAACGTCAATACACACTTTTCCCGTCGTCCTTATAATGCAATCTGTGATGACACACGAAATGTCATAACGTCCACTCACATTTTTCCCTTCGTCCTTATAATACAATCTCTTGTGACACACGAAATGTAATAACGTCAACACACACTTTTCCCGTCGTCCTTATTATACGATCTGTGGTGACACACGATATGTCATTACGTCAACACACACTTTTCCCGTCGTCCTCATTATACAATCTGTGGTGACACACGAAATGTCATAACGTCAACACACACTTTTCCCGTCGTCCTTGTAATACAATCTGTGGTGACACACGAAATGTCATAACGTCAACACACACATTTCCCGTCGTCCTTATAATACAATCTGTTGTGACACACGAAATGTAATAACGTCAACACACACTTTTCCCGTCGTCCTTATAATACAATCTGTGGTGACACACGAAATGTCGTAACGTCAACACACACTTTTCCCGTCGTCCTTATAATACAATCTGTGGTGACACACGAAATGTCATAACGTCAACACACACTTTCCCGTCGTCCTTGTAATACAATCTGTTGTGACACACGAAATGTAATAACGTCAACACACACTTTTCCCGTCGTCCTTATAATACAATCTGTTGTGACACATGAAATGTCGTAACGTCAACACACACTTTTCCCGTCGTCCTTATAATACAATCTGTGATGACATGTGAAATGTCATAACGTCAACACACACTTTTCCCGTCGTCCTTATAATACAATCTGTGATGACATGCGATATGTCATAACGTCAACACACACTTTTCCCGTCGTCCTTATAATACAATCTGTGATGACATGCAAAATGTGATAACGTCAACACACACTTTTCCCGTCGTCCTTATAATACAATCTGTGATGACATGCGAAATGTCGTAACGTCAACACACACTTTTCCCGTCGTCCTTATAATACAATCTATGATGACATGCGAAATGTCGTAACGTCAAGACACACTTTTCCAGTCGTCCTTATATCACAATCTGTGATGACATGCGAAATGTCATAACGTCAACACACACTTTTCCCGTCGTCGTCCTTATAATACAATCTGTGATGACATGCGAAATGTCATAACGTCAACACACACTTTTCCCGTCGTCCTTATAATACAATCTGTGATGACATGCGAAATGTCGTAACGTCAACACACACTTTCCCCGTCGTCCTTATAATACAATCTGTGATGACATGCGAAATGTCCTAACGTCAAGACACACTTTTCCCGTCGTCCTTATAATACAATCTGTGATGACATGACATGCGAAATGTCGTAACGTCAACACACACTTTTCCCGTCGTCCTTATAATACATTCTGTGGTGACACACGAAATGTAATAACATCAACACACACTTTTCCCGTCGTCCTTATAATACAATCTTTTGTGACACACGAAATGTCGTAACGTCAACACACACTTTTCCCGTCGTCCTTATAATACAATCTGTGGTGACATGCGAAATGTCATAACGTCAACACACACTTTCCCCATCGTCCTTATAATACAATCTGTGATGACATGCGAAATGTCGTAACGTCAACACACACTTTCCCCATCGTCCTTATAATACAATCTGTGATGACATGACATGCGAAATGTCGTAACGTCAACACACACTTTTCCCGTCGTCCTTATAATACAATCTGTTGTGACACACGAAATGTAATAACGTCTACACACACTTTTCCCGTCGTCCTTATAATACAATCTGTGATGACATGCGAAATGTCGTAACGTCAACACACACTTTTCCCGTCGTCCTTATAATACAATCTGTGATGACATGCGAAATGTCGTAACGTCAACACACACTTTTCCCGTCGTCCTTATAATACAATCTGTGATGACATGTGAAATGTCGTAACGTCAACACACACTTTTCCCGTCGTCCTTATAATACAATCTGCGGTGACACACGAAATGTCATAACGTCAACACACACTTTTCCCGTCGTCCTTATAATACAATCTGTTGTGACACACGAAATGTAATAACGTCAACACACACTTTTCCCGTCGTCCTTATAATACAATCTGTGGTGACACACGAAATGTCATAATGTCAACTCACGTGTTTCCCGTTGTCCTTAAATGCATTCTGTGATGACAGGAAATAAATAGAAAGAAGACAAAGGTTATGCTTTATCAAACTACAGTACACTCCGGATATAACGAATCACCAGCGGGCCCGTTTCTCGTGTTGTTATATCCGAAGTTTTGTTATAAGCAAAGTTATTTAATAATAATAATAATAATAATTGGTCATTTTCTGTTTTCGGTGTAATTGTACTTGTTGCTTTGTCACCTTTTGTGTAATATTTTCCTTGTTCATATGTACGGCGCCTAGAGCATCTTACCATGTATAGGCGCCTTATAAATCTTCCTTAATAATAATAATAATAACTGGTCATCACCAACTGGTCACCAATTGGTCAGCAGCAACTGGTCATCACCAACACTACTTTTCAGCAAAAGGACAGTCGAAAGACCACCTGGATGCATCCTCGCTCCAAGCACTGGCACCTTATCGACTATGTCCTAGTCCGTCAGAGGGACCGCAGTGACGTCCTCCTCACCAGAGTGATGCCCAGCGCAGAGTGCCACACTGACCACCGCCTTGTCCGCTGCAAACTCAGGCTCCACTTCAAGCCAAAACCCAAGAAATGGGGGCCCCCCAAGAAAAAGCTTGATGTTGCCAGCCTTCAGCGTGACGATGTGAAAGCTGCCTTTCAGACAGATTTACAGCGCAGGCTCAAAGACACAGCGGACCCAGTAGACTCCTCCCCTGAAACACTTTGGGAACAACTGAAAACTGCTATTGCAAAATCCTCTGCAGAAGTCTTGGGTTTCGCCAGAAAGAAGAACAAAGACTGGTTTGACGAAAACGATGTAGAGATCCAGGAACACCTAGCAAAAAAAAGAGCCGCCCATCAGGCCCACCTAGCCCAGCCTTCCTGCCCTGTGAAGAAGTCTGCCTTCCGCCTCGTCTGCAGCAGTCTCCAGCGCAAGCTCAGAGATCTCCAGAATGAGTGGTGGACCCGACTTGCACAGAGGACCCAGCTTTGCGCTGACAATGGTGACTACAGGGGCTTCTACGAAGCACTGAAAGCAGTGTATGGCCCCAGGCACCTGGTACAAAGTCCCCTGCGAAGCGCGAATGGCCAGGCACTCCTCACAGATAATACCTAAATCTTGAACCGCTGGTCGGAATACTTTCAGAGCCTCTTCAGCGCTGAGCGCACTGTTCAAGAAGCAGTCGTCCTACAAATCCCACACCTCCCAGTAAAGGTTGAATTGGACGAACCGCCCACCGCTGAAGAGATCCTCACAGCCATCCACCAGCTCAAGAGTGGCAAAGCAGCAGGCATTGATGGAATACCGCCAGAGATCTGGAAACATGGAGGCACAGCACTGCACAACAAGCTCCATGACCTCTTTCTCTGCTGCTGGGAGGAAGGAACACTACCAAAAGATCTCCGTGATGCAGTCGTTATCACCCTGTACAAGAACAAAGGCGAGAAGTCTGACTGTTGCAACTATCGGGGAATTACCCTGCTGTCCATTGCTGGGGAAATCCTTGCAAGGCTGCTCCTGAATCGGCTGGTACCTGCCATCGCTGAAGACCAACTCTCAGAGGGCCAGTGTGGCTTCAGAGCAAGCAGGAGCACCACCGATATGGTCTTTGTGCTGAGACAGCTACAGGAGAAGTGCCGCGAGCAGAACAAAGGGCTGTACGTAACATTTGTCGACCTAACAAAAGCGTTCGACACTGTGAGCAGGCAAGGCATGTGGCAGATCCTGGAGCGACTTGGCTGTCCCCCAAAGTTCCTCAACATGATTGTCCAGCTACACGAGGACCAGCAAGGCCAGGTCAGACTCAACAATGACCTCTCAGAACCATTCCCTATTCTCAACGGCGTAAAGCAGGGCTGCGTGCTGGCACCGACCCTCTTCACCATCTTTTTTAGCATGATGTTGAAGCAGGCCACAGTGGACCTCGATGATGACGATGCAGTGTACATCAGGTATCGTCTCGATGGCAGCCTGTTCAACCTCAGACGACTGCAGGCCCACACGAAAACCCTAGACCAACTGATTCGTGAGCTGCTTTTTGCTGATGATGCTGCCCTCGTTGCACACACAGAGAGAGCCCTGCAGCGCATCACGTCTTGCTTCGCAGATGCTGCCCAGCTCTTTGGACTCGAGGTCAGTCTGAAAAAGACAGAGGTCCTCCATCAGCCGGCACCCAAGACAGTGTATCGCCCTCCTCACATTGGTGATTGGCGAGTCTGAACTAAAGTCAGTGCACCAGTTTACTTACCTTGGCTGCATTATCACGTCGGACGCCAAGCTGGACAAGGAGCTTGACAGCAGCCTGGCAAAAGCGAACAGCGCTTTCGGGCGACTTTTCAAGCGGGTGTGGCACAATCAACAGCTGAAAACAGGCACCAAGATCAGCGTGTACAGAGCTGTGGTCCTCACCACCCTGCTGTATGGTTCCGAGTCCTGGGCCCTCTACCGCAGCCAACTACGACTCCTCGAACGCTTCCACCAGCGCTGCCTGCGTACCATCCTGGGCATTCACTGGAGTGACTATGTCACCAACGTCGAGGTCCTTGAACAGGCTGAAACTGTGAGCATCGAGGCTTTGCTGCTGCGGACACAGCTCCGCTGGGCGGGGCATGTCTCCAGGATGGAGGATCATCGCCTACCAAAGATCACCCTGTTCGGCGAGCTTGCTACTGGTCACCGTGACAGAGGGGCACCAAAGAAGAGATACAAAGACTGTCTCAAGAAGTCACTTAGTGCCTGCCAAATCGACCACCACCAGTGGTCTTCGCTTGCTGCGGACCGTGACACCTGGCGCTCCACCATTTACAAGGCAGCTGTCTCCTTTGAGGACTCTCACAGAGCTAGCCTTAAGGACAAGCGGCTCAGGAGAAAAAACAGAGATGCCGCAGCTCAGAACCCTGGCCATACCTTCCCCTGCAGCCACTGCGGTCGAACCTGCCTGTCTCGGATTGGCCTCCGCAGCCATGAACAAGCCTGCAGACGTCGTGGGCAACTCCTATAAAATCTTCGTTCGCGAAGTCAAGCCAAGAGAGAATAATAATAATAATAATAATAATAATAATAATAATAATAATAATAATAATAATAATAATAATAATAATAATAATAATAATAATAATAATAACTACTACTTATAAGATAAGATAAGATAAAACTTTATTGCCTTATGTAAAAATACATTAGGAAATCGTCTCGGTGCTGCGCAATTGAAAAGAAGAACATAAAACACTTCAAAATATAATTAAGCTGCTCACGTGCACACACACACACACACACACACACACACACACACACACACACACACTTACACACACACACACACACACACACACTTACACACACACTCACACACACACACTCACACACACACACACACACACTCACTCACACACACACACACACACACACACACACACACACACACACACACACACACACACACACACACACACACACACACACACACACACACGTTGATAACTATTGAAGCCTAAACGTAAAGGCAATAAACACTAAATCAATCCAAGACCAAAAAGGTGACTGCCAAGCGTGTAATATGCAAAGAAGTACCCAACGGAGAAAGAAACACGCTTAGAAAAGACGGGTACAACACAATTTATTAATATTTTGGGTAAATACCCTTTGTCAAAATAGACAAACAAACAAACAAAGAGATTAGCCGCTACTTATTTTCATTGGCAGAAGGAATGTTTATTTGTTTATTTAAGCTGCTCACGTGCACACACACACACACACACACACACACACACACACACACACACACACTTACACACACACACACATACACACACACACTTATACACACACACTTACACACACACACACTTAAATAAACACTAAACGTAAAGGCAATAAACACTAAACGTAAAGGCAATATAGCGCGTATCCTAAACTAAACTCTAAGCGCTTGACAGATAAAGGGTGACAGAAAGAAAGTGATGTAGGTACCTTTGAACAAGTGTTGTACTATCCAATTTTAGTTATATCCGACCTTGTGTTAATGGCCCACTACCGCCGTAACCGTTCAAAGATACACTTCCGCAACAGATGGTTACGAAACGCTACACACAGGTCTTGTTATGGTTCATTTAGACACAGGACAATCCAGTTCAGCACACGTCGTCTTTATATCAAGTACCTTGACAATGACTCCGTTGTGTTCCATAAATGCAGCGCTATCAGCACGAGAAACAGCTAAAAATAGATCGACACGCTAGCGGCTGCGCAGAATAAATAAGTGCAATTGATTGAATGCAAGACGAAGCCATCACCTGATACGCAACTGGGTTCGTCTGCTGCAGCCGCCATTTTGTGCAGCAGAAGTGACCTCGGTAAAGAGTAGCGATCGTGACCTTGGATGGTTTTACCAAGATAAAGACGTCAAGGAACTACATAACTAGAATTAAAACCGCTGCCCATGTTGGAGAGATAGGAGGTCACCTTGAATTGAATGTGGCGAAACTGAGGCGATCTCCGTGACACCAACAGAACAAGTGATTTGGGAAAATACATACTGAGTACACAGTTATAAAGGAATCCGTCCTCCGACGCTAAATCATTGCACCAGTCCAAAGCGATGTTAGCCGATAGAGACTAACAACATCGTGATTTGCATATAATTATAATAAGCTCAGTTTATTCCTATTTCCCCTTAGCTCAGTTGGTATTGCCCGCACGCAGACATAAATCACATGCAAGATTTGACCGTTGCCGTCACCGACGCGGGTTCAACACCCCCCCCCCCCCCCCTCGCTCCCCCCCCCCCCCCCCCGCTCCTTCTCCGCGGCGTTATTTGTTTATTTTAATTATTATTTATTTATTTTGTATTTATTTACTTTTTCTTTGTATATTTATCGTGTTGCTCTTTCTGTTTGTTTGTTTGTTCGCGGTACTGGTCTTTAGAATGGCTGGCTAGCATGTCTTATTCTTTCATACTTATTTCTTTTATTTCTTAAAAATAATCATTATGAATTCCTACTGGAAGAACACGTTTGCGGTCCATGTCTGATTTTCGATTCCACTGGCACATAGGTATTATCTCAAGACAACAATTCAGCGTTGTCACCTTTTGTCATAATCGTTTATAAGGATGTTTCTTTGCGAAATGAAGAGTTCGGAGAACCCTCTCTCCACTCTATTTAATCGATGCCATACAGCGGTAGAAGGGTTTAAAGAACAATTTCTAACTGTTTTTATAAGGGTGTCGTGCCGCAGGTTTGAAAATGTTCTAAAGCATCTTTTAAATAGAACATTTTTTTTAAAATGTTAAACCTGTTTTAATTTACAATCGTGTTGTGCATCTAGTCTAGTACCTCTGTAGTGCCGGATATCTGGCGATGGTCGTCTTCTCTCTTCGCTCAACTTTCCTCTTCTTCCCTTGTCTCGTTTCAAGACAAGTCTTTATAGATACCTGACATCACTCAAATCACAATATCTAGTTATACGTAGACGCACGAAAATACGTGTATATTCTAACAATCAGGTGTATGTGCGCGCGCGCGCGTTTGTGTGTGTGTGTGTGTGTGTGTGTGTGTGTGTGTGTGTGTGTGTGTGTGTGTGTGTGTGTGTACGCGCGCACGGGAATGCGTGTATGTGTGTGGCTGTGTTTATGGACTATATATTTTGTATCACTGTGCTTTGATGTCCCTGTTTTATGTACATTTTCTACTGAGTTAGTCGTAGTTGTAGCAACGGCAGGTACGAAAAATGAGCGTTAGTCGCTAACTGTGTTAATATCTTCACCGTTGTAAAATAAAGATTCATTGATTCATTGATAAACGGAGAGCAGGTGTACGAAAATATCTCACTATTACACCTTTGAGGACATTATTTGTTCCTCTGGCCTATCATCACATCCGAAAATTTCGCATCCAGGCACAATTTTGCCGAGTTCCAACTTCGCTGTTACTAGTGTTCGCTGTGTCTACTGCACAAAATGGCCGACTGCAGACGACGCGCGCAATCAATTACGCGTGTGCTTTTGCTGCGTGTCCAAACTGCTGTTAAAGTTCATTAGGTGTGTCGACGAGGCATAACAAACACAAATGGTGCAGACATGTGTCTTCACATTTATGCGTAATGGAACTTTAAGCGAAGTGGACGGTATAAACTAAATATGAACAACCCTTTAGTACATTTAAAAAGGCGAAAGATTGAACCCATTCAGCCCTGACGCACTACAGCAGGAGATGGATCGACCATGATAATTGAAGGGTAGTGCCAGATTAGCTTGGCGCCTGTCGGCGCCAAGCTAATCAGGCACTACCCTTCTTATCATGGTCGATCTCTCTCCTGCAACAGGTCCATAGTCGTAAGATGATGCCTCCAAATTTGGGAAATACGTGCGCCGGACTGAATGAGTTAATTGTATTTTTACCAGCTGACAGAGAATTTGTGTTGTTGTTGTTGTCTTTGAGATTAAAAAGATAAAGTTAAGTGCGGGGATTAGCTTGTCATAGCCTCGGACTTTTAGCCTGGCTTCAGATTACACGGTTGTCCCAGACAATATTCCAGCTCGTATTAGCTGACACTTTATCCAGCACGCTAATGCCAGGTTTATCCTCTGCAGTCGGTTGCCGTGTTTGACAAGGAATTATTTGTCAGCCAGCACTCTTACGCTTATCAGCCTGATGACAAAATGCTTGGGGCCATCTGCACGAGCGAGCTTAACTCATGCGCAATTCGCTAAGCAAAGTGTAGTGACGTGCGCAGGAGATTAAGCTAAACTCGCTCCTGCAGCCGAGGCCTGGAGCAAGTTGCATGAGCGAGCTTAGTTCAGCACCAGCCACTAAGCAAGGTGCGCCGCTATAGCGGGGTCAGTGTTGTGGTGCTATAGCGGCGCACCTTGCTTAGTGGCTGTTGCAGGACTAAGCTCGCTCATGCAATTGACCCCAGGAGACAACGATACGAGGGCGTGCCTGCACACGTCCTGACGGTGGTAATTAAAATGTTAACCCTTTGAATGCTAATTTTGATTCCGCTCTGCGGAAAAGACGCGTATCCTTGACTTCTACTGACTATACCGTGCGGCAGAAAAGACGCGTAACTACGTCACTAGCTAACTACGTCACTACGCGTCTGTTCCGCCGATCGGTATCGTCATTAGCAGTCAAGGGGTTAGTTGTGATGATTGTTTACTCTCTTCCGCATGCCATTACTTTGTTTATTTTCGCATCTCGTTTTCAGCCTTCACGTTTCAACGGTAATGTTTGTGCCAGTAAAGCGCAATAAAACAAAATGCCGCCATGGTTCAGATAGACACAGAGTAAAAGGTTGACGATTGTATTGGTATTCTGTTTGACGTGTCACACAAGACAGACGTAAGATCCAGGACGTCGTACTCTGTGTGTAATTCTATAGAAAGTTACGGTCATGTGTCAATATAGGGGCTGATCGGTCACCTCCCGGAAGAAGGAGGGGGAGTGTGTGTGTGTGTGTGTGTGTGTGTGTGTGTGTGTGTGTGTGTGTGTGTGTGTGTGTGTGTGTGTGTGTGTGTGTGTGTGTGTGTGTGTGTGTGTGTGTGTGTGTGTGTGCATTGGGGGGGGGGGGTGCCAACTGTTTGTTTGGGACCATCAACCTGACACAAAAGCACAAAAGGTCTCCCGCCTGATGCAAGGCTTTGCTTACTAGCGGCCGAAAACTTCAAAATCGATGCGGGGGCAGGGGGGGGGGGAGGTGGGAGGGAGGAGCAGGGTGGTGGTGGTGGGGTTGGGGGTAAAAAGGTTGGGGGGGGGGGGTGTATGCTCTTTAAGCTCGTGTTAGAACCTCTAGCACCTTATCACAATTCTCCAATATGAAAAGGCGAGGAGGAGGTGGAGAGCTCCAAACAAGGGATTTTGATATGGCATTTAAAAAAAAATTTAGCCTGGGAGGGGGGGGACGGAGGGGGGAGCCGAGGCTCTGGAACATCCCCCACCCCCCACACCCACTCCCACCCCCTCCCCCCATTTCCACCTCTGCAATACAGCAATGCATTTCCGAATCAATTCCCCTTCATTTGTGCTATGTGTTTATAATTAATAATAATAATTACGGTATTTATAATGCGCTTATCTTATAATAATTATAACTCTAAGCGCGCACTCACAATTCGCGCACGCATGCGCACGCTTTAGACAACGACTCACGTACCACAAATAGTGAAATACATTACGACAGTCAGCTTGGGGTGGGGAGTGTGGTGCTAGAACTGTTGAAAGAGGTGAGTTTTGAGGGCGGACTGGAAGGAGGAGAGAGATGATGAATCTTTTTTTTTTATTTTTTATTCAGGATAAAGCCATTAGGCAACTCAATGCCTGTCTTACAAGCTGTCCTGTAAACAAAAGAGAACACAACAGGAAAAGAAACATAGCATGCAAATACTAATACTAATAATAATAATAAATAATAATAATAATAATAATAATAATAATAATAATAATAATAATAATAATAATAATAATAATAATAATAATAATAATATTAATAATAATAATAATAATAATAATAAGATGAGGAAGCAAAACTACGGGGGAAAAAAAACACAATAGGGGAATCATCGAAAGGAGGAAAAAAATGACAATGGAGAATTTGTAACTGCCTCTGATGCAAAAAAGCAAGAGAACGAAACGCGTGCACAGCATTAATATTATACTCATCTAAGACAGTGTCATAGAATCAGCAGCATCAATAGCGTATAGAGACACCGACAAGACAATAGATGATCAGTTAGCAAATGTAAGGAGAAAGAGAAAAATAGATGACGTTTACGTGTTATCAGCAGTATTATTCTTATATGGCAAACTGTGAAGTCACGCTGATTGGAAGTGAGTGTGCAATGCACGTTTAAAATGGGTTTTATCGGAAAATCATTTAATGTTTAATGGCAATGAGTTCCAGACAGAACTACCAGAAAATAGAAGGCTTGACTTGTAGAGATCTATCCGTGGGCGGGGTAAGTGAAGCAAGTCATTCCTCGTATGTAGTTGATGCCGAGGGCTGAAGTTAAATATCATGTCATGCGCAGATATTCCGGGGCTTGATAGTGAAATATTTTGTGCATGAGGACGCATTTGTTAAATTTGAGTTGTTCCTTCAGTGTAAGCAGGCCAAGGGATTTTATTTTCTCGTCCTTGGAAGTAGGGTTAGGAATAATTAACTTAATTGAACGACGATACAGCGAGTTTAGTTTTTTAAAATGAAGTTCACTGCATTCGTCCCACAACGAGGATGCATAGTCACATTGGCTTTTAATGTGTGCGTGAAAGAACAATGTACATCACTTTGTACTAAAAATATGTCTAAGTTTAGATAGCAGAAATACATTCCTGGACAAGGTTTTGCACAAACTGTCGATATGCGGCGACCAATTCAGCTGGTCGTCAATTACAACTCCCAGTAGGCTGTGCCTGGATACTTGTTGGATAGGCTTATTGCCAAGTGACAGTTTCAGAGGGGCAGGATGTAGCTGGCGCTTTTGGCGGGTTGTTATCAACATGCTTTTGGTTTTAGAAGTACTGATTAGCATGCGATTTTGCGTACACCATCTGACACTTCATCGAGACTTTGCTGGAGGATACAATTTAGCGTCGTTTCACGTTTGTCAATTGTATGCAGCGTTGAATCGTCAGCAAAGAGTTCGCATTTAACCTCAGGATTTGAGATGGAAAGAGGTAGGTCATTGATGAATAAAGAAAATAAAAGAGGCCCTAGGAAAAATCCTTGGGGGACTCCGTGCCTGACTATACCTTCTTTCGAATACCTTCCGTTTGAGTACACCTTCTGTCGGCGGTTACTGAGGTAGGAGGAGAAAAAAGCTATAGAGTTCGAATCAAGCTTATAGACTGAAAGTTTCTTTAAAGAATGTTGTGATCGACTAAATCAAATGCTTTGGTTAGGTCCAGAAAAACTGCACCATTTAGTTTGGAATTGTTTATTGATGAGAGCCAAGAGTCAACAATGTGAACGAGGGCAGTATGACATGAGTGTTTAGGTCTAAAACCAGACTGAAGAGATACGAGGAGGCGGTGATTCTCCAAGAATTGGAGTAGGTGCTTATGATCGTGTCTTTCTAGTGGCTTCGATAATAGTGATAACACTGAAATAGGACGGAAATCGTTTGGACTTTTGGGATCTGTACATTTGGGAATGGGGACAACTTTAGCATCTTTCATGGCATCTGGAAAAATAACCTGCTTAATATAAAGGTTGAATATAAATGTCAAGGTGTCAGCTGTGTATGGAAGGGATCAATTCACACAGCTCACCTTGTTGCTTCTATTCACCTACATCCAGGACCTCACGACCCAATTGTCATCCTAGTCCTCTGAGTAGAAACCCTATAAGTCTCTCTACACCCTACTTCTAATCAATACACCTCGCAAGCTACATCACTCCGACGGCTATCCTCGGAGATTTACGCCAATACCCTCTACAGCCTTCTCCATGTTTCCTCACATATATCTCTCCGTCCACCCCTAAAAATACATACACAATCACAAAAATCTACACTCTCTCCACACCCCGCACATCCTAACTTGGACCACCAACATGTTAGTCGTCATATACTATACTTTACACACCAACCTCATCTCCAAAAAACACAAAATATTTTCCAATACTTATAACAGTTCGATATTCCAATTCACTACTCACTAACTCTTATACTCCCCTCCAATCATTCTACAACCAACAAATACATCCCACCCACAAATATGTCAATCACCATACTCCTCCACGTGCCCCCCTCTATACAGTGAAACCACCATCCCCTCACATACCAAAAAACTCATATTATAAAACATATCAGTAAACACCAATTCAAAACCCCTCAACCTAATAAACAACCCACCTCCTCCCATAAACACATCCTACAACCCTACCAAAAAAAACCAATCCTCATGTCACATCATAATTCTCACTGTGTCCCCCCCCTTGTCTTCACCATCCCCCTACTTTACATCAAAAACTCTATCCTATTCCCCTAACCTGTAAGTCCATTGTGTCCAATAAAATCGTTTCCCCCCTCAAACACATAGCCATCAATACCCCCTCTCTCATTTCAACCAATTTCACCTCCTATAACACCAATTATCAAATTTTCTCTTCTATATCTTACCATCCTCCCTACCACTCATGTACGCCTCCTCTCACCTGTGTGTATATACCTCCATACATCTCTCATTAACCTATATCGCAACCTACAACCTTCTCACTTCGTAGACACACCCTGATACAACCCATCTCAAACCCCCCACTACTTCAACCATATATACTACACACCCCCCACAATTACACCCAACTCTTTCTGTCACCCTATCCAGCTTCTCTCCCCTTCGCTATACACTCCCTAGTAATCAATATATCATCTCACATATGAAGTGTGTAAAGACCGTGTTTGACACCCCCACCATATCTCTTCATCCCCCCCCCTCACCAACTATTTCTTCCTCCACAATTCATCCTTCCACAACCTGATAGACCTCTGCTCTGTAGATACAATATATAGTCACCCTCTCGCACACAACCCACATCACCATAATGTCCACTCACCTGTGTGTGTGTCATTCTCCCACATAGTCCCACATATGTCGTGTGTGTGTGTGTGTGTGTGTGTTACTACTTGAAACATCAACAGGTAATTATTCTTAATAATCCCCAACGTTCACCCCACCACTTATCTCTGTGTGTACCTACTAATCCTCATCTCCCTGCATTCACGTCACTTTTTTGTCGCCATCTTCCCCGCTGTCAACAATACCCACGCTCACACTCTCACCAATGTATATGCGCTTGTTGTAAGACCATACCTCACTCGTTACACACCAAAATCCATACCTACCAACCCCTCTGTCTACTCACCCCATCCTCCCTAATACACCCCCAAGATACCTCCCTGACCACCCCTGTACCCACCCATACTTCCTCTGTCCCTTCGATACACAACCTACACTTCTGCCCCATACTCTGAAATATCACCATACCCATGTCCTAATAACCCACCCCCTTGTACTTTGGCTAACCCCGAGAGTACGCATGTTGTCATCCTACTCAAAACGCTGTCTTCCGCAATTCATACCCATGTCTTCTGATATCTCTCAGAGAGAGTCCCCTCCTAGTCTCTGTAGTTTAATTATTCATTGTGCCTCCACCACCATCATCTCCCATTCTAGATTTAATTCAAGCCCCCCGCTATCCATAACTACTCATTTATCTTCTACTGTCTATCTATATTACCTCGTCTTCCCGTGTCCTCATCCTAACACTCTGACTCCATGTCTCGCCCTCCTAGTGTGTGTGTGTGTTTGTGTCGTAATTCCATCGAGACTGTCCGCCTGAGCCTCCTCCTGTGATTCTCTACCCTGTCTCTGTAACTTCAATTCCTCCATGTTCCTTGTCACTACTGACCCCCTAACACTCCTCTCTGTTATTGTCATAATGTGTGTGTGTGCCATTCTCACTGTGTCAATTAACATACACATACAATTGTACAGACTAATTGGTGAGTCCGTTGCTCTCGAGGTTGCCTGTGAATTCCCCCTTGTGTGTCTCGCTGCCCCCACCTGTGTCAATATGCACGCGCGTTGTCTCTATGATTATTTTTACTTTCCAATGAAGAACTACAAACATATTGACCACGATGTTCAGTGTACTTGTGTCCCCTACCATCAAAGCCAACCATTACTCAAGTGTCATAATACTATGTAATATTATTATATTAATCTCTCTTTGCTACCTCCCCCCGATTGTCTCTCTACTCCTCTATCTATCTATGTCCTCTACACCTCATGCACCTACGTACATGATAGAATAGAGCTCCTGTCATATAACCCTTACGTCAAATTCTCAAACTTATGTACTCTTACAAAACATCATCATACATCATCTACTCGCAGCCCCGCATGTATACTAACTCTAATCCAGTTTTCCTATGTCCTGCTGCACGCACAGCACACAATAAATAATGTCCTCTACAATCAATCTAAATATGCCCTCCTTCAATCCTCCCTCTTCGACTACTCCATCTCTACAAGATACCAACTAGATTTTCGCATGCTCTTCTACCCACTATGTTAAATCGTCACAAGTAATCAAATCTGTGCATGGTACCTCCTATCTATCCCACATTCACTCTCGACTCATCTGTGATAGATATCTGACATATACACTGATTGCACACCAACCTACTCTGACACTACAATACTAATACTTCGCCGTAATATAGACCACACCTACAACCTAACTATGCTCTCCCAACACCCACCTACACCCTCTCTCCCCCCCCACCACTAGTATCAACATCGCTATGACTAACTACTCAGAGACACCCCCTGTAAACATCTTATCAACAGAACCTCCCTCCATCTCCCATACCTCTCAATCAGTGACCTATAACCCACCATATTATACGACGTCAGTACTCACACCGCCCAACCGAAGTGCGCCACCTGCCATGATGTAGAGTATCAACGCGAAGACATCGAATTACTCTTTGTGCACGTCTATCACCTCATTACGCTGCACTCTCTCTCCCTCCAAGTCTGTCTCGCCATACTGAGTCGCTACGTGTACCCTAGCTCTTCCGCCTGATACCCCCATGAACCTCCCTACCGACCACTCAGATCCCAACCCCACCATCCCGCCCATTGCCAAGAAACCTACCGTCCCGCTCTCGGCTACGCATATCGATCATCCCCTGTCAACCCGCAGAAATGTTGATGAACACTTGTGTCTCAGATGACATTTTTATCGCTCCTCTTCGCACCTCCCACATAGCTTTCGCCATAATGGTGTATCAACAGATACGTCTAGTCCTTCCCTAGACAATGTTCGTACGTCCCATCACATAGCTCGTCCATCTACAAGCCCAGTGGACACCAAGTTCACCCGTTGATTGGAGTACTCCTCGCCACGCAGATCTACCCACACAACCATGTCATCACAGATATGCCTCGTCCATACAAGTATGGCGGAGATCTACCATGAGAGTCAAACACCTTTCCAGCGACATCCACCCCCCTCGCCCAGCCATACACTCCACCATGAAGCCGACATCTAGGTTCTCGAAGCATCCCCGCATCTATCACCTCTCCATCCCTCGCGCGTCCGCCGTCGTAGACCACCCGATCCTGCTTGCTCCCCCCACGCCACACATCCCGATACTCACACACGAAGCAGCACATACACGCCCAACCTATATATATACGTAGCGCACATCCCACTTCTGATTCCTCCCCATACCCTCTCTGTCGACTCCCACTCCTACCTGCCTATCAACAGGCTCGCCCCCCATCCATCAGTCCCGTTCTCCGCCCACCTCCCCCGCTCGCACTTCACCTGCACTACACTATCCCGGCTATCTCTCTCCGCTGAGCTCCGTCGGGTCTCCGCACATGAGTTAACACTAGTGTTTCATTGTGTAGTTTGGGTGCCACGAAATGAAAGACTTTCATACATTTTTCTCATTATTTGTTCGTAGAAGAGTTCCCCCGGAAAAAAATAAATGAGAATGGGGAAAGGGGAGATAAAGTCACTCACACCAAACGTAATTCTCACGTCGTGTGAAGACAAATCGACAAGAAAACGGCCGTGACTGCGAGTGAGACTGTAAAAGCCAGGGGTGACTGAGGACCCAATGCGCAAGAAGCGATCGGGCCGATGTCGGCGGCTGTTGGCCTCGCGCACTGCCGTGCGCGGGTCAACGACGGTCGAGTCGGCCCGATGGCCTTTTGCGCGCTGGGGGAACAGCTTGGGGCAAATCTCTCTTGACAGAGAGGGTGTTCTCCGGGGCAGGGTTCCCAGGACGCACAGCCCCAGAGAGATCAAATGGTCCTAGGAACTAAACATCCCTCGGCCAGAAATGTCTGTCTGCAAGAGGCATAGATTCTCATGCCCCCTCTGCGTTGCAGTGGCTCATGAGAATCTGTGCCTCTTGGCGTAAAGTGATCGGTGATCTTTCGTATCATCTCTACTCCTTCGCCGGAGAGAAACATCAGGGTTTTAAGCCTAAAATTGTCAGCCTCTGACTCAGTCTGGGAGAGGCATAGATTTGTATGGGTTGTTTTAGCAGCAATGAAAACCTACGCATATGGTTGCTACTGAGTTGCTCAGTTGTGTTACATCTCTGCGTCTTCTTAAGGCAAACCATCAGTCCTTGTATTAATTAACCTATTCAGCCCTGACGCACTACAGCAGAAGATGGGTCGACCAAGATAATTCAAGGGTAGTGCCAGATTAGCTTGGCGCCTGTCGGCGCCAAGCTAATCTGGCACTGCCCTTGAATTATCATGGTCGATCCATCTCTTGCAACTGGTGCATAGTCATCAGATGACGCCTCCAAAATTTGGGAAATACGGCCGTCGGGCTGAATGGGTTATACTTGTGACGGCTGGCCTCAATCTGCATTGATTTCCATTACCTGTCCATCTGCAAGAAGCAGTGATTTCCAATTGCCCTTGCAGATGCAAGGATTCGTGAGAATATGCGCCTGCTGCCATGAGAACACTGCCCAACATCCTCTCCTTCTCCGTCAGAACAGACTGAATGAACCCAACCTGTAGATGCCTCTGGAGAACAGAGAGGCGGTATCAGGAGATTTGTACTTCGCAGGGTGATTGATGGAACTACTATGAATTCCATTACACCTTCCAATCCGGCCTCGGTGACACGGACTAAGACAATGGATCGGGTATTGAGCTAAATGAGACAATTCTGTGTCGTTAGGTGCACCCGGAATTAAGTCCAATCTCCAGGGGTGTCATCACAAAGACACGGGGTACAAATAGTAGAGGATATTTATCTCTGAATGCTTCTAACAAAGTCGATAACACATTTGCGACGTGCCGCGTGTGGATACGCGGTTTTTCAAGTTCGCGTCGAGTTAGTTTAATATCATAGTCCAGCCCTTAGAATAGAGATGGATAAAGCGGGGCTGATTACGATAGTTCAAGGGTGATGCCAGAATAGCTTGTTGATTACGATGTGATGCCAGAGTAGCTTGGCGCCGCAAACTGAGGCGCCATGCATGACAGTACATCCAATGGTCGCGTTTTCTTCGGCGTTCCTTGCCGTCGGGCTATTCTGGCACCACCCTTGAACTCTCATGGCCTATCCACATCTTGTAGCCTAACGTATCAGGGCGGTATGTGTGTACACAAATCTGCCTGATTGTGTTTGTTACCGAGCCATGCATCATCGGATCTGTTTATTTTGTCTGCGGATTTTAAGATTATTTCAAACACTGAATCATTAGCTGCTATTGTCATAGTGGGGTAACCCCTTCACTGCAGAGTACAAGCCAACTGCAAGAGGCGTAGATCCTCAAGAGCCCCCGCAGTTGCGGGGGCTCTTGAGGATCTATGCCTCTTGCTGAGACCAACTGTTATTCCTGTTCCTTGAACGGCTGGGCCTCTTTGCCGTTGAATTTGGCAATACAATACACGGACACTGGCAGTTGTGGGGTTAATCAAACCAGAGTTTTGAAACGAACTGAATGTATCCAATCACGCGTT
This sequence comes from Semisulcospira habei, assembly GCA_036245525.1. Classification (NCBI taxonomy): domain Eukaryota; kingdom Metazoa; phylum Mollusca; class Gastropoda; family Semisulcospiridae; genus Semisulcospira; species Semisulcospira habei. The sequence goes on from BTPG01000003.1 coordinate 243,695,819, forward strand.
TACACGAACTGAATGTATCCAATCACGCGTTTACACGAAAGCAATTGTAAATAGCAATTGCAATATATGTGCAAATTAGGAACAATTCACTGCGGTATTTGCACGAACGTTCTCTATTTCCGATCATGTCAACATACAGCACCACAGAGTCGATAATAATCAGTAACATGTAGTTTGCACACACTTTCTCTATATTAGTCTGTCGTTTAGGAAAAGAATCCCATATCAGTGAACCGTTTGGAGTATGTAGTTCAAGACAACTTGTAGTATGCAGAGTCTGAATAAACACTATATATATCAGGGGTGCGTTGCATCAGTGAGCTTAGTCCTGCACAGGCCACTAAGCAATGTGTTCCGTTATAGCGGAGCACTTGCTTAGTGGCTTGCTTAGGACTCAGCTCAAGCCTGATCTCTCCTCCCAAATATGTTCAGAGTGCATTTCTTTTTAAAATGTAAATGTGGTGTCCCCGCCGCGTCTAACCGAGAAATACTATACAAAGGGCACGATTAAAAACTGGTGGAACAACGATACTCGAGTCGACGTCAGCCATATTTGGCCCGAGCACGGCTGTGTGCGGGCCGAATGAAGGCCGACGTAGGATCAAGAAGATTTAGATTCCTTGACTCGAGGCGGTCGGAGAGAAATTTAAAACTAACTCGCGGATGCACAAACCAGCGGTGCGGCAAAACAAGATAGATCTAGACAATAGTCGAGGTTTTAGTTGGATCTATACAGTACACAAACCAAGGGAACTCACTCGGCCCTCAGGGTCAAGAGATCTAACTGTTTGTTTGTCCAGCGCTGAGTGAGTTCCCTTGATGTGTGCACTAACTCAGAAAATTATTGTTGACGACACTTTGTGTGAAACAGAAATAAAGTTCACTCGAACCTGTTGTCGCCTTTCGGAGACAGGTGTCATTTAGAAAACAATAATCGTTTAGTGCCGAGAACATTTGAAGACCACCAAGAAGCAAGAGGTATAGATCCTCATGAGCCCCCGCAACTGCGGGGGCTCATGAGGATCTATGCCTCTTGCTGACACCACTTTGAATCCATGTTCCTCGGACATGAAAGGGTTTCTTTGGTCTTCAATTAACTCATTGTGCCCGGGGTACGAAATACCCACATTTTGGAGTTATCCTCTGAGGACTGCATTACAATTCAGGAGACAGATCGACCATGATAGTTCAAGGGTGATGGAAGAATAGCTTGGCGCCACCCTTGAACTATCATGGTCGAGCCATATATGGCTGTGGTGTTTCGCGGGCAGAATGAGTTAACAAGAATGAAACCTTTCTGTCTCTGCTACGTTTTTACCAATAATTGATCAAATGTTGTGGCGTTTTTAACTCATTCGTGGCGCCCAGCATCAACAGCTGCGGAAGTGTCGCATAGCGTTGCCTAGCGGCGACGTTATACGACACTTCCGCAACTATTGATGCAGGGCGCCCTAAACGACTTTGAGTGCGAAGCTGGAGAACATCATCAATGAGGGGAGGGTACAAACGCAACATGATATACGTAGGATCCAAGGAGGTAAAGCCGACGTCGGGCCTAAGGTCTTGTACTCGCCGTGATCGCCTTTTCTTTTCACATTAGTATGCAAAGCGTGGGACTAAGGGATTCAGGTCCATGTCCTTCCATATTCCTTACATCAGTCTGAGGCTAAACTCGTAATAACCACATTGTTTCAGAAGCAGCTGTACATAAACACAGTCTTGCTTAGCAGGAGGCATAGATCCTCATGAGCCTCTGTCACTGCAGGGGCTAATGAGAAGCCTATGTGTGTCTTTGCGATGGAACTAGGCGTGAGTGAGTCTGTGTACAACGGGACCATCATGAGAAGACTGAAGACGTCAAGCCTGGTTTAGAGGTGCTGTACGGCAGACCGGAAAATGGAGCGCCGTCTTGCATATTGCATTCGATATCAAATTATCGTGGTCTCAAAAGACAAAAAACACTCGAGACAGAAAATTCCCCTCCAGCATTCCATTGTCTCTCTCCCAAACCGCAGATACCACGACCAAAATAGGGGATCGCCAATATCTCATTTGTTTCGTCTCAGCTGTAGAAACAAACATTGAAATTTCCTCCATAGGAGGTCTGTCACAGTACATTCAATTTCTCCAAGAGGTATAGATCCTCCTGAGCCCCTGCTCTCGCAGGGGCTCATGAGGATCTATGCCTCTTGCAGATGGGAGAGGAAAAAGTAAGGAACTATTTCTGCGGCTGTCTTGTTTGAATTAAGGCTCGCCACTTGACAATATGGCGAGGGGATCATTAGGACCTCATTTGCATGTCGGCACGTTACAGCGCCATCTTGTTTGGACAGGGCAGGTCGAGCAAGGTCACGTGAAGAACCCTGTCGCTTCAGGGCTTTTTGTGTGTGATGTGATGTCCCAGGGTACCTTCCTTGAATCGGAAGAAAATAAACGTAAAAGGATTGGTAGTTGTCGGTTGGTGTTTGTTTCCTTCGGTGATGCAGCTCTCTTCTGGTTGTGCAATACCAATACAAGGGGAAGAGAATCGAAGATTTTTCTGCCAGAGTTGTGTGCCGCTGACTATTTCTTAGAGTCAATATGATATGTTCAAATCAGGCAGGGGCACAATACTCCTGGCAGAGAAATCTACGATTCCCTCCCCATTCGAAGAAATCAACAGTGCCATTATAGCTTTTTGGAAAGTTTTGCTACTTCCTCGTAAACATGGCTTTGAGCTCTGGGATTAAAATTCAGTCCTGAATTTCATCCTTTGGGATTTACATTACACACGTACAGTTCAACAAACATATAGACATTGATAGTGCAAGGGTGGTATTAGAATGGCTTGCTGCATAAAGGCGTCGAGAGCTATTATGGCACCACCCTTGAACAAACAAGGCCCTTTCGTGTCTTCTCTCAGAATTGCTTGGTTGCGTGTTGCTTTGACGCCCAGTAGCCTTTGCGAGAGTATTCCACTAAAAGCACACCAGAGAGTACGCCACGAGTACACTTCTATTCAAATTAGATACTTAGCGTCTCATTTGAATAGAAGTGTACTTGCGGCAAACTCCCCAGGCGGTCTATCTGGGAGGCAGTCAGTGTTCCCGCAAACGGTACGTGATAACTCCAGATTTAACACGTCCAAAACAAGATGGCGACCGTTTCGTTCATCATTAGCCATTACGTTGACACTGAGATTTCGAAACGGCAGTGAAAAGTTGGGGGCTGTACATAATTAGCCAAACAGCAAAAATACAAGAAGAAAATGCATTGGCCCCAGAGGTCGCAGCCTGTTTGTGATCTCTTCCTTCATTCAACGCCAAAGACCCCAGCTGTCCAGGGAACATAGATATAAAGTGCTGTCAGCAAGAGGCAAAGATCCTCTTGAGCCCCCGCATTTGCGTGGGCTCAAGAGGATCTATTCCTCTTGTAGTTGGGTGGCGTTCACTTGTTCTCGTCTCTGAAGGGGTTAGGTGACAACATATCCCAAAATACGCTCGTCCCGGCTTTCGACCCGCAAGCGATCCCGCTGCAAATTCACCTCTGTTGCTGATGATTTCAAGCGACTTGCATACTAGGATATCTCCCCTGTGTGACCCGGATGAGACGGACTTAGGCTAGCCTTAGGGTCATGGGGAATCAAATCCTAGAAATACCATCTGGTTGTCATGTTCTCGCGAGAGCCTGTTCCTTACACACGCCCATGCGCAGGGGCAAGGGTGATTCTTGGATCCTCTTGAGCTCTAGGCTGTGTTCGACAGTCTCCCATTGTGGTCCGAGTTCTCGTTTGCAAGAGCGCGTCCAAAGTGTGTGTTGTTACCCTTGTGTAATTCCCGTGCAGTCTTTCATGTTCAACGGTTCCATCAGCAAGAGACATAGATTCTCATGAGCCCCTGCATTCAGGGGCTCATGAGAATCTATGCTTCTTGCAGAATACAATCTGACAATGACAATCTAAGCGTCTCTCAGATGAACGACGCTTGATGAGAAATTTGCGGAACGGAATGGGCACTCCACCCTGAGGCTATCTTGGTTCCGAACAAGAATTGGAATTCGCTCCCCTTTTCTAATGTATTGAGGGCACTCTGCCCCGGAGCTAGCGTGGACACAAATAGAAATTCTCTCCCCCTTTCTTGCGCTAGTTAAATTTTCTGTTTATTACGACTGATAATGAATTTTTTGGTGTGTGTGCGAAATGTCATGTTTCGAGAAAGAACATTGCCACGAGGTCCGATGTTGACGGTCATTACAGCTGAGTGTTTGTGTGACAGCGCTCGCGGAAAGAAATATGGTTGATGCTGACAGTTACATCATTGTGGGGTGGTTTTTCCGGCCTTTCATTTTTAAAGTGCCGGAATGGATGGGGGTGGGGGGGGGGGAGGGTAGATGTGGTAGTTTGGGTAAAGTGTGTGTGTGTGTGTGTGGGGGGGGGGGGGAAGGGTATTAAAAGACTCAGGTGATGATTACTATTGATGTTTGTGTAACCTATATCACCTCTGTGATAGGTTAATAAGTTGTATTTCATTTTGAGTAAGCTTAGTGGATTGACGTTAGAATGAATTGTTCTTGTTGTTTTCCCTTTTTAGACAGAGACCAATAAATTTTCCTTTTTCCTCAAGCATATTTTTTAGTTTTGGTTTTTGGAAATGACCTTGTAATAATAATATTGCAGGAATACTTTTTGGTGTAGTTTGTAATATTTTAGTAATTATTTTGGTTCTGATTTTTAATTCCTGTTGTGGCAATTTCCTCTTCCTCTGCTATTTCATTGTTTGAGCGGGGACAGAGAGCATGCACTGATTTCTCGGACGCTAATTCAGGTTGGTAAAGTGTTTTAATTTAGTAATATTGTTGATTTCATTTATGGATTGTATTAAATGTATAGGATGAGTTTCTTTTTATGCGAATTATCTTGTGATGTAGGGGATATTCCTGGATTCTAGTAGTACAAGAACCATGGGTATCTTTGTCTCGGCATGTATCTGTGGAATTGGTAACATTTTGGGTGTTTTGACTTTGAGCCATATGTTGATTAGTGTTTGGAATTGGATTTTCACCTGCAGTCTTAAATGGGGCTTAAAGGGTGGATTTCTTGGTGTTGAGATGATACAATCGCGCGTAGGGCTGTTGTATTAACCGACATGTATTAAAATTATAGAATAAAGTTTAAACAGGGTGATTTGTATAGCTTTGTTGCGCTTGAGCTGCTCGGGCCAGATCAAACAGGCATAACATGACCCTAATATACTGTGTTTTTGCTGTGAGGGGTTTTGCAGTAAAATCGAAGGATCTATTTTGTATTAGGTCCCACGGTGTGCTCAATTATTATATTCTAGTCTGAATATTTGTAATGGGAAGCAACCATTGCCTTTGTTTTATGTTATGGCACCTATAATATTTCTTTTGTCGTTTATTACAGTGTCCACGGATCGGGTTGCTGTCAGTCTGCTCTCTCATGTCTTATTTTGTCTCTGAGTCACTGATGTTTTTGTGTCGCTATACAACCGGTTAATTGATCCTATTATTGATGTTATAGTGAAAATAAATATCTTTTAAACTGTTTGGGAAAACCTTTTGGTATTACTTTCTGAAACAGAGGGAATGGGTGTTAATTAAGGATCATCTTTTCCTGAAGAATCTGGGTTACATTTGTTTGGAGTTTACGACTAAAGCGTCACAGGGGACCTCTAAACTGCCATTGGACACAACCAGTATTTCTGAAATCTATCATTTCAACGCCAGAGAGCCCCAGCTGGCCAATGAACATAGATTCAAAGTGGTGACAGCAAGAGACATAGATCCTCATGAGCCCCCGCAACTGCGGGGGCTCATGAGGATCTATGTCTCTTGCTTTTGGATCGTGCTGACGTTTTCTCTGCAGCAAACTGGACAAAGCCGAAAACAGAGAATTAAAGGCACCGATTGCAGCCGTTACTCGCCAGAAACTTTCCCAGCTCCCTCCCTCTCTCCACCTTCAACTTGACAGCACCCCCATCTCCCTCTCTGACTCGGTCAAGAACCTTGGCGTTATCCTCGATTCCTCTCTTTCCATGACCAGCTTCGTCTCCGCCACGGCCCAGGCATGTTATTTCCACTTCCCCGCATCAGTCAGATCAGAAAATACCTCACTACCGAAGCTGCCACCAAACTCGCTGTCTCTCTCATCTTATCTCGCATCGACTACTGCAACTCTCTCCTTTCCGGCCTACCTCACTCCACCACTCTCACTCTCCAGCGCGTCCAGAACAATGCTGCCCGCCTCGTCCTCAGAAAGAAAAAATCCGACCACATCACTCCCCTGCTCAAGCTCCTTCACTGGCTCCCCATCCCCCAACGCATCCAATACAAGATTCTGTCTCACTGCTACAAATCCCTGAAAAACTACGCTCCTGCCTATCTCTCCTACTTACTTCACCCCTACATTCCTCCCCGCTCCCTCCGCTCCGCCTCCGACCCTCTCCGCCTCCTCATCTCCCGCACCAAACTCAGCACTTTTGGCCCCCGCTCCTTCTCAGTATACGGTCCATCCACCTGGAACACTCTCCCACTCTCTCTCCGTCAGAAACACTCGCACTCCTCCTTCCAATCCGCCCTCAAAACTCACCTCTTTCAACAGTTGTAGCACTATATCACCACACTCCCCACCCCAAGCTGACCGTCGTAATGTATTTTCACTACTTGCGTTACGTGAGTCATTGTCTAAAGCGTGCGCATGCGTGTGCGGGTTGTGAGTGCGCGCTTAGAGTTATAATTATTATAAGATAAGCGCATTATAACTACCGTAATTATGTTACTCTCCCTTACTTGCGAGGCGTGCCGCATACGCATTCGAGACTTGTCGTATACGCGTACGCGGCACATATGCCGCGCACGCATATACGGCAAGTCTCGAAGGACACAGCAAACTAGATCTAAATGGAAAAGAAATAATTCCTCATAAGCTCCCCCCCCCCCCCCCCCCCCCCGCAAGTGAACAAGCTACGTTGATATCTGTGTTCTTCTGGCATACAGGGGTTGCCCTGCCATGGTTTCAAAGACAGTGCTCCTCAACACTAGCTTTGAAGACGTTAATTCCCACATAGACGTTGATATCATACACGCATCTACCGCTGACAAAATTAGATCTTTACAGTTGCCGTGCCCATGGTGGCTTTTGAATACTAATCATCATCATCAGTCCCTTGCCCGAAATGGGCGTTGGGGGGACTGAAAGGCAGCAGCAACAGACAGTGCTCTCCACTGAGTTCTATTTTGGGCGGTGGCAAGCAAGTCTGGCATCTCGAGTTCGGTCCATTCTTTTATGTTTGCGACCCAACTCTTTCTCTGACGACCTCGCCGACGACTTCCTTCGAGAGTGCCTTGGAGGATAGTCTTGGACAAGGTGTTGTGTCGGGTCACGTGGCCAAACCAAGCAAGCTTGCGCCGTTTCACGGTTGCCAGAAGGGGTTCATGTGGGCCCACCAGGGAAGTGACGATGCTCCGTACATATTCGTTGGTCTTTTCCTCGCGGTACGAGATGCGGAGCAACTTCCTCAGGCACTTGTTCTCAAAGGCCTGGATTTTCTTTTCTGAGTCTGCAAGCAGTGTCCAAGTCTCACAGCCGTAGAGTAGAATAGACACTACGAGGGACTTGTAAAGCCTGTACTTGATGGTGAAGCTGATGGAATTACTTCGCCATATCCTGTCCAGCCTGGCCATTGCGGATGTTGCTGTACCTATCCTGATACGGATCTCTGCTATGCAACTACCGTCTTTGGACAGGGTGGCTCCCAAGTACTTGAAGCTATTGACCTCTTCTAGCTTCTGGCCGTTCATGTGAATGTTGCTGCTGCTGTCGCTTGTGGTGTTGATCATCACTTTGCTTTTATCTGTACTGATCTCCATGCCATAAGACCCTGCGCTACTTGAAAGTTTGTCTGTCAGGTTTTGGAGCTCACTATTGCTGCCTGCCATGAGGTCAATGTCGTCTGCGAATCGAAGATTGCACAGGGATCTGCCACCAATAGAGATTGAAGTATGGTGGTCGTGGAGGGTTTCCTGCATGATCTTCTCCAGGAATATGTTGAAAAGGACAGGAGAGAGCAGGCATCCTTGACGGACACCGATCGTCGTCCTGAAGAACTCGCCTGACTGATTGTTAAGTAGAACCGCGCTGCAGGCGTTCTTGTAAAGCGCTTCTATCATTTGGATCAGTCCCTCCTCTATGTTGAACGATCTCATGACTTGCCAGAGTCCGTCGTGCCAGATGCGATCAAATGCTTTCCTGAAATCAATGAAGTTGTGGTAGAGTTCGCGCTGATGCTGCAGATGTTTCTCGATCAGGACGCGGCAGTTGAAAATCTGCTCTACAGTGCTTCTTCCAACTCTGAAGCCAGCCTGTTCTTCTGCCAGCAGTTCCTCGGCGAAAGTTTTGAGGCGGTTGAGAATGATTCTAAGCATTACTTTGCTAGGGTGACTTATCAGACTGATAGTTCTGTAGTTCTGGCACTGTTTCAGGTTTCCTTTCTTGGGGAGCGGGATCACTAAGTTTCGAGAATAAAACGGATTCTGATTGTTTGTCCTACTTTAACTCATTCGTGACGTGCCGCCTCCGGATACGCGGCTTTAAGCCGCGTATCCGGAGGCGACACATCTCGAATGAGTTAACTTAGCTCATCCTTTCCAAAAATCTTTCCAGGAGCCATGCCAGTATTTGTACGAAACAGACGGTTTCTACTGCTCCTTGTCTCGCCTTACGGAAGACTTTTTAACCTTCTGATTAGGCACATGTAAAGATCCCTCCACACATGCCGATTGTGCCCTGATTTTGTAGCAGATTCCGATCCGATTGTGAGCGGATGACGTCAGAATGCCTCTTTGTATCCAATCCGATCCCAATCAGCTGGGAATCTTGTGTTTAGAGCCTGCTCTATTTTTGCAACACCAATCGGCTCCGATTGTAAGCTTCAACCAATCAGAGCTCGTTTCGCGACGGCACGTCGTTTCCGTGTGAAAATGGCGGAAGATCAGTACCACCTTCGTTGCTGATGTTTCGCCCGCCTCTTCCCGAATATGATGCAAAAATGCTGCTAATGCAAGCACATCATCATCACTGTCGAAACTAGCAGCCATTTTGCAGAAGAGGGAGCTGTTTACGACCTTGATCTTCGGTTCAAACCGGTCGGCTAAGTCGGGAACGTGTGGCAGTGCACACGTTTTTGTAGTCCGGCCCGATCACACTCCGATTGAAACGGTTCTGGAAACTGCTCGAGAGTCGGCCTCAAAATTGACATGTGTGGCGGGGCCTTAACGCAACAGATATTTTCTACTGCACCTTCTGCGCACAGGTGGAACTCTCCTACGTACAGAGGAGAAGAAGAGCAAAAATGTCTGTCATTTGATGACATTGATACTAAAGCAGTTAAGTTAACCCTTTTGTCCCGCGTTATTGTAAAACAAACTAAGAACATTATACAGCAGATACATGTATTGCGAACTGTTCACCTTGCATTGTTTGGAGCATGGGCTTTTATGAGACTTAACTCATTCGAGACGCGCCCTCTACGGATAAGCCGCGTATCCGGAGTCGGCATGTCTCGAATGAGTTAAGTAATATCAACCCTCAGGCTAGGCTATTTTTCGCCACTAGTGCGGTCATCTGTTCTAATAATGCAAAGAGAGATTGTTTATGTTTTCATTAAGAGCGTTTTCTGCACACAATCAACACTTGAAGATATACTGACGAGCAAAAGAAATGAGACATTTTTGGAATCATCGGCAAACCTTTTATTGTTTCCGATGATTCCTAAAATGTCGCATTTCTGTAGCTCGTCAGTATATTTTCATTGAAAGAATGCAGCAGTGCAAGCGATAGAAACGTGACTTTTAAAATCTCTCACGACATTATGGCCAGTGCAAATTAGAGAAATGAAATCGTGTCTAAAATGTGTAGTGCTGGAACGACAACGATCAACAACAAAACGAAGGGGCATAGAGCTACCTGTGCCTCTGCGTTTGCAGGGGCACATGAGGATATGTCTCTTGTCTGCCTTATTTATTTCCATGTGTCCCAGGCAGAGGAAGGCCCTGTAAAAATTATGTGACAGACTAAAACCCGTCATCTATGTTCGCTGTCATGGAATCGTGTTTAATCCCTTCGTTACGTAAATTCAATTTCAAAGATCCCCGGCCGTCAAACGAACATGGATGCAGATGGTTTCAGCAAGAGGCCTAGATCCTCATGAACCCCCCGCGACTGCGGGGGCTCATGAGGATCTATACATCTTGCCTTTGATTGGTGTTAGCTTTTCTGGGCACTGGGTCGTTTTTAAATATTATCTTTAAAACAGTCTCTTCAGCGTTTCAGTTACTTCTTTAACATTTGCAAAATGAAGGGGCGCTTGTCTCGCGTGATCGACAGCTTAACAGACGAGCGTTAACACTTTCGATGCGTGTCGCATCCGGATTCGCGGCTTTGAGCCGCGAGTCCGGTTGCGACACGCCTCGAAAGAGTTAAAGACTTATTTGCATGCTCGATGACATCGTTTTGGCTTAAGGAGATATCAGATGCTTTTGCCGCAGCTGAAACTTTTTATATACTTGTATTACAAAAGAAAATATTTTTTTTGTTTCTTTATTCAGGTTATAGTCAGGATCTCGTACCTAATACACTGTGCTAAAAGACACACACACGAAGCGCAGTGCAGTGGCATAAATAATTCTTGATAAAGCAGCAACACGAGTATTCAAGGATGCATTCAAGTGTATAAACAGCATCATGACTAAACGAGCATGCACGCGGTATGAAAGAAAGAGAGAAAGAGGGAGACAGGCAGACAGACAGACAGACAGATGGACGGACGGATGGACGGACGGACAGACAGATGACCAGACAGATACAGAAGCAAAAAGAAACAGGGAGAAAGAGAGAGAGAGAGAGAGAGAGAGAGAGAGAGAGAGAGAGAGAGAGAGAGAGAGAGAGAGAGAGAGAGAGAGAGAGAGAGAGAGAGAGAGAGAGAGAGAGAGAGAGATGATGATGATCTTACAAGCTGTCCTGTAAATAAAACAGAACATAACAGGAAAAGAAACAAAACATGCAAATAATAATAATAAGAAAAAGAAAAATTACGGAAAAAACTACAATAGATGAATAATTGTAAGGAGAAAAAAGTGCAATGGAGAATTTGTAACTGATACCGATGCAAAAAGCAAGGGAAATAAGTGAGTGTATAGCATTAATATTATACTCATCTAAGACAGTGTCATAGAATCAGCAGCATCAATAGCGTATAGCGACACCGACAATACAATAAATGTTTAGTTAGCAAATGTTTGGAAAAAGAGAAAAATGTTTGACGTTTACGTGTTATCAGCAGTATTATGTTTATATGGCAAACTGTGAAGTCACGCTCGTTGGAAGTGAATGTGCAAAGCACGTTTTAAATGGGTTTTACCCGAAAATGATTTAATGTTTAAAGGCAATGAGTTCCAGACAGAACTACCTGAAAATAGAAGGCTTGACTTGTAGATATGCGCAGTGAGTCCAGTGTTTTCATGGAGAACAGCGCTATACAAGAAATATTATTATTATTATTATTATTATTATTATTATTATTATTATTATTATTATTATTATTATTATTATTATTATTATTATTATTATATCTATCCTGGGGCGGGGTAAATGAAGCAAGCCATTCCTCGTATGTAGCTGATGCCGAGGGGTGAAGGTAAATAGAATGCACAGATATGCGGAGCTTGATAATGAAATATTTTGTGCATGAGGACGCATTTGTTAAATTTGAGTTGTTCTTTTAGTGGAAGCAGGGCAAGGGATTTTAATTTTTCAACTGTTGTAAGTAGGGTTTGGAATAATTATTTTAAATGAACGACTATACAGTGATTTGATTTTTTTTAAATATGAAGTTCGCTGCATCCGTCCCACAAAGAGGACGCATAGTCACAGTGGCTTTTAATGTGTGCGTGAAAGAACAATGTACAGGATATTGTACTAAGAATATGTCTAAGTTTAGAGAGCAGAAATACATTCCTGGACAAGGTTTTGCACAAACTGTCGATCTGCGGCGACCATTTGAGCTGGTCGTCAATCACAACTCCTAGTAGGCAGTGCTTGGCTACTTGTTGGATAGACTTATTGCCAAGTGACAGTTTCAGAGGGGCAGGAATTAGCTGATGCTTTTCGCTGATTGTTATCAACATGCTTTTGGTTTTAGAAGTACTGATTAGCATGCGATTTTGCGTACACCAATCGGACACTTCATCGAGACTTTGCCGAAGGATACTATTTAGCGTTGTTACACGTTTGTCTGATGTATGCAGTGTTGAATCGTCAGCAAAGAGTTTGCATTTTACCTCAGGATTTGAGATGGAAAGAGGCAGGTCATTGATGAATAAAGAACATAAAAAAGAGAGAAAGAAAGAGAGAGAGAGACAGAGACAGAGACAGACAGAGACAGAGACAGACAGACAGACAGAGAACCAGTAGGTATAGTCATTATTCTGCGGGTCTATGCCTGCTGTCTTAGTTGACCCGCAAACATCAGCACCTCTAGTAGTAGACACACTGGAATGGCAGAGGATTGTCTACGGCTGTGTTACCGCCAACCCGATTCAGCTTATTACACACAGCCGCCGTGAGATGACCTGAGTCGCCTCCTCGGCGTTAAACCCAAATAACTAACTAACTGTCAAGACAGATCAGGCACAATAAGATACAATGGAGACACACTGGTTGTCTCCCTCGATTCGCTACCGCTGATCCAAGCGGTAACGAATCGAGGAAGACAACCAGTGTAACATAAAATATGACGAACCTCAGACAAACAGGAAATTGCCAGCTATGTACAGTGGCATTCTGGCCAAAACATAGAGGTAATAAGTTGCAGTTATGTTCTCTCTGTTCCGGCCAAATTGTGCACGATGACAGACCAATCTAGCGTCGACTCGGAAATCGCACTACAGTATCTTGTTATGCCCTCAACGTTGGTGTCCAATGACTCCAGTAACATGTGTGTTCACTGGACATTTTGACATGAAATCGTGTGTTCATGCGGTGCCAGGCCTCCTTTGATTTTATGGTGTGGTATATCGTATGATGTCTCCTGGGAGCACAAAATCATGTTTGCAATATGTTCAAAGAGCACGCAGCAGGACAAATATATTATGTCGTGATGATAATAATTACGTGTTTAGGATGTACAATCCCTGCGAGGGCTCTCTCTCTGGCTTGACTTCGCGAACGAAGATTTTATAGGAGTTGCCCACGACGTCTGCAGGCTTGTTCGTGGCTGCGGAGGCCAATCCGAGACAGGCAGGTTCGACCGCAGTGGCTGCAGGGGGAGGTATGGCCAGGGTTCAGAGTTGCGGCATCTCTGTTTTTTCTCCTGAGCCGCTTGTCCTTAAGGCTAGCTCTGCGAGAGTCCTCAAAGGAGACAGCTGCCTTGTAAATGGTGGAGCGCCAGGTGTCACGGTCCACAGCAAGTGAAGACCACTGGTGGTGGTCGATTTGGCAGGCACTAAGTGACTTTTTGAGACAGTCTTTGTATCTCTTCTTTGGTGCCCCTCTGTCACGGTTTCCAGTAGCAAGCTCGCCGAACAGTGTGATCTTTGGTAGGCGATGATCCTCCATCCTGGAGACATGCCCCGCCCAGCGGAGCTGTGTCCGCAGCAGCAAAGCCTCGATGCTCACAGTTTCAGCCTGTTCAAGGACCTCGACGTTGGTGACATGGTCACTCCAGTGAATGCCCAGGATGGTGCGCAGGCAGCGCTGGTGGAAGCGTTCGAGGAGTCGTAGTTGGCTGCGGTAGAGGGCCCAGGACTCGGAACTATACAGCAGGGTGGTGAGGACCACAGCTCTGTACACGCTGATCTTGGTGCCTGTTTTCAGCTGTTGATTGTGCCACACCCGCTTGAAAAGTCGCCCGAAAGCGCTGTTCGCTTTTGCCAGCCTGCTGTCAAGCTCCTTGTCCAGCTTGGCGTCCGACGTGATAATGCAGGCAAGGTAAGTAAACTGGTGCACTGACTTTAGTTCAGACTCGCCAATGGTGATGTGAGGAGGGCGATACACTGTCTTGGGTGCCGGCTGATGGAGGACCTCTAAGCGCATAATAATTACAAAATTACACAAAAATGACAAAAATAAGACAAAATATAGCAGAAACTGAAAACAACAACAACAACAAACACTATTTTTTAACAAACACAACGAAAAAAAAAAAAGATCTAGGCTACTAATAAATAATACAAGAAAAAATAAATTATATATATATATATATATATATATATATATATATATATATATATATATATATATATATATATATATATATATATATATATATATATATATATTTAATGGATTAAACAAAATGACAGGACACATATATATAAAATGGGTTAAAAATGACAGGACGCACACACGCACGCACGCACACACACACACACACAAACACATGTTAGACACAAACCATCACTAATAATAATAAGAAGAAGAATAATAGTAGTAATAATAATAATAATAATGGAGATTTGTTAAGCGTTTATTTTAAAAGTAGCTCGAAACGCTGTTACAAATTAAAAAAAAAAAAAAAAACTAGAACTAGGATAACTGGTTCTGGAGCCGTTTGCCGCTGGATGTGAAATGGAAACCTTTCAGTACTAATGGACTCTCTGTTCTTTTTTTTTTTCTCCTATCGATTTTTGTCACTGACCTGACCCGCTTCTCCTTGGAAAACACGGAGTGTTGATCTTGCCATCCCGATCACATTTCACATTAAAATATGATCCACGGGCTGACGTCAGCTTTCCGCTTATCTCTCACCCGCCATTCCCTAGAAAGTAGTATCACAACTTAGTATACGCCCAAGTCTTGCAGTAAAAATTAACCCCTTCGCTGTCAGTAATCACGAACTGCTCATCTCAAACCTCTGCAAACTGAATTATAACTGGCGCCAAAACCAGGCAGAGAACACGCGACCAACAAGAGACACAAAACCTCATGAGCCCCCGCGACAGCGGGGGCTCATGAGGATTTATGTCTCTTGCACAAGGGTAGAGGTCGCCTTTCCCCGGCTGTTAAAGGGTTAAACCTTTGGCTGTCGGCAGCGGGAATCATCGCCGAAAAAAAAAACACAAAACCAAACAAACAAAAAAACCAAGCTCCGGGTAACCCAAAGGGTTATCAAACACGGATAGGTCTTGTGGATTCAGTGTTGAAATCCTTTTCGTGAAACCTCAGCTGGTCATATTTGAATACTGTCGACATTATCACCTTTTATTCCCCCTCAGCATCCCCCCTAAAAAAAATAATAAAAATAAATAAATAAATAAATAACGAATGAACAGTAAAACAAACAAAATAAACAAATACTAAAGCAAATAAAAAAAAAAAAAAAAAAACAACAACAGTCGAACAAACAATCAAAATAATATTTATCTGTTATTTTGATCAACTGCGGGGGCTCATGAGGATCTATGTCTCTTGCAGTTGGACCGTGTTCAGTATTTCTCGGCGTTAAAAGGGTTGATATCAATCTAGGACACCGCCACGACCTAAACCTCAAAGTAATCTGCAAATTAGCCAGACCTGTACTGACACAGAAAATAAAAGGGAGACCACACTGCAGAAACTCGAGTAGTCGTTCTTGAACCTTTAATCGCGGTTCGATGCTATTAACTGTAGACTTCGAGTCAAAGCTTTCTATCCGCTAATGGCATAGATTCTCATGTGAATTTATACCACCTGCGTTTGGGGTTTAAATCATTTTTATCCTCAAACTGAGAAAATAGAGAGGGTTTGAACGCCGTGTGGTTAAAGAAGAATGGATTCTCATGACCCCCTGCACCTGCAGGGGCTCACGAGAATCTATGCCTCTATGTGAGACAGACACATTGTGGTTCCATTTACACCTTAAATCGAAAACTCCATCATCGAGTCTTCGACTACAAACACAAACTTTCTCGTGTTTGCTTCGAGTAGGTCATTAAAGCGCTCGTTTGCTTCGCCTGAGATATTGGCAAGTGTGTGATTGACGGGCGGACGGATTCGCTAAGCTCTGGTGGCGCCCTCGTGTCCTTTTGGCTGTCTGCTCTCTGACCATTCTGTACGTGACGTAAAGAGGTAAAACACCAGTTTACTGCACCACACCTTTTATTCTCTATTTTGTGAGACGACCGAGAAAATGGCTTCAGAAAGAAACACACACACACACACACACACACACACACACACACACACACACACACACACACATACACACACACACACACATATATATATATATATATATATATATATATATATATATATATATATATATATAATATATATATATATATATATATATATATATATTGCTGCATAATATTATGTTTTAGTGTTTTAGTGTTATATATAGCGTTGGTTTTTGGGTGTTGGTTATTTACTTGCATATTCAATGCTATTTTGCCTGGAATTAAAAACTTACAGGACGTACAGATTTAAGTCAAAGTCCCCAAAATGGATAATTATTTTGTGTCTCCCGGGCGTTAGTACAACAAATGAAATAGAAATAGAAAACGGCATAAACTTTTAGTTAAAGAAAGGTACAACGTAACTGTCACACTTGGTTACCTTGTGGACATCTGTCTGAACTCGGGACCCCGATGGCGGAAGTGCTTAAAGTGGTAGAGTGCCGGACTCTTCCTTCAAACATCATGGGTTCAAACCGTGTTGATATATTAACAAATAGAACAATCCTATTTCAGTATTTGGTGCCAAGTCTTTCAAATCACCTTTAAGGTGGCAAAGAGCTTTAAAAGTCAAGACGTTCTATTTTTAACTGATTCTGCCCGCGACACACCACAGCAAGATATGGCTCGATCATGATAGTTCAAGGGTGGTGGTAGAATAGGCGCCAAGCTATTCTGCCACCACCCTTGAACTATCATGACCGATCTGTCTCATTAAATTGTAATGCAGTCCTCAGAGGATAACTCCAAACGTGGGTATTTCGTACCCCGGGAACAATGAGTTAAAACCAGCTCACACTGAAACAGAACCCGTTTGATCAGTAAATTGATCAACCTATACTGATCTCACATATCAGCGAGTCAACAGCGTTTTTAATTCTGATTTTCAAAATGTGCACATTTGAGACGCGCTGCATTCAGATACGCGGCATCATGCCGCGTATACGTATGCGGCAATGCTCTCGAATGAGTTACTGAAAAGACGCACCACTGTCGATACTTTTCGTCTGCACGCACGTCGTTGGAGGGAGCGAGATCAAACGCTGTTTTATCCTGTTATTTCGCTGGCCCACTTTGATTGACATTAGATTACTTTTCTCGACCACTAGCCGCCCGGGCGATCGGCCGAAAACCGCCGGATATCCGCTCATACGTACCAATGGCTTAGATTTTAATGTTCCTCTGCAGTTGCAGGGGCCCATGAGAATATTATGCCTTTCGCTGTGAATGTTATACATGTAATTTCTTACGTCTCAATTTTAGACTCCGGGGTTTGAGATTCAGACGAATAGCATAGATTTTCCAAATGCAGACTCACTAGCAAACGGCATAGATTCTCATGAGCCCCTGCTGTCGCAGGGGCTCATGAGAATCTATGCCGTTTGCTGATGAGTCTGCTGTGACATTTTTACATCTCATCAGTTTCACCAAACGAGAGACCTGGGGCGGGGGGGGGGGGGGGGGGGTTGAGCGTGGGACAAGCGGCCCCCAGACACAGTTGTTTTTATGGAACTTATTGCTTGTCATCTGTTGATTGTTTTGCTTACGAAAATATTGCCTGTCGCGCTCGGACGGAAAGGGTTAATCGCTCTAGGCAATTGCATTGTGCTACTGAGAATCGACCACAGTCTTTTCTGGTTGAGGGGCACAGATATGAATTGTATAGTGCCAGTCGCTGTTTCAGCCTAAAGACTGGTGGTGAACTGTATATGGGGTTTGAATATTAAGTTGATGCACGACAAACGTACAGTGGATACACATCTTACGTTAAACTCGCACGGCTGCCTCTGTGTAAGGTGCACTGAGCTATAGCCGATACAGATCAAACAAGAGGCATAGATTATCATGAGCTCCTGCGGTTGCCGTACGGGCACATTAAGTATATGTTTCTTGCTGATTGAAACGATGGAGTGAGGTATTTCACTATCAGCCAGAAACTACGCCAATCTACTCAGTCTATAAACACGTAGACGTCAGATTAGTAAATAAAACAGCGGCGTTTGCAAAACAGGTGCTGGTGAGAGTCTATGCCGTGTGCGACCTGACATGGGTTCGCTGGTGGAGTGCACGCCTTGTAGTTATGACTATGATGCTTACACAATGTTCGTTTTCTAGGGCAAGGGATTATGTCTTCTGGAGCGACAGTGTCTGGATAGCATTTTGGACAGCTGACCGACGCGCTTATCTCCCCCCACCTTCTCCTCTCCCCCCCCCCCCCCCACACACCAACCGTCCACACATCTCACCCCCCACCCCACCCCCACCCCACCCCACCCCCCCCAAACGCCACTCCCCCCTCCCCCCCCCCCCAAAAAAAAAAAAAAAAAAAAAGCAACAGAACGAAACAAAAAGCAAAGAACAAATTAGTCTAATCAAGGAAGATCGTTGGGCGACCCGTACCTGGCTGCGCGAGTTATTATGAGTTATTATGAGTTATTATCACCAGCGCCTGCTGAGCACGAGCGAGGTGTGATGCTCGCTAGATGAAGACACCGCTATCTACCCAATGCGCACAAGGCCATCGGGCCGACGTCGGTCGCGGTTGGCCCGCGCACGGCCGTGCGCGGGCCAACGGCGGCTGACGTCGGCCCCATGGCCTTTTGCGCACTGGGTAAGCCCCAGCAGCCTGAACATCTATGCCTTTTGTGATCAGACATTTTCAGGGTTTCACTGTAGGACTGGGACGCTTTTGATGCAGGTCTGGATTCAGATGCATGACTGAGCTTAACTCCTGCGCACGGCACTAAGCAAGGTCTTGCGCAGGATTAAGCTCAATCATGCAGCTGGCTCCGCGCGCCAGAATAAAAGGCACCTCTCTCAAAGACCCAGCTGTCTGAAGGGGCTTGTGAACATCTACGCGGCCTTCAGCGGCAGGATTGTGCAGGGGTTCGCTGCAGGACTAGGATGCTTTTGATGTAGGCTTGGTGCCAGAGCAGGCCGGTGCCAGCCTGGCGTGCGTGAAGTGGCAGATTTCGACACCGCACAAGGGGCTCTTTCGCTGGAACAAAACAGACGCAGAGACACTGGAGGTGCGCTGATTAGCGATCTGAGAGGGGCCGGGCTAGACCTGTAGGGCTCTGTGACAACGCTGTCAAATCGACACACCCACAGCACATTTTCCCCCCAGCTGTACAGTGCAGTCTCTTTACAGTAGAACCTGTCTTAGAGACCACGTTATTTTTTTGGGAAAGAACAAGCACTCACGTTTGGCTTTACACTGTAAGCCCCAGTCAGTGCCCATTGACGGAAACGTCGTCAAATTTAACACCAACAAGACCTAGCTGTCCCCAACAACATGGATTCAAAGTGGTTAATAATAATAATACATAGTACTTGTATAGCGCTGTTCTCCAGGAAAACACTGGACTCACTGCGCATGTGGTTTCAGCAAGAGGCATAGATCCTCATGAGCCCCCGCAACTGCGGGGGCTCATGAGGATCTATGCCTCTTGCCGTTGGGTGTGTTCAAATTGTAACGGCACTCAAAGAGTTAATTCCTGTTTCGAACGACCACCCACCTTTTGTTTTTTTCAATAAGACTAAAACTAGGGCCCTTCTCTCCAGTAAAGTCTTGAAGA
The DNA here is from genome assembly GCA_036245525.1 of Semisulcospira habei. Taxonomy (NCBI): domain Eukaryota; kingdom Metazoa; phylum Mollusca; class Gastropoda; family Semisulcospiridae; genus Semisulcospira; species Semisulcospira habei. Next base: position 243,715,606 of record BTPG01000003.1, read on the forward strand.
GCAAATAGTGTCACCTGCCATCAAAGACCATCATTTAGGTGAAGGAAGTCCCAACACAGAAAGAAACATTTAGGTGAAGGAAGTCCCAACACAAAAGAAACATTTAGGTGAAGGAAGTCCCACCACAGAAAGAAACATTTAGGTGAAGGAAGTCCCAACACAAAAGAAACATTTAGGTGAAGGAAGTCCCACCACAGAAAGAAACATTTAGATGAATTAAGTCCCCAACACCGAAAGAAACACGCTTAAAAAGGACACGTAGAACACAGTCTTTCACACGTTCTTTCAAGACAGTTTTTCTCGCTATGGGCATACATGGAGTGACCTATTATCTTTGTTAGGCGCCTAAGAAATAATTACACAAAGTGCACTGCATGTCTTTCTTGCACTGGTCCTAGCTCACCGCGTTTCTGTCTTTTTGATGATTTTTTTTCATGTTCTGCGTTTTACATTCGGAACATCACCTTTTCGGCTTGGAGTGGTTTTTAGTGTCCAGTCATCTCTGTACGGCATGTCGCTGAAAAACAGGTTTAGTTGTATCAGATACTGCACACGCCTAATACTGCGTTTCCCAAGGTGCAGACTGATTGTCGTTCTTTGAAGAATGTGTGCTTCTTTTTTTTTTTTTTTTTTTTTTCTTCTTTATAAATCACGGAACCTGAACTCCTTCACCGCCACACACACACACACACACACACACACACACACACACACACACACACACACACACACACACACACACACACACACACACACCACACAACACACACACACACACACACAAACTAACACCAAAACACTCAGCTGCAAGAGGTACAGATCCGCATGAGCCCCCGCAGTTGAGGAGGAGCTATGCCCTTTGCTAATATCCACGTTCGGTTCTGAGGGTCATTGTTGTTGTATTCACAACGATTTTTTTTTTAACTCATTCAGCCCGACGCACGTATTTCCCAAATTTTTGGAGGCGTCATCTAACGACTATACACCAGTTGCAGGAGATGGATCGACCATGATAATTCAAGGGTAGTGCCAGATTAGCTTGGCGCCGACAGGCGCCAAGCTAATCTGGCCCTACCCTTGAATTATCATGGTCGACCCATCTCCTGCTGTAGTGCGTCAGGGCTGAATGGGTTGAGCACAAACTGCGACCTACTGGCAGTGAAAACTTTAACACTTAATTCAACTTCCGGGACCTCCAGTCCTCAAGTCTACAGAATTTAAGTCATTTAGTTCTGGGTTATTAAAAGTTAACCCCTTCCCTACCACTGTACGGACACTGGGGTCCGTCCTGGGCCCGGTCCTTTTCACACTCTACACCTCTCCCCTGTACATCATCATCTAGTCTCACCACATAAACCACCACCTCTACGCTGACGACTCACAACTACTAGACGAAGACAAACTCGACAACACTCAGTCACTGCTGACTCGCACGGCTGACTGCTACGAAGACGTGAAAAACTGGATGACAGCAAACAAGCTCAAACTGAATGACGACAAAACGGAAGCCATGCTGGTAGGCACTCGCCAGAAACTTTCCCAGCTCCCTCCCTCTCTCCACCTTCAACTCGACAGCACACCCATCTCCCTCTCTGACTCGGTCAAGAACCTCGGCGATATCCCACATTCCTCTCTTTCCATGACCAGCTTCGTCTCCGCCGCCACGGTCCAGGCAAGTTATTTTCACCTTCGCCTCATCAGTCAGATCAGAAAATACCTCACTACCTAAGCTGCCACCAAACTCGCTGTCTCTCTCATCTTATCTCGCATCGACTACTGCAACTCTCTCCTTTCCCTGCCTTCCTCACTCTACCAATCTCACTCTCCAGCGCGTCCAGAACAATGCTGCCCGCCTCGTCCTCAGAAAGAAAAAATCCGACCACATCACCCCCATGCTCAAGCTCCTTCACCCCATCCCCCAACGCATCCAATACAAGATTCTGTCTCTCTGCTACAAATCCCTAAACAACTACGCTCCTACCTATCTCTCCAACTTACTTCACCCCTACACTCCTTCCCGCTCCCTCCGCTCCGCCTCCGACCCTCTCCGCCACCTCATCCCCCTGCACCAAACTCAGCACTTTCGGCCCCCGCTCCTTCTCCGTCTACGGTCCATCCACCTGGAACACTCTCCCACTCTCTCCGTCAGAAACACTCTCTCTCCTCCTTCCAGTCCGCCCTCAAAACGCACCTCTTTCAACAGTTCTAGCACTATATCACCACACTCACTACCCCAAGCTGTCCGTATAGTCATTGTCTAAAGCGTGCGCATGCGTGTGCGAGTTGTGAGTGCGCGCTTAGAGTTATAATTATTATAAGAAAAGCGTATTATAAATACCGTAATTATATTATATTATATTATATTATGTCAATTTTTGTTTCAGAAATCTTGGTTGGCTTAACCCTTCGGAATACACCAATGTGTGAAATAATAAGCGCATTAAATAGGCGCTTTATCCCAATTGAAAATCTGCTCAAAGCGCCGCCGCGAACTGAACCCAACAAGCACCCTCACGTGAATCACGCGCATTCACTCACACACTGTACATAAACACAGAACATTCACGTGGTGCTAAGGGCAAGCTCAAGCGAGCTACTGTAGTTTTTGGAAATTCGAAATCGTTTGTATTTGAAATTTGATTAAGTGGGCTGAAACTGATACCAAAGTCGTGGGGGAGGAAGAGCCGGAGTACCCGGAGAAAGAACCCCCGACGGTCCGCCCGAATTAACGGTGACACTTACTAGAGGAGAAAAATCCGACGCCTGAACCCGTAATCGAACCTCGCACCTTTAGCATTGGTGGCAGGCGCCTTAACCACTGCGCCACGGACCGCCCCATAAGTGAAATAAGTTTGACTAAAATAGTTCAAGGGTAATGCCAGAATAGTTTGGCGCCTCTAGGTGCCAAGCTATTCTGGCACCACCCTTGAACTAAAGCCATTGGTCTACATCCTTACCTGTAAGTACTATAATGTAGCTTGCATATGGCAGCGTACAAATTTGAAGCTTTTAGCCTCAGCATGATATGGGTTAAAGACCAAAAGCCAGCACCGTCCAAGAAATATGGAAACACACTGGTGTCAGCAAAATTTTCATAGATCCTCATGAGCCCCCGATGACCCGCGGTCGCAGAGGACTCATGAGGATCCATGTCTCTTGCAGTTGGATTGCGTTCACTTTTCTTCTCGGCAGTGAAAGCGTTAACCCTGTCAGCGCCAACACCCCTAGAGCAAGAGATGGATTAACCATGATGATTCAAACCTGAAGGCGCCAAGCTAATCTGGCACTACTCTTAAACCATCATGTTCAATCCGGCCACCTACTGCAAGTGGTACATAGTCGTTAAGTAACACTTCCAAAATTCGGGAAATGCGCCCACGGCGCTAAAAGTGTTAAGCTGGGACGATATAACAATGATTTGCGTACTTATAGTTTGACAGACTTCCAGATCTGCACGGGATCAGTTTCACTAGTTTATTTCAATCTCGCGCCCTCTGGCGGCATGTGAGAAATTACAAACTAACATACACACATTTGCTTATTGTTATTTTTCTTCTTGACAAGTCTATGTAAATTCAGCACTGCAATAGCGCAGCAGCGAATAGCGCGGTCTAAATTTGCGGTTCCAAGGCACCGCGCTATACTGAGGCTTCACAAAATAAAATAAAAAAGTCTCTGCTTCTTGGATTACGGAACACGCCTTTTTCAGAACCGAGATCTGCATGCTATTCATGTGATGCAGGCTACGGATGTATCAGTTACGTTCCGTCACGATTAACATTTACAATCTTTCACAACACCTGTTTTTACACACACCCAAGATGCGTCTGCGACAAGCTTGAAATAAACAGACATTATCGCGTTTACAATCACGTCACTGTTTATTAGTCACTTCTTTATAGAAATGACTTTTTAGGACGGGTCAGTCGCGGTGGGGCGAATTTATTAGCATGTCCATGATGTCAAACGGCGGGCAGGCTAAACCTCTAACAATTGAAGTAACAAGATAAAAATTACGTCATGTCCAGTTACGCTAACCTCGCTGTTGAACGTACATTTGGCGCGAAGCGAATATGTGCGTATGTATATGTGTTGGTATGCATGTAAACAAGAGAATCTCCGATATTTCTGTATACACAAGCTAAGTGAAACTTGGCGAAATACTTTCTTAAGTGGGTGGCTAAGAGAGCCTCAGAGCATATTGTAATAGAATGTCACATTGAAGACATAACCAACCTTTTTTAAGGAGTCGGTTGACCCAGATTAGAGTCCGTATAGCTAGTTTGGAGAAAGACATTGAATGAGTTCGTCAGCCAACTTTTATCCTTTCAACTTCTTTAGTAAAAAATAATTCTTTTCAGAAAAGAATTAAAACACTAAAAAACCTTTTCTTCTAGAGAAAGTCAGTGGCGGTGACGTAAAAGAGGCAACTCCGTCACCACGCAGACACTGACATAATACTCTAAATATGACGTCATTTTCTGTCGCGCGCGCGGCGCTCTCGTGTTCTTCAAGTGGCGACTAGCGACCACTATCCTGTGTGCTGTAGTTGGGCTCTGAAGGTGGACAAGCCATGTCGTAAAAACCAGCATACCACTATTCATTACAGGTCGTTTAAACACTTCAATCGGGACGCGTTTCTTGCCGACCTGAGCGGAATCTCTTTTCAGTCAGTTTATAACTATGATATTCCTGAAGAAACGATGGCCGAATGGTACAGATTGTTCCTTGGGCCTTGACAAGCATGCGCCACTACGTGAGAAGAGAGTCAAACACGCACAGTTACCTCAGTGGTAAAAAAAGGACATTAAAGACGCCATGGCCCTCCGAAATGAACTGAAGCGGAAGAAAGATTATACTGCCTTCCGCAAACAGCGTAACCGCGTTAAGTACCTGGTGCTCGAGGCCCAGAAAAAACACTTCCAGCGCTTGATGGATAATAAAACGGATACCGTATCTGTCTGGCGAGCCCTCAATGCCTTTACCAAATCACGTCAAATACCACCATGTACTTCTATACCTGCTGATACTTTTAATCAACATTTCCTGTCTCAGTGCTGCCGACTCACTTTTGAATAAAAGTACTAATAACCTAAACAAGCCGACTATTTCTGTAAAAATTAAACATTTTTGCGACGAGAGACTGGCGCCAAACGACCTTTTTAGTATTCCGTACTTAACTGTTTTCGACGTAGGCAAGTCTATTAGTCAGATGAAAAATAAACGCTCCCTTGGTCATGACGGCATTAATAGTTTCTTTTTTTAAACTGTCTGTCCCCTATGTGGTTGAATCTTTAACATTTATATACAATTTTATAATCCAGCAAGGTACTTTCCCAAGAAGCTGGAAAATAGCTAAAGTCATTCCGCTGCCTAAAACTAAAGACCTCACTGACCCCAACAAATTCAGGCCAATTTCACTTTTATCAACTTTGTCAAAGCCGATAGAAAAACATGTCCACAGGCACTTGAGTCCTTCCTGGAGACACATAACTTGATTTATCCGTTACAGTCAGGCTTCAGACCCCGCCACTCTTGTCACACGGCTCTGTCTCATCTGACCAATACCTGGCTAACTTCATTAAACAATGCTGAAATGACCGGTGCGGTATTTTTAGATTTTTCTAAAGCTATTGACTTAGTCAAACATAAACTGTTGCTACAGAAGCTGTTGGCATACCGCATAGACACAGATTCCGCTGCCTTCTTTAAATATTATCTAAGCAATAGATCTCAGTATGTTTTTGTCAACGGTAAGCGTTCCTCTGAAGGTGTCATTAAGCATGGAGTACCCCAGGGGTATATTTTAGGCCCTCTCTTGTTTTTAATTTTTATTAATGACTTGCCTTTGTGTATGTCACAATCAAATGTGCGATGCAATTTGTTTGTAGATGACGCGGCTACTCTCAACGTGTCGTCGGCAAAAATATCTACAATTAATTCTTCTTTGCAACATAGTTTATTAGACGTCTCAAATTGGTGCCGAGACAACTACATGATACCTAATCCATCTAAAACAGAGTGCATGCTAATCACTACACGTCAAAAGCACCAGCTAAACCCACCGCCACTTAGCCTTTCCCTTAACTGTGAGCCGATTAAACAAGTTAAGGAGCGCCGGCTGTTAGGCGTCATTATAGACGATCAATTGACATGGCATGCGCATGTAAACAGTGTGTGCAAAATTGTGTCCAGAAATCTATTTCTCCTTTCAAAACATATTTACTTTACGAACTCACCAACTAGGAAACTCTTCTTTAGCGCTCACATCCAGTCCCACATTGACTACGCATCTACAGTCTGGGACGGGTGTAGTGATGCGTGCTTAAAGAGGCTTAATTCCCTCCACCGGAGGGCAGCCAAGCTAATCCTTCCTAATAGCAGAGACAGCACTTACGAGCGACTTAGGGCCCTTGACATGCTTCCGTTACGTAACCTCTTTCTGTTCAATAAGGGCGTGTTAATGTTTAAAGTCCGAAAATCCAAAACCCAGCGATACGTCTCGGATTTGTTAAAGGATGCTAACACACCATACAAGACATCAAGGAACAAACTGTCAGTACCTATGCCACGACTTGATATATTCAATACTAGTCGGTCTAACTCAGGGGCCAAACTTTGGAACTCGTTTCCGGCCAATATTACCGAGGAATCTTCATTGTCCACCTTCAAGGCAAAACTATTCCGGCACTTAATTGAGTCGCCGAACAAAGCAAACGCGACTACTGCGTTCTGAATAATGACTGTTATCAAACATGCAAGTGTGTGGGCGCGTGTGTATGTGTGTGCGTGCATGTGTGCGGAACTGTGTGTTTTGTGCATATTTGTTTATGCTGGTGTGTGCGTGCATGTGTGTGTGTGTGTGTGTGTGTGCGCGCGCGTGCGCGCGCGCGCGTGTGTGTGTGTGTGCATGTATGTGTGTGCGTGCATCTTGCGTGCATGTATGTGTGTGTTGTGTTAGTCAGGAGGAAGTAAAACGTCTAGATAATCTTGACGTTTATGCTTACAGTTTTTTGCGTTCTATGTACCGAATGTAGTCTTAACAATGTGCAGTGTATACTATATATGTGTTTATTATGTAGTTGTATTTCATGTACCGTGTGTAATACATATTAGCCAGACGTGGGTCGGGAATGTGCTTCGTCTGAAGCGGGCGTTCGTTGAAGGCCCCGGACATACATCACGATACCACGTTTGTCCCGGCCTTTAATCCAATGTTTGAGCCGTAGCGGGGTCTGACGTACTTCCGTGTGTGTGCGTGCGCGCGTGTGTGGGTGTGTGTTTGAGTGTGTGCAAGCGCAAGTGCGTGTGTGTGTGTGTGTGTGTGTGTCATTTCATTTCTCTCTCTCTCTCTCTCTCTCTCTCCTCTCTCTCTCTCATCTCTCATCTCTCTCTCTCTCTCTCTCTCTCTCTCTCCTCTCTCTCTCTCTCTCTCTCTCTCTCTCTCTCTCTGTGATATACAAGTTATAAACAAGAAAATTGCCCCGCCTCTCACCACCCCCCCCACCCCCCTCCCAAAAAAAAAAAAAAAAAAAAAAAAAAAAAAAAAAAAAAAAAAAAAACCACGCCCATGGAGATTTGCTATAGCCGAAGTTTGTGTATGTGTTTACATGATGAGGTTCGGGTTTCTTGTGTTTTGACGCGTACGGCAAAGCCGGTGGTCCGTCGGCGGTGTTAATTCGCTAGAAACAACCCTACGACAGATCTACCCCCTAGAGGTAAATCTGTCGTAGGGGTGATTCTAGCCAATCGACACCGCAGACGGACCACAGAAATCGCCAGACCTGAATGAATGGAAGTCGAGTCAATCTCTGTAACCCACATCATACTGAGGATAAAAAAAGTCAAATTTGTACACTGCCATGGGCAAGCTACATTATTAGTACTTACAGATAAAGATGTAGACCAATGGCTTTAATTCAAGGGTGGTACCAATAAAGCTTGGTGCCTAGAGGCGCCAAGCTATTCTGGCACTACCCTTGAGCTATTTTAGTCAAACTTATTTCACACACTTGTGTATTCCGAATGATAAGGGTTAAACATCCAATCACTGACCACGTCTCGTGTCTATTGGCACAGGAATCCGAGATGTGTCCGATCACTCGATTGGTCCGTTTGTGTTCACAGGGGAATGGTACGATCTGTTTGACTGGTCGTTCCGACGAAAGTAGACGCCATTTGCCAGTCGCGGTCACTTCGCTAAGTAGGATGCAGGATGATACGCGTGGATCTCCAAGTAAAAGGCAGAGACTATCAAGTGTAGGTGTTCTGGAGAAGCTATGACTTTTTTGGAAACAGAGTATTTGGGAAATAGAGTATTTGGGAAATAGAGTATTTGGGAAATAGAGTATTTTGGAAACAGAGTATTTGGGAAATAGAGTATTTGGGAAATAGAGTATCTGGGAAATAGAGTATTTGGGAAACAGAGTATTTGGGAAATAGAGTATTTGGGAAATAGAGTATTTGGGAAATAGAGTATCTGGGAAACAGAGTATTTGGGAAATAGAGCATTTGGGAAACAGAGTATTTGGGAAATAGAGTATTTGGGAAACAGTATTTGGGAAATAGATTATTTGGGAAACAGAGTATCTGGGAAATAGAGTATTTGGGAAATAGAGTATCTGGGAAACAGAGTATTTGGGAAATAGAGTATCTGGGAAATAGAGTATCTGGGAAATAGAGTATTTGGGAAACAGAGTATTTGGGAAATAGAGAATTTGGGAAATAGAGTATTTGGGAAATAGAGTATTTGGGAAATAAATTATCTGGAAATAGAGTATTTGGGAAACAGAGCATTTGGGAAATACAGTATTTGGGAAGTAGAGTATTTGGGAAATAGAATATTTGGGAAATAGAGTATCTGGGAAATAGAGTATTTGTAAAATAGAGTATTTGGGAAACAGAGTATTTGGGAAATAGAGTATCTGGAAAATAGAGTATTTGGGAAACAGAGTATTTGGGAAATAGAGTATTTGGGAAATAGAGTATTTGGGGAATAGAGTATTTGTGAAATAGAGTATCTGGGAAATAGCGTATTTGGGAAACAGAGTATTTGGGAAATAGAGTATTTGGGAAATAGAGTATCTGGGAAATAGAGTATTTGGGAAACAGAGTATTTGGGAAATAGAGTATCTGGGAAATAGAGTATTTGGGAAATAGAGTATTTGGAAAATAGAGTATTTGGGAAACAGAGTATCTGGGAAATAGAGTATTTGGGAAACAGAGTATTTGGGAAATAGAGTATTTGGGAAATAGAGTATTTGGGAAATAGAGTATTTGGAAAATAGAGTATTTGGGAAACAGAGTATTTGGGAAATAGAGTATTTGGGAAATAGAGTGTTGCTTTTCACTGCCGAGAAAAAAAGTTAATAGTTAGTAGTTATTAGGGTTTAACGCAGAGAAGGCGTCTAAAGCCACCTCGAGGCGGGATGCGTAAAAATCTGGCCAGCCAGATCCAAAGAAAAGTTCAAAAGTGGACACTATCCAAGTGCAAGAGACATAGATCCTCATGAGCCCCTGCAGTTGTGGGAGCTCATGAGGATCTATGTCTCTTGCCAATACCAGAATCTTTGCTCTTTGTTTATTTTCAGGAATTAGTGTAAGTTTTAAACAAGACCTGTTTACAAATAATAGTGCGAACTGAGATATTGAAAAACAGTGAAAAAAAAAACACACAAAAACAAACAAACATGTACACGAAAACATTTTTTTCCTTCTGTCTTCTAATTGAAACCTTGTACATAAACACGACCACGTGACACGGCCCTCAAGCGACTCCCGACCGAAAAATTGCGAAAGAAGCCAGCTGCGGCTCTAATTGCCGGGGTGGCGAGTAAAGGTCGGGAAATTGCGAGTAAAATTTACAACCCTCGGGGATTATGTGCCAGCTTATCCCTGTTTTAACACCCGCAATTTGAGACACAGCAGGAGCAGTTCTACATAGGCAAAGCGGCATAGATTCTCATTTAAGCTCCTGCAGCTGCATGGGCATATGGAAATATGTGCCTCTTTGCTGATTTTCGGAGGCCATAAGGTTCTATCTATTGGGGTTTGTGTACGCTTTTCATGCGACAACATCCTCAATTGTAGGCGCATCTAGGGACACTCTGAATCAACAGCGGAGAACTAACTGCAGGGGCTCATGAGGCTTTGTGACCTTTACTGATTTCAGGGGCTGACGAAAGCCTGTCCGTCCTTGCGGAGTGAACGACTGTATGGAAACTGACGACACAGAACATCCTGTACGTGCATGAAAATAGTATTCTTTTATAGATCCGTGGGCTTGATAAAGAACTAAGGGGTAGATGTCATTCCCAATGAGAATCAAATCAAAGACAGTTGGCTGAGCCCCTTTATAGTAAGAAAAGACAGCAACCTCGCCCCTTTGTAGCAAGGACTTCCAGTGATAAGGGACGGCATCGATGGGTAGAGATTATTTCCTAAAGTCAAGTTAAACAAATTATTTTAAAAAATTTAATTAAAAAAAATATTTCCCACACAGAGACATTCCGATTGGACGGGAACATGTAGATACGTGCACGTAACCCATTCAGCCTCGAAGCCCTACAGCAGGAGCTGGATTGACCATAATATTTCAAGGGTAGCGCCAGATTAGCTTGGCGCCAACAGGCGCCACGCTAACCAGGCACTACCCTTGATTTATCATGGTCGATCCATCTCCTGCACCTGTTGCACAGTCGCTAGGTAAGGCCTCCAAAATTTGGCAAACGCGGCTTAAGGGGTCGAACGGGGTACGCGAGATTAACTCGTTGTGCCCGGGGTACGAAATACCCACATTGTGGAGTTATCCTCTGAGGGCTGCATTGCAATTCAGGAGACAGATCGACCATGACAGTTCAAGGGTGGTGGCAGAATAGCTTGGCGATTATAGGCGCCAAGCTATTCTGCCACCACCCTTGAACTATCATGGCCGAGCCATATCTTGCTGTGGTGTGTCGCGCATAGGCGCCAAGCTATTCTGCCACCACCCTTGAACTATCATGGTCGAGGCATATCTTGCTGTAGTGTGTCGCGTATAGGCGCCAAGCTGTTCTGCCACCACCCTTGAACTATCATGGTCGAGGCATATCTTGCTGTGGTGTGTCGCGTATAGGCGCCAAGCTATTCTGCCACCACCCTTGAACTATCATGGTCGAGCCATATCTTGCTGTGGTGTGTCGCGTATATGCGCCAAGCTGTTCTGCCACCACCCTTGAACTATCATGGTCGAGCCATATCTTGCTGTGTTGTGTCGAGGGAAGAATGGATTAAACCCGGATCAAACATACAAGCACACACAGTCAAGCGCGCAAGAACGATATCACAAAGTCAGTAGTATCAGAGTTATTATGAGAAGCAGGTGAAAGACTGTCGGACGAGCACCTTTATCGTAAGGAAAGAACGTAGGCTGCGCCTTCTATATAGTAACGACGTCCACGCAGTGATTAGGGACAGTTTCGCTCGATGCCCACGATTACGGCGGCATGCGTCAACGACGTGCTGTTCATAGCGGGTAAGTCCCGATTCCATGATGACAGGATCTTGAGTCTCAACGTCGGAATATCAAAGGAGTTGTCTCATCTGAAGGTAACACGACAGTTCAGGATATGGATCGACAATGATAGCAGGGTATTTTTTTTTTATATGTTTTAAAAAATCGTTTAGGGTCAAACGAATTTGGTTTATCACAAAGGTGATTTCAAAGACGGGCATCGAATAGGGCTCGAGAAGTTCCCCGCCTTGCCTAGCAGCGTCGGCGCATCAGCCGCCATCTTATGAGGATACCATAGTCATGAGATAGGGGCGAAATAATGTTTCAACACGTTTTTCTTCATGTTTCTTCCTCTTTAAAAAAAAAAAAAAAAACAGATTCTGATGAGCGGTTTCCTACGGTGATAACAAGACTTGCTGTTATTGCTTATAGCACAACAGGACTTTCCAGACATTACAAAAACAGCGATTTCCCTATGATCGCTTAGTCCCGTATCCACACAAGATGGCCGCCACGACGGGCGTGATGACGTCAGCTTCCCAAGTCCTATGGGGTCTAAACAAGATTTGACCCCAGCTAAAATCGTACCTGCTCTTTCACCTGAGCTTACCACGCGCCCCGGCTAGTTAAAGGATAGTGCCTGAAGGCTCCAAGCTATTCTGGCACAATCCTTAACTATCTTTCGGTGCAAACGTGTATATATATATATATATATATATATATATATATATATATATATATATATATATATATATATATATATATATATATATATATATATATATATATATATATATATATATATATATATATATATATCACATCCCTTGAGCTGTTTTGGTTCATTCATGTCTGAGAACGCTGAATTCGTTATTTAGCAATCCTTATTTTCTTAGAGAGAGAGAGAGAGAGAGAGAGAGAGAGAGAGAGAGAGAGAGAGAGAGAGAGAGAGAGAGAGAGAGAGAGAGAGAGAGTGAGAGAGAGAGAGAGAGAGAGAGAGAGATAGAGAGAGAAAGAGAGAGAGAGAGAGAGAGAGAGAGAGAGAGAGAGAGAGAGAGAGAGAGAGAGAGAGAGAGAGAGAGACTGTACAGACAGACACAGTCAAACAAGACAGACAGAAACACAGACAGACAAATAAACAGACAGAGACAGACAGACACGACTATAGAGAGTGTTAGCTATTATGTTTGTGGCGGTCGGATTAAACAGAAGAAATCAATAAACAGAAAGATCACGCACCGCTAAAGCTGTGAATAATTAAACTTGCCGGTCGGGTCGATACGGTCCGGGGCATCACTGATCACACTGATAAGGCATAGTCGCGCCCTTTGTCTTCTGATATGTGTACTGTTCTCTCATTTAGGACACTACGGCCAGATTCTGTGATCTTAGACCTTACGATCCGAAGAGATAATTTGTGTGCTGGTCTGTGCATTTGGATCTAACAGCTTTAAACCGTAAGGTCCAAAATCACAGGCCCGTACAGCAAGTTATGTTTGACAGCGCTCTTCGCATCATTTTAGTGGGATATAATTTTATGCCACTCGTGTTCAGCCATGAGTGGGGATGATTTACTAGCCTCGACTTGCTTTTGACACACAAGTTCTGGCTCCGAGGCTCTGCCTCGGAGCCAGACCTTGTGTGTCAAAAGCAAGTCGAGGCTCATAAATCACCATCCTCCATGGTTTAACATAATTATGTATCCTTCTGTCGTGTGATCCATGTGTCATGTCATGCCGGTCTGACGGCTGGGCTGACTCGTTAGAGCCTACACAAACGTTTTGCTTACATGGATTTTTAGTATAATAAACCTTCAAAGGGCCTCCTTAATAAGAGATTTCACAGCTGTGACGTCAGGACTTCTTTAACGCGTTCCGCTGCATGCTGATTCAGAATTCAATTTACGCCGTGTGGTTCTGGTCTAAATGTAGGGTTCCATAGGCTACAATCATGTTCACAAACTCGCGGAACGTGGGGCATGGTCGCGGAACACGATAATTAAACTTTGACATCATCTGACACACAGGCGACCCAAATTGTGATTGCCACGCAGAGAAGACATGACCACCCTGCCTGCAGTGGGATAACACGTGGTTCGCGCCAAGACATGTTTGTATAGAAAACAGTTTTGTTTCACTGGTTTCCGATTCAAATCCCAATAATGATATGTCTGAGAATACATATTATAGTCTCATTTTTAACACCTTCGCTGTCGGAGGTCATAAATTGTGCGTTGTAACTGTACACACTAACAGACATTTGCACGGAAAAAAAAAATCCATCAACGATGTAAATGTGACCCCCTCCCCCCCGCCCCCCCTCCAAAAAAAAAAAAAAAAAAAAAAAAAGTGTAGACAACACAGTACTGACCACCCCACCCCACCCCCCCTCCACCCCCCCCCCCCCAAAAAAAAAAAAAAAAAAAAAAAAAAAAAAAAGTGTACACAACACAGGACTGCCCCCCCCCCCCCCCCCCCCCAAAAAAAAAAAAAAAAAAAAAAAAAAAAAAAAAAAAAAAAAAAGTGCAGACAACACAGGACTGGCCAGAGACATGAATCCTCATCCCCCGCGACCGCGGGGGCTCATGAGTGTTTATGTCTCTTGCAGCTGGGTGGCGTTTGCCTCGCCCGGGACAGAGAACTTTGCCGACGGGACAGGATGGACACCAAGAAAAACGTCAAGGGTCCCTGCAGAGGCTCATGACGTTGTCTCGTGGTTGGATAGTTCCTGGGTTTTTATCTCTGCACCGCTGGTGTACGCAGTTTGTGTTTCTGAAGTTTTTTCAGTTAATTCAACGCCAAAGGAGCCCTCCCTCGTCGTCCAAGGAACACAGATGCAAAGCAGGTCTCAACAAGAGGCATAGATCCTCATGAGCCCCCGCCACTGCGGGGGCTCATGAGGATCTATGTCTCTTGCAGATGGTTCCCTGCTCGCTTTCTCTCGGCAGTTGCGGGGGTGGAGTGGGGGGGGGAGGGGAGGGGGGGGGGGGGGTTGAGGTTGACTTGACATTCCCCAAAATGCGCACTAGAAATGAATTCACCAACGCCAATTTTCGCAAACACTATCCTGCGGCCATTTTGTTTCATAAATGTTTTTTTTCTTTTTTTTTTTTTTTTTTTTTTTTTTTACTATCGTTTGCAAAGGTCGAAGAAAGGTGAACAGTTTTTTTTTTCTTCTGAAATGTCCTTTAACAAGTCCGCGACAAAAGCTGATGACCTTTCAGTAAGTGCATCTCGGTATAAACATTTCACAGGAGAAAACAAACGCTAAGTAATCGTTTGCCCACGTAGTTCCATCCTTTTATCAGACATTACATTGTGTACAGGGCGCCCACGTCAAAAAGACATTACATTGTGTTCAGGGCGCCCACGTCAAAAAGACATTACATTGTGTACAGGGCGCCCACGTTAACAATATATATATATTATTGGTATAAGTTTACCAATGTCAGCCCTTGCAACAGACCTAACCCTATGCATACACGATGCATAGATTCTTATCAGCTTCTGCAGTAGCAGGGCTCATTAGAATCTATGCATCTTGTCATAATATTGCGCATCTCGTGCATCGTCCTACTGAGAAAGTCATTAACTCATTCAGCCCGGACGCACTACAGCAGAAGATAGATCGGCTATGATAATTCAAGGGTAGTGCCAGATTAGCTTGGCGCCTGTCGGCGCCAAGCTAATCCGGCACTACCCTTGAATTATCATGGTCGATCCATCTCCTGCAACTGGTGCATAGTCGTTAGATGACGCAGGCCAAAATTTGGGAAATACGTCCTTGGGGCTGAATGAGTTAAAGTTGACATAATGCTGCAAAAGTGTAGTACTCACAAACCAGATAGGTGAGGCTAGCGCTGGCAGAATTGTACAACAAACCAAGGGGAATTACTCAGCGCTGGACAACAGTTAGATCCCCTGGGCAGGGGATCTAACTGTTGTCCAGCGCTGAGTAATTCCCCTTGGTTTGTTGTGCAAAAGTGTAGGTAGTGGGCTGATCACCCATATCAAAGGGATCATAAACACCCACTTTAAGGCGACTGTTTATCGACCGCAGGAAAACCTCTATTGTCCCTCCTACGCAAGCTCATCATATTTATTACAACATCAGCGAATCTAAGGGGAAAAGTGTGTGTGTGTGTGTGTGTGTGTGTGTGTGTGTGTGTGTGTGTGTGTGTGTGTGTGTGTGTGTGGTGTGTGAGGTGGGGAGGGGGGGGGGGGGGGCATGGGGTGCTTGGTTTAGTGCCATCAGGCGCCAAGCTAATCTGGCACTACCCTTGAATTATCATGGTCGATACATCACCTGGTGTCGGGCGTCGTTGGCCGAGTGGGTTAGACTGAATGAACGGTGGGTTTTTTCTTGCATCTGGTTTCCCACCCACAGTCTTGTTCAGCGTTGCTTTTTTCTTTCTTTCTTTTTTTACGCGCGTAAAGTAAAAACAAAATGCACACGCGTTGACAAAGATACCATTTTAAAGATGTTGCTGTCAAGAAAAGGTGAACACCATCCAACTGCAAGACACACATATCGTCATGAGCCCCCGCAGTTCCAAGGGTTCATGAGGATCTATGCCTCTGGCTGAAGCACTTTGTGTCTTTTGTTGTTGTTGTTGTTAATTCCACTGTTTCTTCTTTTATTGGGGGGGGGGGGGGGGTGGAAGGCGGAGGGGTCTTTTCTGGTTTATATATATTTTTTGTTTTAATATTTTTTTACGGGTGGATGTTGAATTTACATTGATTTTATATACAACATTTCCGTACACTGGCTGTGAACAAAACTAATCACAAATACACAAGGAACTTTCACCGTTTATTTGCAGTTTATAAAACAGGAAATGCGCCAACAGTCCAATAGTCTGAAAGCAGAAATTGTGTAAGTGCGTCTCAGGAACGACACTGATGAACAAAAAAATGTAAACTACGTAAAATGAGGCAACATTCGGCGCTCAAACACAACCACCCATACATTTTCTTTTAACACTTTCTATCCCAGGACCGAAATCCTCAAATTTTGAAGTTGACGTGTGAAGGACAGTATTACAATTCTAGAGACAGATCGAGCATGATAGTTCAAGGGTGGTGCCAGAATAGCTTGGCGCCTGTGGGCGACAAGCTATTCTGTCACCACCATTGAACTATCATGGTCGATCCTTGTCTTGCTGTGGTGTGTCGCGGGTAGAATGTGCAAGACAGTCCTCATCCATGAGGAATGCCTGTTCTAATCTATTTATTAACTCATTCGAGACGTGCCGCCTCCGGATACGCGGCTTATGCCGCGTATCCGGCGGCGACACGTCTCGAATGAGTTAACAATATTGCGTTCATAGAACAGCATTGCAAGAGCGTGTTAGAAAGTGTGTCTGACATTTTCCTTGTTTTACAGCGCTCCTTGACTTGGTGTGATGATCATGCTACGGTTTAGTCCATACGTATTATTGCCGAATGCATCAACACAGTAACTCTATCTGTTTGTTTAGGAAGTGTGGGAAATGTAAGCGGGGTGATTGCTAGTTAGCAGAACAATATGATGCAAGAGAAACAATAAAAAGGGTTCAAAAAAGAAGCCACGGAAAAGAAAAGAAAACCCCGAGTGACGTAAGTGTCTGTAATGCGAAGAAAAGGTGTTGTCTTTACTGCTGATATATCCGCGGAGTGCGTTTCCGGGTATACAAATGTCAGAGTGCTGCGGTGGTACACCTGAAGCTGGTACAGCCACTTAAATCGTTTTAAATGATGGGTGTTCTACCATAGGAGGTGAGTGTGTGTGTGTGTGTGGGGGGGGGGGGGGGGGGGCGGGGGGCGTTCGCTGTGAAAACATGTTCTGTTGACTGGATCGGGAGGGGGGGGGTCCTAAGGGTTCCGGACCTTCAACCCCCCCCCCCCCCCACCAACCCCCCCCCCCCCCGACGAAAAAGTGTTTAAATGCCTTTTTTTGGGTATTCGAACCCCCCCCCCTCCCCTTCTTCCCCCTCCCTATTAGATTTGTTAGGGCGAGTTTCCACACACAATGCTACCCTCCTCCCCCCCCCCCCTTCCTCCCCTTTGTTTCATACTTTGGCGAGTGGCGAGAGTGTTGACACATACGCGCCTTCTGCCTCCCCGTCCTCGACCCCCAACCCCCCTTTGTTTCATTTTTGGCCACTGGAAGAAGGTCTAGCGTCGGGGAGGGTCTGGTTGAAGGTCCCAAACAAAACGTTGGAACTCCCCAAATGGGTTAGACATACAAATACATATAACAAGCGTGTGACGCCATGACCAGTTTTGTGGTAATATAAGTTATTGGTATCACGGACTTGCTGCACAGACCCTTGTAGGCCTGAGGAGGGTCAAATAAAACCAATGTACCCCGAAGGCCTGACGGGGTACAATGGTTCCTTTGATCTCCCGAAGACCTACAAATGTTCGTGCAGCAGGCCCCTGCTACCAATAACATATTTGTTTTCATTTCTCCACAATTTCGTCAAAGAAATCAAAACGAAATCTTTCGCATTATGCATAATAAACTTATGACGTAATTTAAAATCTTCCATGAAGTTGCCGTCTCAAGTAGTGTGTCTGTTGTTTCGAACAACACTAAGTAACTTTGTACTTTAGAACGTTGTGGTGATCTTGTATAGAACAACACTGGCATCCAAGACGTGTTAGAAAGAGGGCTACAAAAGTCCGCTTTTTTTGGCTACAAGGGTTTTCGTAGCGAGGCTACTTGGTACGGCTTAGAGTATAGCTATTGGAAAACTATACTACTTATAGACTGCCAGTCTCACTTATTGATTGCATCTGTTAAAGATCCGGTGGGGGGGGGGGGGGAAAGATGATCATTGATTATTTAGCTTAACATAATCAAATCTGAAGCGCACCAATTCGTCCCCACAAGAATGGCACCATTGAATTCAATTTGCTTGTGAAAAACACGACCGCTCTTCCCGTTCACCTGCGTTCAAAGAACCAAGCCTAATTGGCCGCAATGGAAGAAATAATGGCTCTTGAATTGTAAGGATTCTTGTCCGGTTAATTCAGATCCATTTCCCAAATAAACCAGTAACCCAATTAAATTTAATTTGCTATGTGTGTGGTAATGCACGCCGACCATTATATGAATCTTACCCGGGAAAACATGCCTGTAAATGAACTCAACCCTTCCTTCTTTCAAGCCACAAAACGCATTATTACGAATTTTCTATTTAGTTGCCCCGGCGAATTTTGTGCAGCGAGAAAGGAAATGTTGAGCCCTTTAAAGTTGCGTTTTCCAAGGTAACATCCGTAGTGTATTTGGCTGGCTTTAAACGATAATATTCAGGAAACAGACCAGTAGTATATCAGCTCAACGGTAGTGCCTGAATAGCTTGGCGCCTTCCAGGCGCCAAGCTATTCAAGCACTACCGCTGAGCATCGATATATCAAGCAACTGACAGCAGAAGTGCTTCTCGTTCATCGCTTTGCGTGATCAGCAAGCTACAATGCATTTCCCATCCCCTTTTATGTCTGTTTTTTTTTTTCCCCATTTCCCCATTCACTACACCAGGATTTTTTTTTTTTTTTTTTTGTCTTCGTTTTGTGTGTGTGTGTGTGTGCGTGGACAGCTTCAAATTGTAATGGACAACTAGCCGCAATTATACGAAAAATGAAACACAAAGGGCCAACACTCGCTGATCCTATTATTCGCCCGTGTATTGACCTCCCCTGTCATTCAAACGGCAGATCTAAATTGTCCTGTTGGTCCTTGACAGCGTATGAGCCTTCAAAAGCGCTGCCTTCCGTCTTGAACGGACTAATGAGAATCTGTTTCTTGAAGATGAAAGAGTTTGGGAAAAACTAAGAAGATCTTGTAGAATTTTCATGAGGAACAGGCTATTCCAATTTGGCACCGCCAAAAACTTTGCCCACCGCGTTTTGGGGACATTCCAGCTCCACAGCCAAAATCGCCCACATTTAACAATCATCTTCTGAGCCTGTTAGCAAGTCTCGAGAGAAGTATCCACCGTAGAGTCTCAAGGGTTGTGCCTGATTCGCTTGGCGCCTGTGAAGGCGCCAATCGAATCAGGCACGACCCTTGAGCAATTCTGTGTAGAGCCAAATCCTCTCAGTTGTCTCTGGAACTAATGATTGTAACAATGAGGAGAGAAAAAGGCTATGCATTTCCATGACGGTTGAAGACTTAATCCCTGGCATACTCCCTACATTTGAGGATGCAAATGAGGCAAATATATGCTTACAAGGGGCTAGTAGATTCTCATGTGCCCTGCTCGCGCAGTGGCTTATGCGAATCTTTGACTCTTGCAGAAGAAATAGGTTGACCGCTGAACGTATATGAGATGTTCTCTGAGATTCAGTTAGGAGATACTTTTGATGGAGACATGCACAGTGGGACTAGCTGTGTCGGGAAGGAGGAAAAATTGAAGAATAAAAACAATAGACATTCTTCGTTAATTGGAAGCTCAGGCCAGCTTTTGTCCACGGATTCAATTTGAATGGCAGAACGAAATGAGCGGAACCCTGTTTCGGTTTTTTTCGTCTCTATGTCTCTTCGTCACTCACTCTCTGCTTCCCTGCCTCTTCACTCTGTCTGTCTGTTCGAACGTCTTGGCCAGTTCCCTCTTCTATACCCAGTAAGCAACAGTCGGAGGCCGACGTCGGCCGCAGTGGGCCCGCGCACGGCAGTGCGCGGGCCCACTTCGGCCGACGTCGGCCCGAAGGTCTTTTTCTTGATGAGGAGCTTCTCCCGTGCTTGACCAATTTATCAATACAGATATTCGGTCATGGCTGATCCGTTTCACACTACTTACAAACGATTTTACATTGAGAGACATACGCTGTTCGAGATTTGTTTCAGAGCGTAACTTACTTAACCAGTTTAGTGCCAGCTGATGCAGAATGTGTTCCTGAAAACTTCGTAGCAGAATGTGTTTCTGAAAACTTCGTAGCAGAATGTGTTTCTGAAAACTTCGTAGCAGAATGTGTTTCTGAAAACTTCGTAGCAGAATGTGTTCCTGAAAACTTCGTAGCAGAATGTGTTTCTGAAAACTTCGTAACAGAATGTGTTTCAGAAAACTTCGTAGCAGAATGTGTTTCTGAAAACTTCGTAGCAGAATATTTTTCTGCAAACTTCGTAGCAGAATATGTTTCTGAAAACTTCGTAGAAGAATGTGTTTCTGAAAACTTCGTAGCAGAATGTGTTCCTGAAAACTTCGTAGCAGAATGTGTTCCTGAAAACTTCGTAGCAGAATGTGTTCCTGAAAACTTCGAAGCAGAATGTGTTTCTGAAAACTTCGTAGCAGAATGTGTTTCTCAAAACTTCGTAGCAGAATATGTTTCTGAAAACTTCGTAGCAGAATGTGTTTCTGAAAACTTCGTAGCAGATTGTGTTTCTGCAAACTTCGTAGCAGAATGTGTTTCTGAAAACTTCGTAGCAGAATATGTTTCTGCAAACTTCGTAGCAGAATGTGTTTCTGCAAACTTCGTAGCAAAATATGTTTCTGCAAACTTCGTGATTCGACACTATTAAAAAACATAGAAGTCCCAGGAACATAGATTATAAGTGGTGTCAGCAAGAGGCATAGATCCACATGAGCCCCGCAGTTGCGGGGCTCATGAGGATCTATACCTCTTGGTGTTGGTTGGTGTTGACATTTTCTCGGCATTGAACAGCCGGGTTAACCTTTTGCGCTTTAAATTTTTTTTATGTGATTCAATGTGAAAAAAAAAAAATGAAAAGAAAATGGACAAAAGCAGCAAAAATATTGCAAAGCCGGAGATGCATTTTGTAGAGAGTTTGTCTGTTTGCAAATAGACCTGTTGTTTGATAAATGTATGTTTGACATGCTTGCATCGTTTCGTCTGACAAATGCCAGTTTTTATTGTAACTCACTCGGGGTGTCATGGCGGCTCGCATTGTTGTGTACAGAGGATACGCAAATATACTTATGCTGAGCTGTTTTCTGACACAGAAGGCCCGGTTCCTGGTACGAGACGTTTTTGCTGGGATGGGTGTGTGCCTCAAACGAAAGAAAAACAGCGGTGAGCTGAATTCTTTTGACATCATTTTTGACGGACCCTGAAACCATTAGGTGCGAGAGATGAATCGATCATGATAGCTCAGGGGCAGCGTAGTTTGACGCACAGAAAGGAGTCACTCAAGCTATGTACGCACTATCCATGAAACTGATATGATTAAAGGGAGTTCAGGTGAAGTGTATGTTGAGCGCGGTGCCTGTATGTGTGTGTGTGTGCAGCCGTGAGATGGCCTTAGTTGACTGCCCGACATTAAACCCAAGTAACTAACTCTGTGTGTGTGTGTGTGTGTGTGTGTGTGTGTGTGTGTGTGTGTGTGTGTGTGTGAGAGTGAGAGAGAGAGAGAGAGAGAGAGAGAGAGAGAGAGAGAGAGAGAGAGAGAGAGAGAGAATCAATGAAACTTTATTTTTCTCAACGGTAAAGGCATTAGCATAGTCAAAGACAAGCTATTTCCGCACCTGCCGTTGCTATAACTAACTCCGTGTGTGTGTGTGTGTGTGTGTGTGTGTGTGTGTGTGTGTGTGTGTGTGTGTGTGTGTGTGTGTGTGTGTGTGTGTGTGTGTGTGTGTGTGTGTGTGTGTGTGAAAGCAAGATGGAGAGAGGAGAGAGAGGAGAGAGGAGAGGAGGAGAGAGAGAGAGAGAGAGAGAGAGAGAGAGAGGGAGATGATGATGATGATGATGAATCTTTATTTATTCAGGATAAAGCTATTAGGCAACTCAATGCCTGTCTGACAAGCTGGCCTGTAAACAAACAACATAACAGGAAAATAAACAGAGCATGCAAATAATAACAATAATAAGAAGAAAAAGAAGAAGAGGAGGAAGAAAAACTACGGGAAAAAAAAAAAAAAAAAAAAAAAAACCAACAACCCCACAATAGGTGAATTAATGAAAGGGAAAAAAATGGTATTGGAGAATTAGTAACTGCCACCAACACAAAAAGCAAGGGAAATAAATGAGTGCATAGCATTAATATTATACTCAGCTAAGACAGTGTCAAAGAATCAGCAGCATCAAGAGCATATAGCGACACCGACAAGACAAAGGATTATCAGTTTACAAATTTAAGGAGAAAGAGAAAATACTTGACGTTCACGTGGTATCAGCAGTAATACTCTGATATGGCAAACTGTGAAGTCAGGCTGAATGGAAGTGCGTGTGCAAAGCACGTTTAAAATGGGTTTTACCGGATCATGATTTAATGTTCAAAGTCAATGAGTTCCAGACAAAACTATCCGAAAATAGAAGGCTTGACTTGTAGAGATCTATCCTGGGTCGGGGTAAATTAAGCAAGTCATGTCTCGTGTATAGCTGATGCCTAGGGCTGAAGTTAAATAGCGTGCACAGATATTCGGGGACTTGATAATGAAATATTTTGTGCATGAGGACGCATTTGTTAAATTTGAGTTGATCCGTCAGTGGACGCAGGCCAAGGGCTTTTATTTTTTCGTCTGTGGAAGTAGGGTTTGGAATAATTATTTTAACTGAACGACGATATAGCGAGTTGATTTTATTAATATGACGTTCGCTGCATTCGTCCCACAAAGAGGACGCATAGTCATAGTGGCTCTTAATGTGTGCATGAAAGAACAATGTACAGCACTTTGTACTAAGAATATGTCTAAGTTTAGAGAGCAGAAAGACATTCCTGGACAAGGTTTTGCACAAACTGTCGACATGCGACGACCAATTCAGCTGGTAGTCAATTACAACTCCCAGTAGGCGGTGCTTGGATATCTGTTGGATAGGTTTATCGCCAAGTGAAAGTATCAAAGGGGCAGGATGTAGCTGGTGCTTTTGGCGGGTTGTTATCAACATGCTTTTGGTTTTAGAAGTACTGAGTAGCATGCGATTATGCGTACACCAATCTGACACTTCATCAAGACTTTGCTGGAGGATACAATTTAGCGTCGTGACACGATTGTCTGATGTATGCAGCGTTGAATCGTCAGCAAAGAGTTCGCATTTTACCTTAGGATTTGAGATGGAAAGAGGCAGGTCATTGATGAATAAAGAAAATAAAAGAGGCCCTAGGATAGATCCTTGGGGAACTCCGTGCCTCAATGTACCTTCTTTCGAATACTTTCCGTTCGAGTACACCTTTTGTCGGCGGCGACATAGGTAGGAGGAGAAAAACGCTATAGAGTTCGAATCAAACTTATATACTGAAAGTTTCTTTAAAAGAATGGTGTGATCGACTAAATCAAATGCTTTGGTTAGGTCCAGAAAAACTGCACCATTTCATTTGGAATTGTTCATTGATGAGAGCCAAGAGTCAACGATGTGAACGAGTATGACAAGAGTGTTTAGGTCGAAAACCGGACTGAAGTAATATGAGTAGGCGTTGATTCTCCAAGAATTGGGGTAGGTGCTTGTGAACGTGTCTTTCTATTGGTTTTGACAGTATTGATAACACTGAAATAGGACGGAAATCGTTTGGACTTTTGGGATCTTTACATTTGTGAATGAGGACAACTTTAGCATCCTACATGGCATCTGGAAAAATACCTTGCGTGATAGAAAAGTTGAAGATAAATGTCAAGGATTCAGCTGTGTATGGAAGTGACAATTTCAGTACCATGTTATTTATTCCATCCAGACCACACGATTTACTGGTTACTTACTTACTTACTTACGCCTGTCACCCATACCCGGGTATAGGCCGTCGACGAGAGACCTCCAGCAACTCCTGTCCTGCGCTTCTCCTTCGATTCTACTCCAGGTGGTTCCCAGTCTCTTGATGTCTGCTTGGAGGTCTCGACGCCAGGAGTTTCTCGGCCTACCTCTTTTCCTCTTTCCCTGGGGGTTCCATGACAATGCCTGCCTAGTGATACTGGAAGCTGGCTTTCTCAGACTGTGACCGATCCATCCCCATCTTCTTCGCCCCATTTCATTCTCTGCTGTTATCTGTTCTGTTCTCTCCCAGAGTCTGACGTTGCTGATCTTCTCTGGCCAGTGGATTTTCAAAATTCTTCTAAGGCAACTGTTCATGAAGGTCTGTACTCTGTTGACTGTGGTTTTTTGTCAATCTCCAAGTCTCTGCTCCATATAAGAGAACTGCTTTTACATTGGAGTTGAAAATCCGGACTTTGGTGTGTTGTGACAGCTCTCTGGAGCTCCTCATTTTTTTCAACTGGAGAAAGGCTGCTCTGGCTTTACCAATTCGTGCTCTGACATCTGCATCAGTGCCGCCATTTTTGTCTATGATGCTCCCGAGATAGGTGAAGGACTCCACCTCCTCCAACGGGGTGCCAGCAAGCAAGACTGGTTCTTCCCTGGTTGCGTTCAGCCTCATTGTCTTTGTTTTCTGTTTGTGAATGGAGATGTCAGCAAGCCTCGTGGTCTTGTCCTGCATTTGTTGATGAGTGTGGGACAGTAATGCCAAGTCGTCTGCAAAATCGAGGTCGTCAAGCTGTGTCCACAGTGTCCACTGTATTCCACTTCGTCTGTGCTCTGTGGTCATCTTCATGACCCAGTCTATGGCCAGTAGGAAGAGGAACGGAGACAGCAGACACCCCTGCCTGACACCGGTTCTGACCTGGAGCTCCCTGGTGAACTGCCCTTTGTGGATCACGCGACATGTCATGCCATCGTAGCTGCTCTTGATCAGGCGGACGAGCTTTGTGGGTACACCGTAGTGTCGTAGGAGTTTCCACAGAGTCTCTCGGTCCACACTGTCAAATGCTTTCTCATAATCCACAAAGTTGACGTACAGCGGGGAGCTCCACTCCAGAGACTGTTCCACGATGATGCGGAGAGTGGCGATCTGGTCTGTACATGATCGGTTCTTCCTGAATCCTGCTTGCTGGTCTCTCAGCTGGGGGTCAACGGAGCTCTTCATTCTCTCCAGGATGATCCTGTTGAAGACCTTTCCTGGTACTGACAGCAAGGTGATTCCTCTGTAGTTGGAACACTTGCTGAGGTCGCCTTTCTTGGGAAGCTTGATCAGGTACCCCTCCTTCCAGTCAGCCGGCATCACCTCCTCTTCCCAGATCTTTCCAAACAGTGGGTACAGCATCTCCACTGTTGTCTCTAGGTCTGCTTTCAGAGACTCCGCTGGGATGCCATCTGGGCCTGCTGCTTTGCCGTTCTTCAAGAATGCCACTGCTCTTCTGATCTCTTCCCGGCTGGGTCTGTCACAGCTGATGGGTAGGTCGGTCTCTGCCGGCTGGATGTCTGGGGGGTCGGGTGGGCTAGGTCTGTTCGGTGATTTACTGGTTAGAGTAGAAATATATTTACCAACTTCAAACACTGTCATAAGAGGTATGGAGAAGGACGCACATGCTGCAGACTCACAGTGAGTGTGCAGTTTAGCAGAACAACTGTAACTATCACTGCTAGCGGAAAAAGACTGTACAAGGGACTCAGCGATATTTAAAAAATGGGAATTGAAATCGTCTGGATCCATGCCTGGAGAGGTAGCAATGGGGATGGAACTTTTCCGCTGTGTAAACAAATTGATTGCATTCCAGACACTTCGGGTATCTTTACCCTCTGCGATAACTTTTTCCGCAAGCGTTTTCCGGGCTTTTCTAATTAAGGATTTCACAAAATTACGTTGTTTTCTAAAATCTGCAAGTCTTTTCTGCCGTTTTAAGTCGTCTCTTATTTTCATCGCGTGAATAATGTCCTTTGACAACCAAGGCGGAAGGGTAGGGTGTTTAATTCGTTTAGTCCTGAGTGGGGCATGTTTATCTAGGACCCAAAGAAACAGCTTGTACCAAAGCTCTAGGGCTTCATTGGGATCATTAGTGTTATAAATAAGGTGAAAGGGCGTGTTTGATAGGTCACGAAGAAAGTCATCAGTGTTAAACTTTTTGTAAGACCTGTAGGTGATAGTAGTGTGTTGTTTGTGCTGGAGTTTATCACGTGTAACTGAAAGAGTAAAACAAGTAGGAAAGTGATCACTAATGGCTACATTCGGCACATGGACGTTCTTGACAGCAGATATATTTGTAGTGTAGATGTGGTCAATCATTGTGGCGGATGACAAGGAAACTCTTGTGGGAGACCGAACCATCTGTTGCAGGCCAAATAATGAGGTAGTGTAATTCCACGTCGCATGACCGGTCTTTAGCAGGTCAATATTAAAATCGCCTAGAAGGTGTATGTCTTTGTTGTTACGTAGTTGCAACTTATCCATGATGGTGATAAAATCATCATACCAGGAGAATGTGGCTGAAAGGGTGCGATAAATAAATCCGATAAGTGTGGGGGAAGATTTATCACATTTCAATTCAAGGAATAAACTTTCCACGTGACTAGACTCTAAATCCATGTGGCGGGTAACGTAGTGGCGGATAGAGTTATGAAGGTACACAGCTATACCGGTATGACCAGCAGATGATGCATCTCTACGGAATATAGTATAATTATGAATGGAGGTCGAGTCGTCACTAATATGTTCTCTGAGTCTAGACTCCGTAAATCCAAATACGTGAAAGGGTTGGGGTTGTGAAAGTAAAACAGTGGCGTCGGGCACTTTGTTGTATAAATGATAAATGTTAAGATGCCCTATCCGTAAATCTTGCATTCGCAGCGAACACTGGGGTACAGTTGGGCTACAGGCGGGCATGAGGAATGAACACGTGGGGGGAAAAATGTGTACGAGATTAAAAAAAAAAAAAAAAATGAATGCGTATGAACGCTAACAAAGTTAAACAAAATACAGGAGAAACTACAGAGCTGAAATTTCAGCTCTGTCGCTGTCTCTGCACTGTACACACTTTCTGTTATGATTTTTCCAAACGAAAACCCAGGATGTCCATTTTTGGAAAAAGCGAGAATTATATTGTGTACAATCCACAAGGGTCCGTCCTGGGCCCGGTCCTTTTCACACTCTACACCTCTCCCCTGTCCATCATCATCCAGTCTCATCACATACACCACCACCTCTACGCTGACGACTCACAACTACTAGACAAAGACAAACTCGACAACACTCAGTCACTACTGACTCGCACGGCTGACTACTACGAAGACGTGAAAAACTGGATGACAGCAAACAAGCTTAAACTGAGCGACGACAAAACGGAATCCATGCTGGTAGGCACACGCCAGAAACTTTCCCAGCTCCCTCCCTCTCTCCACCTTCAACTCGACAGCACCCCCATCTCCCTCTCTAACTCGGCCAAGAACCTCGGCGTTATCCTCAATTCCTCTCTTTCTATGACCAGCATCGTCTTCGCCACGGCCCAGGCATGCTTTTTCCACCTCCGTCGCATCAGTCAGATCAGAAAATACCTCACCACCGAAGCTGCCACCAAACCTGCTGTCTCTCTCATCTCGCATCGACTATTGCACCTCTCTCCTTTCCGGCCTCCCTCACTCCACAACTTTCACTCTCCAGCGGCGCGTCCAGAACAATGCTGCCCACCTCGTCCTCAGAAAGAAAAAATCCGACCACACCACTCCCCTGCTCAAACTCCTTCACTGGCTCCCCATCCCCCAACGCATCCAACACAAGACTCTGCCTCTCTGCTACAAATCCCTGAACAACTCCGCTCCTACCTATCTCTCCAACTTACTTCACCCCTACACTCCTTCCCGCTCCCTCCGCTCCGCCTCCGACCCTCTCCGCCTCCACATCCCCCACACCAAACTCAGCACTTTCGGCCCCGGCTCCTTCTCCGTCTACGGTCCATCCACCTGGAACACTCTTCCACTCTCTCTCCGTCAGAAACACTCTCTCTCCTCATTCCAGTCCGCCCTCAAAACTCACCTCTTTCAACAGTTCTAGCACTATATCACCACTCTCCCCACACCAAGCTGAATGTCGTAATGTATTTGCGGTACGTGAGTCATTGTCTAAAGCGTGCGGATGCGTGCGCGAGTTGTGAATGCGCGCTTAGAGTTATAATTATTATAAAATAAGCGCATTATAAATACCGTAATTATTGTTATTATTTATAAAATGTCGCTTTTCTCAAAAATACGCATAATGGGTTTTGCCAAATCACGGCAGCGTTCCTAGAGACCCTGACTCAGTCCGTTACCATAGGACTGTTTGCCGTCCATTTGTAATTAGCTCCATTTGTCTTTTCTCTGAAATTTTTATGTGTCGGAACGCCATGAAAAAAATGGGGACCCAGCAAACATGAGGGACCATAAAGGACTGGGTGGGGCCGGAAAAGGAGTTGGAGAGGAAGTGGAGGGAAAGTGTTAATGAGGCCGGGAGGGGCTAACTCTTTTAGTCCTGGCACGCTACAACAGGAGACGGCTCGACAATGACAATTGAAGGGTGGTGCCAGAAGAGCTTGTGGTAGTACATTTAAAGGGTAATGACTGGGAACTTACAGTAAGAGAGGCGTTCGCATGCCTAAAACTTTATCCTCAATAAAAACGTTTTATCATCATCATCTATAGTTCAAGGGTGGTGCCAGAATAGCTTGGCGCCTATCAGCGCCAAGCTATTCTGGCATCACCTTTGAACTATCGTACTCGATCTGTCTCCTACAGTAATGTAGTTTCCAGATGACAACTCCTGGTAACTTTGTTGATTTCAGCCTCAGGGCTTATCAGCGTGATAAAATATGGAGTGGGATGCTTGTGGTCCACAATCTCTCTCTCTCTCTCTCTCTCTCTCTCTCTCTCTCTCTCTCTCTCTCTCTCTCTCTCTCTCTCTCTCTCTCTCTCTCTCTCTCTCTCTCTCTCTCTCTCTCTCTCTCTCTCTCTCTCAACCGCAAGTTTGAAAATTGGTTTTTGTGACCAAATGCTTTTACTGTTGTAAAATAAACGTTCATTGTTCATTGTTTATTGTTCTCTCACACACAAACACACACACACACACACACACACACACACACACACACACACACACATACACACACACACACACAAACTCCACCCACCCCTGCTCGTTTGGGACAGGCAAGTGAAATATTGTCCGGAATTAGCTGACATGCGTTGGCAATGAATGCTTCTCCGAGATTCTGAGCTGCCCTCCCCCCCCCTCACACACACACACACACACACACACACACACCCGTCTCCCCCCCCCCCCCAACCCCCACCCCAACCCCCACCTTTTACCCCTCTTAGCTTCAGAGCTCCAGGGGACATTGATATTAACCCTTTAAACCCCAACAAGGCCCCATTTCCCAAACTTTGGAGTCGTCACCTGACAACTAACTGTATACCAGTTGCCGGAGATGGATTGATCATGTTACCCGCGAATTATCATGAACAATCGATCTCCTGCTGCATTGTCCCGAGGCTAAATGGGTTAACAACGTACCAATATTTAATGTAACGTCAACTACCTTCGGCCACAACGAACTATTTAGGTGCCATGATTTGGAAACGTGTAGCTTTGTGAGATATTTTACTCAGTTTTACTCAGTTCTAGCGACAGAGGTTTCTGTTGCTTTGAGCCTATACCTTGTTGCCATTGGCGCATCTTCCCGTCCCGTCACTGTGGCAGTTCGTAGCAGTCATTGCTTCATGGGAATCGTCCGGAAAGTCCGTGTGAGACCGGCTTAGCAGTGTTCCCAAACTGCAAACAACAACAGCTACAACAAACAACAATAGCTACAACAAACAACAATAGCTACAACAAACAACAATAGCGACAACAAACAACAATAGTTACAACAAACAACAACAATAGCTACAACAAACAACAACAATAGTTACAACAAACAACAACAATAGCTACAACAAACAACAATAGCTACAACAAACAACAACAATAGCTACAACAAACAACAACAATAGCTACAACAAACAACAACAATAGTTACAACAAACAACAACAATAGCTACAACAAACAACAACAATAGCTACAACAAACAACAACAATAGTTACAACAAACAACAATAGCTACAACAAACAACAATAGCTACAACAAACAACAATAGTTACAACAAACAACAATAGCTACAACAAACAACAATAGTTACAACAAACAACAATAGCTACAACAAACAACAATAGTTACAACAAACAACAATAGCTACAACAAACAACAATAGCTACAACAAACAACAATAGCTACAACAAACAACAATAGCTACAACAAACAACAATAGCTACAACAAACAACAATAGTTACAACAAACAACAATAGCTACAACAAACAACAATAGCTACAACAAACAACAATAGCTACAACAAACAACAATAGCTACAACAAACAACAATAGTTACAACAAACAACAATAGCTACAACAAACAACAATAGCTACAACAAACAACAATAGCTACAACAAACAACAATAGTTACAACAAACAACAATAGCTACAACAATAGTTACAACAAACAACAATAGTTACAACAAACAACAATAGCTACAACAAACAACAATAGTTACAACAAACAACAATAGCTACAACAAACAACAATAGCTACAACAAACAACAATAGCTTCAACAAACAACAATAGATACAACAAACAACAATAGTTACAACAAACAACAATAGCTACAACAAACAACAATAGTTACAACAAACAACAATAGCTACAACAAACAACAATAGCTACAACAAACAACAATAGCTACAACAAACAACAATAGTTACAACAAACAACAATAGCTACAACAAACAACAATAGTTACAACAAACAACAATAGCTACAACAAACAACAATAGCAACAACAAACAACAATAGTTACAACAAACAACAATAGCTACAACAAAGAACAATAGCTACAACAAACAACAATAGCTACAACAAACAACAATAGTTACAACAAACAACAATAGCTACAACAAACAACAATAGTTACAACAAACAACAATAGCTACAACAAACAACAATAGCTACAACAAACAACAATAGCTACAACAAACAACAATAGTTACAACAAACAACAATAGCTACAACAAACAACAATAGCTACAACAAACAACAATAGCTACAACAAACAACAATAGTTACAACAAACAACAATAGCTACAACAAACAACAATAGCTACAACAAACAACAATAGTTACAACAAACAACAATAGCTACAACAAACAACAATAGTTACAACAAACAACAATAGCTACAACAAACAACAATAGCTACAACAAACAACAATAGCTACAACAAACAACAATAGCTACAACATCTGAGACCGCATTGGTTAACGTCTCAGGCCGTGGGACTGTACCCATGGGCGGATTCGGTGTGTGAGGGTTGCAAGGGTTCGACCCCCCCCCCCTCCCCTCCCCTCCCGCTCCCTGACCCAAAATTCTTTAAAATGCTATAACAAAGTCCCTCTTTGGGGTGTTTGGACCCCTCCCCGCCCCCTTTGTTTGATTTTTTGGCGAATAGTGAGAGTCGTAAACACGCACGCGCCTCCTTCCCCCCCCCCCCCCCCCAACCCCCGAAAATGCCCCCCCCCCCCCCCCCCCGCCCCACTTTTCGATTTTTCGGCCCCTGGAAGTAAGGTCTACCGCCTGGGAGGCCTTTTGTATGTTGAAGAAGGTCCCAAACAAAAAGTTGGAACCCCGCGGCATATCCGAATGCGTCACGCCTCGAATGAGTTAAACTTTGCTGGCTAGAGTATCTCTTCTGCACAATGTG
The DNA here is from genome assembly GCA_036245525.1 of Semisulcospira habei. Taxonomy (NCBI): domain Eukaryota; kingdom Metazoa; phylum Mollusca; class Gastropoda; family Semisulcospiridae; genus Semisulcospira; species Semisulcospira habei. The sequence continues at coordinate 243,747,624 of BTPG01000003.1, forward strand.
AGCTGCGGTTAATACAATTCAAAACAATAATAATAATAAAGCGCATTAAATAGGCGCTTTATCTCAATTGAAAATCGGCTCAAAGCGCCGCCGCGAACTGAACCCAACAAGCACGCTCACGTGAATCACTCGCATTCACCCACACACTGTACATAAACACAGAACATTCACGTGGTGCTACGGGCAAGCTCAAGCGAGCTACTATAGTTTTTGGAAATTCAAAATCGTTTGTATTTGAAATTTGATTAAGTTGGCTGAAACTGGTACCAAAGGCGTGCAACAACAACAATAAACACAGTCAGTCCGGACACAGTGAACACAGTGTTTAGCACAGGCGCTTGACAGTACAGCCGTTTTAGTGGGTGCCTGTAGGAATTATGCGGAAGTCACAAGCTGTGTTAAATACAGGAAGCGTAAGGAGAATTAGAAACTACTCTCCAGCTGTGATAGGTGATCTGTCCTCAATTGGCGTAATCCCTTCACTACCGGTCCATTTCTTTGTTAACGTCAGAGCCGATCCCAAGTCGTCAATTGGACGCGGATACAAAAGCGGTTTCAGCAAGAGGCATAGATCCTCATGAGCCCCCGCGACTGCGGGGGCTCATGAGGATCTATACCTCTTGCAACTGACTGGTGTTCATTCTTTTTTCGGCAGTGGAGGTTTTTAAAAGAGTCTAATGACCAGTCGTAGACTCGCTTCCCCAGTGAACTCTCGTCTTGAAGGGCACCTTTGTCTTAAGTGGTGAAACCAAGAGATATAGATCATAATGAGCTCTAGCAATATGCGAGGGTTCATGAGGATCTGTGCCTCTTGTAGATGACACGGGGTTCAAGTTGCTCTCGAAAGGCGATTGTGTCCTGTCTCTGGGCATCGCACTGGTTCGTGAGTCACCCCCCTGTGTTGTGCCAAATTAACATATCAATTGGTACACACACACCCCTGTCCCCCTCTTCTGTCACGTCACTGCCTTCAAATATAACACGACACCCTCCGGTCTGAGACGCGGGAGGACGCCAAATTCACGTGTCTCTTCCCAGCAAGAGGCACATATTCTCATGAGTCCCTGCAACTGCAGGGACTCACCAGAATCTGCGTCGCTTGCAGGTAGAACGGGGCGTGGCCGATACATTGCCGTTCCTTCTCCTTCCTCTCAAACTGACGCACGGGCAACGTTTCCTTTCTTTTTGTCTGTGCGTCCGTCCAGAAGGCTCAGACGCCATGTCCTCCTAGTGAGCTCAATTTTAAGGTCCTCGGGCTGACATCGGTGGCAATTGGCGCTGCGCACGTCTAACGCGCGGGCCAACTGACGAGGGACCGAGGGTTGTTTGCTGGCCAGTTTGTGCCGTCGGGCCCATACTCTGGAAGTGTTCTCTTTTGGTCAGCAGACGGCATACTATAGTCTCATCGAGGAACAAACTGCAGCGTCGCAAGAAGTTTTATTCTGCCGGCTTGAACTACCCTCTGGTCAAGTTCTTCTTGAAATCCACACTGGTTGCCTCCTTCGATTCGCTGCTAATCGACGGAGGCAACCAGTGTAATTGAATCGACCCCATTTTCGCGTACTCTTATTCTTCTGGATTTTTTGCCTAGTACTTCTTCTTCCTGAGATACTTTTCTCGCTTTGAGGAAGGCATGGGCGGGTTTTTGGGTCTGAAACTGAATCCCTACCCTCTCACGCGTTGCCCGACCGTCACAAGGAGACTGTCCCGACTCTGTGTCTCTTCCCCGAGTCTCCAGAGACATGGGACCCTCCTCTTGTTCTTGTCTTGACAACACGTCGAGAGTTTCAATCGTGTCAAAATAGTTTTAGGGACCTGCTTCAAGCAAGACATGAATAATAGGTCACAAGATTGCCTTTTGTCCTTATCATTCGGACCGATACACCAGTGTGTGAAATAAGTTTGACTAAAATAGTTAAAGGGTAGCGCCAGAATAGCTTGGCGTCTCTAGGCGCCAAGCTATTCTGGCAACACCCTTGAACAAAAGCCATTGGTCTATAGCCTTATCTGTAAGTACGATAATGTAGCTTGCATGCGGCAGTGTACAGATTTGAAGCTGTTAGCCTCAGTATGATATGGGGTAATAATGTTATTAGTATGTCTTGATATCATGCTGGACAAAAGGGCCAACTTAACCGGCCTTTGCGTGTCGGTAGCGGTTTTACTCGCAATGATTCCTGTCGGAATCATCGCGACTAAAACCGCTACCGACACGCAATGAATAAACCTATAAAGTTTGTATACCGTAAAAGGAAATATCTTTCCGGTCTTTTCTGTTGTAAGTATTTACCGGTGGGTTGGTTGGTTGTACATTGCTTAACGTCCCGACAGCAACAAGACTTTTTCAGGACGTGCCTGCACTGCTTGTAAAAAACCCAAAACAAAACAAACAAACAAAAACCAGAATTTGTTTATAATAATAATAATAATAATACATAGTATCTAGGCATTTCTCATATGTATAATATAACTCAATGCGCAGATTCAATGCATGTCGCCAGCCGGTCTCATACGCTAAATAAACCTAAGACCATTAAAATTTAGCAATACACATCCAATATCAAGAGCTACAGAGAGCGCAGACATTAGGGAGAGTTAAAAAAATGAAAATACAGGTGAATGGACCAAAGGTAAACAGAAACACATGCCCCAGAATAGAGGGAAAAACCCGCCCTGTGGGGCTGACCAGGGTGACCCTGGGAACTTAAAATTGAGAGCTACACTGATGCGCATAATATGTGGCATTAGAAAACTCCCGTAAGTGTGCCTGCTCACATGAATTGTGAAAAGTAAGGGTACAAAGTCTTTGTTATAAAAACTGAGAACCCTTGTATCGACAAGCAACAACAAACAAAAAAACAAAAAAACAAAAAAAAGCCGAAAAATACCACTGGGTCAAACTTCATGATGTTGCCTAGTTCGGGCGGGACTGTTTGTAATGCAATAACCGCCGCACCCACCCTTCACTCACCCTGCCATCTCTACTCAGCTCGCCCCCACCCCCCTCCCCTTTTTCCTTCCTCCCCCGGGGTCTCTCTTCTTTTTCTTTTTTGTCCGCAGCCTCACACCGATCACTCGTGCACATCCTCCACCTATGACAATTTTAGCATTAATTAGTTAAAATGCCAGAATCAAGGCCTAGCTTTTTATTGTCCATAATTTAACACATTCTGGACCAGGACGGAAATCCCCAAATGTTGAAGTCGCCCTCTGAAGGACTGTATTACAATTCTACAGACAGCTCGAGCATGACAGTTCAAGGGTGGTGACAGAATAGCTTGGCGCCTATGGGCCTAAGGGCGCCAAGCTGTTCTGTCACCACCCTTGAACTATCGTGCTCGATCCGTGTCTTGCTGTGGTGTGTCGGGGCTGAATGATTTAACTCCCTGCCACTGAAGGCTTATTTTGTTTCCGACATTTTTTAAGCGACAAACAGCCACAACGTACATGGGATAGGAGTACAGATTGGTCTCAGCAAGAGGCTTATAGATCCTCTCGCAAGTGCGGGGGCTCATGAGGATCTGTGCCTTTTGCTCTTGGGTGCTGTTCACTTTTCTCGTCATTTAAGGGCTTAACTCAGTCAGCCCGACGGCCGTATGTCCCAAATTGTGGAGGCGTTATCTAACGACTGTGCAACAGTTGCAGGAGTTAGATCGACCATGATAATATAAGGGTAGTGCCAGATTAGCTTGGCGCCGATGGGTTACACATGAGGCAAGGAACACTAGGAAAGTGCATACACGCCGTTATAAAAAAAAATAAAGGAGCAAGTTGCGTAGATCCTCATCTGGCTGTGGGCGCTCATGAGTATCCATGGCCTTTGCAGATAGGGTCGAGTTCGCTGTCGACTTTGCCACGCTTGACACAACACCATGGGCCGGAGGGACCACCGCATGCTGCCGGCGATTTACCGTGCGGGAAAAGGGGGCGACCAGATTTTGTATGTAGTCCTTCAACCTGAGCCCTTGCAGTCCCAAGGTCTCATGCGAATCTTTGACTCTTGCTCAGTGATGCTGATCGATCATAGAACTTTGTAAACTGAACAAATTATCTTTTTTTTTGTGCTTTGATCAAACTAGATCTATGATCATTGGTCGATACGGCACACTTCTCTCCCCTGACGGTGCTTTTATCTACAATATTTTTAAAACTTCCTAAAATTTTAGCACTGGCAGTCTCCCTTTTTTTTTCATTTATGAACAAATTATCGGCGTTCCAGTGAGAATCTATACAGAAAACAAGGAAGGAAACAAAAGGAACACGGTTATTAGGACAAATATGCACTGTTCTACTGTGGTGAATTGTCGATTCAGACCCTGTGACACGTAATTGTGCTCGTCATCTGAAGTCAGGGACCTGAGAGCTGTGTTGTTATTATCAGTACAACCGTGTACACGTCCAAAAGGAGATTCTTTTATTCATCAACACTGTTTACAAAAGGACAAAACTGTTTTCTTTAACGGCCCACTACCGCCCTGACTGTTCAAAGATACACTTCTGTAACAGATTGTTACCAAACGCTACACACCACAGGTCTAGTGATGGTTCATTTAGACACAGGAGAATCCAGTTCAGCACACGTCGTCTTTAGATCAAGTAAGCTGACAATGACTCCACTCCGTTCTAGAAATACAACGCTTTCAGTACTAGAAACAGCTAAAAATAGATTGTATGCTAAGGGCTGCGCAGATTCAATAAGTGCGATTACGCGTGTGCTGTTGCTGCGTGTCCCAACTGCTGTTAAAGTTCATTAGGTGTGTCGACAAGGCATAACAAACACAAATGGTGCTGACATGTGTCTTCAGATTAACGTCGCGTAATGGTACTTTCGGCTGGCTTACTGCCGAGAAAAAAAATAAATACCAGCCAACACCAAGAGGTATAGATCCTCAGGCGCCCCCGCAGTTGCGGGGGCTCATGAGGATCTATACCTCTTGGCGTCTTCACTCTGTATCCATGTTCCCTGGACGCGGGCAGTGTTGAACTAAAGAAAACAGCCGGGAAGGCAGTTTGCGTCAGCTGGTAATGAACTAGTTAACCAGTCAGTTCTTCCGATTGAAACTCAGTGAACACGCCCACCCAACTGCAAGAGGTATAGATCCTCATGAGCCCCCGCAGTCGCGGGGGCTCATGAGGATCTATACCTCTTGCTGACACCACTTTGAATCCCTGTTTCTGGACGTCTGGGGTTTTCTGGTGTTGAATTGACACTAAAAGATTTCAAACTCACAGTCTGCCGCAGCAGGCACTAAACCGGTTAAATATAGGCAAGTTTGTACCTGAAACGCTGAAAAAATGGCTTTGTAAACTTGAATCATTCAGTACAATTACTCAGACTTAACTGTGGTCGATCCATTTTCAGAGACTAATCAGTGAGCGCGTGGTGTTTAATCGATTAACATTATTCAGCATAACACTTTTATCTCTGACAGTGAAAAGGAAACGCGCCCAAAATAATGTGTGTAAAACGACTGACGACGACCGAAAGCTAACAGAGACTCCCGATAAAACGCACAAATGTGTATTAAACGACGACGGCCGATTGAACACTTCCAGAATCCCCGATTAAAGGAAACACGCACAAATGTGCATCAGACGACATTATAATAATAATACCGGTTATTATAGGCGCTTTTTCCCAATTCGACGAATCGTGGGCTCAAAGCGCCGCGAACTGAACCCAACACGCACGCTCACGTGACACACACGCATTCACTCTGAAGATAAACACAGTACAAGACAAATACGGGACATTCACGTGGTGCGAAGGGTCAGCTCAGCTACTGAGGTTTCGGAAATTTTGGAAATAGCCAGAGACTGCGGTTTAAAAAAAATAAAAAAAAAATAAATAAAAAAAAAAAGCACAAATGTGCACTCATTGAAATCGACGACAATCGAACGCTAAAAGAGACAGAACTAAAACAAATCTTGCACAAATGTTCGTGAAACGACGTCGATTCAACAGTACCAGAGACAGCACTGAAGGAAACAAGCACAGATGTGCGTACAACGACGTCTATCGACCTCTAGCAGAAACAGCCGTGAGAATGAGAGACAGATCGAAAAGAGTGATTCATTAGATTGACGCCTTGTACCGTATACTCAGGCCTGCAATTAACCCTAAGTCTTCCTCAATTTGAGGATGCAAATGAAGCTCACGCTGACAGCAAGTGGTCTAGATTCTCATGAGCCCCTGCGGTCGCATGGGGCACATGCGAATCTAGGCCTCTTGCAGGCGAATGGACGCGTTCAGAAATGTATCGGGGGACAGGGAGGCAGCAACAGTACCAGGGGTCGATTCCCTAGCACAACAGTAATGTTGCACGGAGAGAGAGAGAGAGAGAGAGAGAGAGAGAGAGAGAGAGAGAGAGAGAGAGAGAGAGAGAGAGAGAGAGAGAGAGAGAGAGAGAGAGAGAGAGAGAGAGAGAGACTGAGAGAACAATGAACAATGAACCTTTATTTTCCAACGGTAGAAGTTATTGGTAACAGGACCAGTTTTTTCAAACTTGCCGTTGCTACATCTACTAAAAGATAGATAGATAGATAGAGAGAGAGAGAGAGAGAGAGAGAGAGAGAGAGAGAGAGAGAGAGAGAGAGAGAGAGAGAGAGAGAGAGAGAGAGAGAGAGAGAGAGAGAGATGAACAATGAACCTTTATTTCGAACGGTAGAAGTTATTGGTAACAGGACCAGTTTCAAATTTGCTGTTGCTACATCTGCTACATAAGAGAGAGAGGAGAGGAGAGACAATGACAATGACAATGACAATGAATCTTTATTTTCCAAGGATAAAAAGATTTAGGTCTGAAGACCTTTCTTCCATCTTGTCCTTGCGAGAGAGAGAGAGAGAGAGAGAGAGAGAGAGAGAGAGAGAGAGAGAGAGAGAGAGAGAGAGAGAGAGAGAGAGAGAGAGAGAGAGAGAGAGAGATAGAGAACAATGAACAATGAACCTTTATTTTCCAACGGTAGAAGTTTTATTGGTAACAGGACCAGTTTTTTCAAACTTGCCGTTGCTACATCTACTAAAAGATAGAGAGAGAGAGAGAGAGAGAGAGAGAGAGAGAGAGAGAGAGAGAGAGAGAGAGAGAGAGAGAGAGAGAGAGAGAGAGAGAGAGAGAGATGTTGCTATTGTTGCCACTGTCGTCGACGTTGTTGTTGAGCTATTGATTTTATTATGAACGTGGTTGTTATTTGACTGTTTTAACTCACTCCGCCCGACGGTTGTATGTCCCAAATACTGGAGGCGTCACTTCTAATGGCTATGCACCGGTAGCAGGAGATGGATCGACCATGATAATTCAAGGGCAGTGCCAGATTAGCTTGGTGCCGATACGCGCCAAGCTAATCTGGCACTACCCTTGAATTATCTTGGTCTATCCATCTCCTGCTGTATTTCGTCAGGGCTGAATGGGTTAATTATTGTAGTAACCTTTTATTGTTGTTACACATTTTTGTACAGGCGGGGACGGAGGTGTGTGTGTGTGTGTGTGTGTGTGTGTGTGTGTGTGTGTGTGTGTGTGTGTGTGTGTGTGTTCGTGTGTGTGTGTGTGTGTGTGTGTGTGTGTGTGTGTGTGTGTTAGGGTGTGTGTTTGTGTGTTAGGGTGTGTGTGTTGTGGGGGGGGTGCGGGGGGGGGGGTGAGGGGGGGGGTGAGGGGGCGTGGGTGGGTGGGTGGATGGTGGGGAAGTGGGGTAGAACAAGGGGTGCATGGGTGGCGGTGTTGGGGGTATCCGCACGTTTTCCAGAAAAAAAATTCAAAATAATAACATTCACGTTTTAACGTTGTAAAGGAATGTTGCAGTCAGATGATACCGTTTTAGGTGTGTGTATGTGTGTTGAGTTGGGGTGTGGGTCGGGGGAGTGGGGAGTAGAAACAGAACAGAACGGTCATTCACTCTACAACATAACAGATAATTAGACCAAAATCGTTCTTGTGCACCATGACTGTAAGCACATTCGTGAAGCAGAAATTATGAGCTGTGAACCCATCTTCCTTGTCAACGTCGCTTTGAGCAGACAGTGATCTTAACAAACATTCAGTAGTGGTTCCCTTTGTTTACAGTCACTCCGCTGTAACAGGAGCCAGACCTCAATTTCGACTTCAGTTGCGAACTAGGCGTTTCACGCACCAAAAAACTACGACGGAAAATCGATGTTTCACACTGTCGCAGTCAAGCACGGTACCCAAGAAACCGCACAAGTTCCGCGTGTGACAGCATCTAATTGTAGGCACCAGAGGCCAGCTACACCAGTGAGCTTAGTCCTGCGCAAGCCATTAAGCAAGATGCTCCGCTGTCGCTTAGTGGCTTGCGCAGGACTAAGTTCACTCACGCAAAGTAGCGGAGCAACATGCTAAGCTCCGAGGCAGGACTAATCTCCATCGTGCAACCGACCCCACGGCATGACGGTGGCTTTTTTCCCCCCCAAGAACGTTGGAACCACAGCAGACACAAGCGGCGGATGCCGGACTGGCGGCCCAAGAAAATGACCATTTCGAAGTGTGCCTGACGTAGACAAAACTTCCGGTTAGAAAAGCAATTTATAAGCAGTGGAAATGGAGACTCCAGACACCATTTACACTTGCTTGCAAGTGAGAGAAGACGAGAGTTCCCGACTCACGGCTGAAGATGAAGAGACAGAACCTATTTGTCTAAGTCCTGGGTGTTAGAGTTTGAACCAGACTAATATAACTTAACTCATTCAAGGCGCACCGCATCAATAGCTGCCGGAGGCAACGCTCTACCACATTTCCGCAGCTATTGCTGCGGGGAGCCTTAAAAAAAGGATCACTGACTTACCCATTAGAACAATAAATGGATCAACCGTGTTAGCTTAAGGGTGGAATCATTTCATACCATACACAATAAGGTAGGAAAAAGTGATCATGATTTGAAATCGGACATTATCAAATAACTTATTGATTTAAAACAAACAAACAAACAAAAAAGCCACAACTGCACTAATGTATAGGCTTGTCCAAAAATTCCGATACAAAATGTTTAAAATTTGACAGTTGTACTTATGTGAATTATGACCACTTTCAGGGTGCTCCTTACCTAATTGTGAGTAATAATAATAATAATAATAATAATAATAATAATAATAATAATAATAATAATAATAATAATAATACACGGTAATCATATGGCGCATTTCTCACATTTATAATATAACTCAATGCGCAGGCGAAAACGACACACACACACACACACACACACACACACACACACACACACACACACACACACACACACACACACACACACACACACACACACACCTACAGAGTCTGCAGGGGTGTGTACAGAAATACCGTAGAGATCACACGAAAGTCTGCGAGAAAAGGTGAGTTTTTAACTTTGCTTTGAACTGCGTAATGGTGGAGGCATTTCTCAGCTCAGTCGGTAAGGAATTCCAAATTTAAAGGAGCAGTACATCTGAAAGAGCGTTCACCGACAAATTTGAGATGGAACTTTTAAAAACTTTGAGACAGAGTCAGTAGTGCATAGTTCAAAGATGATACCAGAATAGCTGACAGCCACAATTCATTACAATTCAAGGGTGGTGCCAGAACTGCGTCAGTGTGTCAAATCTGAAATGATGGACTACAAGGAGGTTCCCAGTAGTCCCTAGATGCAGCCTGCGTTAGTTTGGTGGTCGTCAGTTGGTCGTTGGCGTGGCCTTTTTACTGCACGGGCCTTTCTCCAGCTTTCCGTGCTGTTCTCTTTCTCTCTGCAACAGGCATAGATCCTCATGATCCCCTGCAGCTGCAGGGTGTCAGTAAAATCGTGTCCATTCTCGCGTCCATTCGGTCTCCTAGAAGCATACATTCTCATAGACCCCTGCACTTCTGGGGCTGTCGAAAAATGCCTATGCCATTTATGTCAGTATATAAATCGGCGGATTTTACTTCCTCAGACGGAGGGAGGGAGTTCGCTGCTGGGTGTATTCCGTCTGCAAGAGGCATAGATTCTCATGAGCCCCTGCTTTGCAGGGGCTCATGAGAATCTATGCCTCTTGCCGTAGGATAATTATAGGCTCTTTTTCATTCCTCCGACGGAGGCCGGGAGGTCGTTAGCGATAAGCGTCGTTCTGGGCCGAGGCTTCGCTGGCGCTACCGTAGTGTTTCTGTCCGTGTCTTGTGTGTGAGCGCCGCGGCGTGTGTGCTAACCGTAGCAGACAACTGCCAATGCCCGCTGCCGGAGCCTAGTTCAAAGGGATGGGGACTTGCAGTTCACTATGGTGCGTGGGGACGACTCGTGTGATGGGTGACAGCAGCGGTCTTGGTGCTGTGCTCTGTGTGTTTTTGTGACTAAGGAGGAGAAATTACTGTTCAAGGCTCAGTAGTTGTTTTGGGGTTTTACTCTTTCAGTTGTGTTTGACTACTTGAAGTCGAGGAGAATAATGCGCATGCTTAAATAAAGGTGAGTGTATGTTACAGTTGACAACTTTCTGTAATTTTTGTTTTGTTTATTAGTTATGATGCCTTGCGCGTTGGCGCTGTGGTGTTGTGCTTTGTGAAGAACTGTTTTACTTTTCTTAACGACGGCAACATCATTATTAACTCATTCAGCCCCGACATGGATCGAGCACCATACTTCAAGGATGGTGCCAGAATAGCTTGGCGCCCATAGGCGCCAAGCTATTCTAGCACCACCCTTGAACTATCGTGCTCGATCTGTCTCTAGAATTGTAATACAGTCCTTCAGAGGGCAACTTTAAAATGTGGGGATTTCGGTCCTAGGCGGCAGAATGTGTTAAACTGAGGATACTGAACATGAAGCGAGATTTTTTTTTTTTCAGTGACAACTACTTCCCGGCGACTGCTTTTTGTGTTATCAAGTGGTGACGTGTGACATTGGTTGAGTCTTTTTTTTTTTTCTTTTTCTCTCACGGTTCGTCATCATCAAACGGCCTTACTGATTGGTTGGTTCAACCAGTTCGTCATCTTTGTAAGATTGTAGTATCTAGATGCCCCCCGTGCTCGCCGGCTTTATGACTGCTACCGCCGGCTCGGCCTTCTTCGGGCGTGAAATTCTGCAGGCACAATTAAATAAGTCAGAGACTAAAAAACTTTAACCATGTGGCTGTCGGTAGCATTTTTTTGTTGCGATGATTCCTGTTGGAATCATCGCGACAAAAACGTTTACTGACAGCCAAAGGGTAAAGTTCAGGAAGCCGCACGCTTGTTGCTGCACACTGATGAACTAACCCCAGGGCCTTTAACTGACCTCAAAGCTTGCTTTCTTTTATGTTTCGCTCATTACTCTCTCGGTTTTTTTCTGCCTTACTCTCTTTACCGATCTTCGCTGAGTTCATAAGAAGTGTACCGGCTTTTGCTGTTCAGTAGCTTAACTACGCCCAGGGCCGAAAATGATCTCAAAGCTTTCGGTTTTTTTTTTTTTTTTTTTTTTCTTCTTCTTCTTCTTCCACGTTTCTTTTAGTGTTTGCTCTATTTTCCTTTTTCTTTCTTTCTCTCTTTCTAGCTTGATAGGTTGATGCCAGACTGGACGTTCAGCCGGATAGAAGTCACGCCTTGCGCTGAAGGATGCGATATGGTCATCGCGTTTTCTATCAGTGTGTGTTCCCGGAGCTCAAATGCGTGTGTGGCGACCCAGTGAACAAAGCGTCTTTGGGCGGACGTTGGCCGTGGTCGGCACGCGCACAAATGTGCGCGTGCCGACCACGGCTAACGTCCGCCCAGAGTCCTCTTGCAGTACTTGTCAGGCTTGGCGAAATTACCGTGACTATTCCTCCGAAGTGCATTACATCTGTAAGAGACATAGATTCTTATTGACCCAGGCATTAGCAAGGTCTCATTAAAAACTGTGTCTCTTGCTTTGCACAGTTTAGTTCTGTGTCTTTTCTCAGACTGAGGTGATGGTCACAGTTTTCGCTGATGTCTGCGAGCGAAGGCTCGGGCTGTTTTGTCGATTATCCACACCATTTCTGTTTTTGTACATAGGCGAGTACAAAAGAGCAGGTTGTTTGTTTCTCTGTGGGTTGGCGTTATCGGAGTGTTCGCGTGTGATGATCGAGATTTCACGCTTAGCAGAAGAGGAGGGGGTAGAGTGGGGAGAAAGAAAAGACCGAGGGAAGAGGGACACAGAGAGAGGAGAGAGAGAGAGAGAGAGAGAGAGAGAGAGAGAGAGAGAGAGGAGACGACGAGAGATTGAGAGATGGCAGGTAGCGAGCATGGCAGAGAGTACGAGTGATGCACGAGTGACTGAGAGATGGACATCCAGACTGCACTGGAGGAGAGGAGGAGAGAGGAGAGAGAGAGAGAGAGAGATGAGAGAGATGGAGAGTGGAAGTGGAGGAATGGAAGGTGAATGAATGAAACTTTATTTTCCAAGGATAAAAGAATAGGTGCGCAGACCTTTAGAGTCCGAAATAGCTCAGGCGGTTAAACGTCGGAGCAGGAGAGCGAAGAGAATCGCCGGGTCGTGGGTTCGAATCCGCCGGCCCCGGTAGCTGGACTCACAATCCAGGAGGAAAAAAACGGATTTGTTCAATAGCATGTCCGTTGAAAAGTCCTGGTAAATCAAAGTGGCACAGTTGGAGTGCGCCTGAGTTGAGCAGTGTTCAGGTCGTACTCCATAGGCAATAGATTTCCCTGTCCCCCATAACCCGCCCGACAGGGCCGTCCCTGATCACCTCGGTGCTGTGGACGTTAAACCCGAACTAACCAACCAACCAGCCTTTTATTCATTCTTGTCCTTGCTACAAACTAAAACACACCAAAGAAAGAGAGAGAGAGAAAGAGAGAGAGAGAGAGAGAGAGAGAGAGAGAGAGAGAGAGAGAGAGAGAGAGAGAGAGAGAGACAGAGAGACAGACAGATCAACGATCAAGTCACAATCAACACGATACACAACACATTCCCCTATCACCATCTTCCGGACTTGCACCGCCCCTTCAACCCCCCCCCTCCCCCCCCCCCCGACCCCCCGACCCCCTCACCTAAAGTTCCGTCTACACCCCGAATAAATGTTACTTATTGTCCCCTAAATCCCTTAACCCTTCATTCACACTGGGCTCTTTCGTTCATTCATTCACATCTCCATTTAACGTCCCGCTTGCACTATCAGTGATCGGGTGCTCTTTCGGTTTCACTCCATCAACTTATTCAGCCCCGACACACCACAGCAAGACTGATACGAATCGAACATGATAGTTCAGTCAAGGGTGGTGCCAGAATAGCTTGGCGCCCATAGGCGCCAAACTATTCTGGCACCACCCTTGAACTATCATGCTCGATCTGTCTCTATAATTGTAATACAGTCCTTCAGAGGGCAACTTGAAACTTTGAGGATGTCGGTCCTGTTAAAATGCTTTGAGGCATGAGCCGCATTGAGAGAGAGAAAGAGAGAGAGAGAGAGAGATGATGATGATGAAACGTTTTTATTCAGGATAAAAAGTTTTAGGCATAGCAATGCCTATCTTCTCTATAGAGGAGAGAGAGAGAGAGAGAGAGAGAGAGAGAGAGAGAGAGAGAGAGAGAGAGAGAGAGAGAGAGAGAGAGAGAGAGAGAGAGGTGTTACAAACTTTTTTTTTTAATGTCTGGCAGTGTTGAAAGAGTTTCTTCTATAGCGGCTTTGTTTTTCTATGGTTTGTTTGTTTGTTGTTGCTTTTATTCGCTACGCTATTTAACATTTGTCGCAGCATTCAGTAAATCGTTGTGTCACATGCTGCACATTTTTAACGACTAAGCTGCTGATTAAAAAAAAAAATGAACAACACCCAGATGCAAGAGGTATAGATCCTCATGAACCCCCGCAGTTGGGGGGGCTCATAAAGATCCATGCCTTTTGTTGAAACCACTTTGTAACCACTTTCCGTTGACGGCGGGTGATTTTTTTGATTTCAAAAACAGTATCTGCGTGTGTTGGCGGCAATGAAATGGTTTGACTGTTAATTCCTTTTCCTTATTATTTAACTTTGTAACTTTGAATGTTAGTTTTCAGTGTTGTCCTTGACGTACCTTATTCGGGCGAACGGTGTGTGTGTATTGAAAGAGCGCCACGCCCATGTGTTATTCTACAGTTAACCGCAAGGTCTGAATGAAACAAGCGACAGGTGTTCCCGGCCCCTGTGTTTGTAAATGTTGCGAGGGGTCCCATTTGATTTTATTTCTTTATAGCCCGTACTTTCATGCCGCTGACAGCCGGGTAGTGAAGGGTGGGCACCCGGTGAGGGGTGGGTCTACCTCTTTCACTTTCAGGGCTAATTGTACGTTTGGCTGACACATTACATAACGCCCGCGATCGCTCTGTGTATAAGGGCGACCACACTAGGATAGAGAACAAACCACGGCTGTGGTGTTTCTCAAGGGCGGTGCCGGATTAGCTTGGCGCCTTCCGGCACCACCCTTGAGCTTTCCCGCTCGATCTTTTGCCCAGTTGACCCAGGAAGAGATAACCGTTTCGAACTCCGACACGTAGTGCGAGCGCCGTACGCACCTAGCGTGCCCGCGCCGGTGGTTGTATTCATACGCTGAAAAGATAAAAATTGTGTTCGGCTACGCGTGCACAATGCTTCAAAGCTTTTTTATTGAGTGGAACTGGTGGAGCACGGTAAATGGAGGGTTTCAGGATTTAGGGGGACAGCAGGTAAAAAGTGTTGGGGAGGTTTGGAGGGTGTGAGGTGAGGGGGTTTGATGAGGGGGATTGAGGGGGACAGGTAAGGAGAGAAGAATGTCATTGTTCTGGATAGCGTTTATTACAGTTCCTCTCTCTCTCTCTCTCTCGACGTGGAAGTCACGCAATTTTACTGGTTTTTATTTTTTATTTGATCAACGCCGTATTACCATATGAGAGAGAGAGACAACAGACAGACAGACAGACAGACAGACAGACAGACAGACAGAGAAACTAAACTATTTAAAAAAATGGAGGAGACTTTATGGGCATGTACGTAGTTTTCATATCTATCCGTTATAGTAACTTTAACTCACTTCCCGCGACACACCACCGCAACATATGGCTCGACCATGATAGTTCAAGTTGGGGTGTAGGGGGCTCTGGATAGAGGTAGTACCTTTGCTGTTCGGCAGCTGCGTCCTACATAGGACGGACGGGCATCACTGGTCCTCATCCATCTCCTTAATCTCTCACGTGTTGGCTCCAAGCGCCACACCCTGGCAAACCACCTCAGCTGGTGGGCTAAACCACGTGAGGGGGTGGTGTTCACATTGCACCACTAGGCGGATGAGCTGTTTCTGACAGCCAACGGCTAGAGGACGGAGGAGATCAGGTTGGATCCAACGGCCAAATGTGGGGGAGTAAACCCTTCAAATCAGGAGTGGAGCCCCGAAGGCAGACAGCTGCCTGTATTCACGCACTGTTCTGGCAGCTCCTGCAGCCAAACTGATGCCAAACGTACTGCTTTGCATTCCTTTGGATACATCAGCGAGGCCGAGAGGGAGATCTTGACGACTGGGCATCCCAGGATCTCCATACACTTCGCCCAGGCTTGCGCACTGGAGAGGTCACTCCAGTGACTGACCCAGCAAGCGCATACTCCATTGTCTTCCGAGACAGGATGCCGAACAAGGTGGCAGAATAGCTTGGCGCCTATAGGCGCCAAGCTATCCTGCCACCACCCTTGAACTATCATGGTCGATCTAACTCCTGAATTGTAATGCAGTCCTCAGAGGATAACTCCAACATGTGGGTATTTCGTTCATCGGGCACAAGGAGTTATAACGAGATAGAGAGAGAGAGAGAGAGAGAGAGAGAGAGAGAGAGAGAGAGAGAGAGAGAGAGAGAGAGAGAGAGAGAGAGAGAGAGAGAGAGAGAGAGAGAGAGAGTAGGCATCGATCGCATTAACAGAAATGTATTCCATTGTACGAGGCGGTTTGTTTATACACTAACTCGTATTCCGCCCCGGGCATTTTTGAGACAAAGAATGCACTACAGCGCTGAAGTCTGGTCGATTTTTTTGCCTGTCGTAAGGATTCTCAATTGATAGAACTTTACACATTTATTACTGAGTTAATACGATGTTCGTTGACAAAGACCTTCATTTCAATGCCGTTGCCGTTCAACCGAAACCTTGTAATAAAACTCTTCTTTTATTCGCAAAAGGCATAGATGCTCATGGGCCTTTGCAGCCTTTGGCTGCAGAGGCTCATGAGAATCTATGCCTTTTGCTGACTGAGATCTTTTGGAAACTTGTCTCGGAGTATAAATCTATGGCAGAATAGTACGGATGCGGCGCCACGTTTGGGCGGTCGAGCGGGTCAAAGTACCAGTGGACGATCTGCTGATAAACCACGTTTAGGGATGGTATAATGCCTGCGCCTGATAGTCATTGGCTGCCGCGCCACTTCTGTCTCAGCTGATCGAGAGATAACTGTTGTACACAGCGCGTCTCAGTGTCGTTGTGCTAAATGTTCTGGATCAGTTATTCCCTAAAGCTTTGAAGGTTTCTTTCTGATATCGTTTGGCATTGTCCTCAATTTCTGCTACGAACAAACTTTGATGTTTCTCGGGTTGACTATACACTACAATGTTTGTTTGTTTGTTTGCTTGTTTGTTTGTTTTGTTTGTTTTATGAGATCAATTCCCCGTCTTTTACATAGGTAATACATTTGAGATGCTGACATATCGTTCTGTCTTTTTTCTCAATCTCCTCCAATCATTATTTAAGCATTAAAGCCGCACTAAAACTGTCGCATACGAACCACCTTCTGCACAGCTTTGGCAGTCAAAAGACCGGCAATGCTCTGACTACGTTTAGTTCTCCCTGCAACACCACTACTGAAGTCACCGAAAGTTGGCGCCTACCATCTGTCGTCAACCCAATGCGCAAAAGACCGTCGGTCTTCGGCGTCGGCCGCTGTTGGCCCGCGCGGCACGGTCGTGCGCGGATCGCCAACAGCGGCCGACGTCAACCCGATGGCCTATGCGCACTGGGAGCAGTCTGCCCGGCACTTTTACAGACCATCCTTTGTTGTATTGTTTAGCACCCTCAGCGTCACGTCCAGCTGACCCGCTGGTAATAGGCCTACATCGTACGCACACTGACCTGATCTTACGGCCCAGTTAGCGTGGACAGCTCCGCTGGCCGATGTCGGCTATAGTTGGCTAATGCCGACATCGGCCCGAAGACATATGTCACGTCCGCTGATCGTGCCGTGCGCTGCGCTGGATGAATTGATTATGGTAGCGGCCAATGGAAGCGTTTATCTTGCACGTATACCCGACGCTTAATATAGTATTGTGAGACAATCGATCGCCTCCGGAGCGGAGGTGTGGAGAAAGGCAGTGGACGTTGGCCAGAGTTGAAACGACGTGACTGAGAGATCCATGGTAAACCAGACCAGTTGTGGCATGATATCGGTCGGTAAGAGTGTTAACATGGTAACAGTACGTCTGTTCAGTACAGTTCATCTCTTTAACTGAGAGTCAAAGGTTATTTAATTAATTGAATGAGTGAACGATGATGCCATATGAATGGGCAGACAGTGACTTTCCCCATGAGGGATTAATAAAGTAGTATTGTATTGTATGAAGCCTGGAAGAAAAAGAGAGGCCAAGACCTCACATCAGCAAACAAGTACAGACTTGTCAACAAGAAGATCAGGAAGAGGATGAAAGAAGCCAAAGAAGATTGGATTGAAGACCAGTGTTGTAGCGTGGAAGAGGGCATGGCAAACGGCAACAGCAAGAAGGCTTATGAAACGCTAAGGACCCTCACCAAGACTCAACAGCGAACAGCCACAGTCATCGAAGACAGCAGCGGCCAACTCCTTACGGAAAACACTGCTGTACTAAACAGATGGACTGAGTACTGCCGAGACTTGTATAACTACAAGGCTGAGCCAAACACCAGCATCCTCCAAAACAACCAGGCTGGGGCCAGGAAGGCTGAAGACCTGCCAGTGTTAGCTGAAGAGGTGGAAGCAGCCGTACGCGGCCTGAAGGGAGGAAAGTCTACAGGTGTAGACAACATACCTGCTGAACTGTTGAAACATGGAGGAGAAGTAACAACGAAGGTCCTCACTACACTCTGTCAAAAGATCTGGGAGCAAAAGAAATGGCCAGTAGAATGGACACGGTCTCTAGTGATCCCGCTCCCCAAGAAAGGAAACCTGAAACAGTGCCAGAACTACAGAACTATCAGTCTGATAAGTCACCCTAGCAAAGTACTGCTTAGAATCATTCTCAACCGCCTCAAAACTTTCGCCGAGGAACTGCTGGCAGAAGAACAGGCTGGCTTCAGAGTTGGAAGAAGCACTGTAGAGCAGATTTTCAACTGCCGCGTCCTGATCGAGAAACATCTGCAGCATCAGCGCGAACTCTACCACAACTTCATTGATTTCAGGAAAGCATTTGATCGCGTCTGGCACGACGGACTCTGGCAAGTCATGAGATCGTTCAACATAGAGGAGGGACTGATCCAAATGATAGAAGCGCTTTACAAGAACGCCTGCAGCGCGGTTCTACTTAACAATCAGTCAGGCGAGTTCTTCAGGACGACAATCGGTGTCCGTCAAGGATGCCTGCTCTCTCCTGTCCTTTTCAACATATTCCTGGAGAAGATCATGCAGGAAACCCTCCACGACCACCATACTTCAATCTCTATTGGTGGCAGATCCCTGTGCAATCTTCGATTCGCAGACGACATTGACCTCATGGCAGGCAGCAATAGTGAGCTCCAAAACCTGACAGACAAACTTTCAAGTAGCGCAGGGTCTTATGGCATGGAGATCAGTACGGATAAAAGCAAAGTGATGATCAACACCAGCAGCAGCAGCAACATTCACATGAACGGCCAGAAGCTAGAAGAGGTCAATAGCTTCAAGTACTTGGGAGCCACCCTGTCCAAAGACGGTAGTTGCATAGCAGAGATCCGTATCAGGATAGGTACAGCAACATCCGCAATGACCAGGCTGGACAGGATATGGCGAAGTAACTCCATCAGCTTCACCATCAAGTACAGGCTTTACAAGTCCCTCGTAGTGTCTATTCTACTCTACGGCTGTGAGACTTGGACACTGCTTGCAGACTCAGAAAAGAAAATCCAGGCCTTTGAGAACAAGTGCCTGAGGAAGTTGCTCCGCATCTCGTACCGCGAGCACAAGACCAACGAATATGTACGGAGCATCGTCACTTCCCTGGTGGGCCCACATGAACCCCTTCTGGCAACCGTGAAACTGCGCAAGCTTGCTTGGTTTGGCCACGTGACCCGACACAACACCTTGTCCAAGACTATCCTCCAAGGCACTCTCGAAGGAAGTCGTCGGCGAGGTCGTCAGAGAAAGAGTTGGGTCGCAAACATAAAAGAATGGACCGAACTCGAGATGCCAGACTTGCTTGCCACCGCCCAAAATAGAACTCAGTGGAGAGCACTGTCTGTTGCTGCTGCCTTTCAGTCCCCCCAACGCCCAGTTCGGGCAAGGGACTGATGATGATGATGATGATTGTATTGTATTGTATTACGGTATTGTATTGTGCCGTATTGTATTGTATTGTATCTCTGGGGCGATTTCTGATGGATGGCTGGATTACGTATGGGCCTTCCGAGCGCACGGATCCCATCTTGACCGAACCGAACTGAACAAATTGCTGTAGGAGTATATCCCCTTCACTGCCTGTGGACGCGGCCTGTGATTTTGAAATCTCTGTAAAGAATTCAGCGTCCAAGCTCCCCAGCCCTCAAACAACATGGATACAAAGTGGTTTCGCAAGAGGCATAGATCCTCATGAGCCCCCGCAATTGCGTGGGCTCATGAGGATCTATACCTCTTGAAGTTAGGTGTTGTTCAGTTTTTCTCGGCAGGGAAGTGTGTAAATAAATTGACAACAAAGGAAGAAACAAGCATGGACAGGCCAGCTAGGGCCCAGTTTATTGTGCAATTCCTGCCGTACAAGCCTTTCCTGTTTGTGTTTCTTTTTCTTTTTTCTTCCTTTTTTTGTGGGATTTTTTTTTCCAGTCACCTTTTTGATCTGGACTGTAGAAGTATGGAGATCTACTTCTTGAACTGTTCCTGTCTTAATTCCAGCGCAACGTACGCACCTATTACTTAAACTTCGTTATTTATGGTAGGGCAGTCTCGATGCGTAATACCTTTTGGTAAGTCAGTCTTGAGACCTGTTCTATTACTCACATTTTCTCTCAAGGCGTCGCTGGGACAGGTACTAACGGTGAATTATTAAAGAATGTCGTCTGAAACCTTCTAGACTGACATGCTAGTTATGACGAAATCTCGCGAACAGGTAATATGTCACAGTAATTGTATATAGCAGACGTCTTTTTATACGTTAAAGAGGTAATTTAGTTTCGGCCCCAGCTGTGTGGAGTCAGAACTCGCTTTTTGTGTTGCCATGTCAACTTCGTATTAAATAAATGATTAAATTCCCCAAGTATTTCAACTGACTGAAAGACGCGTCAGCCCCTCACAACGTTTCGCCCGCCAGCAGAAGCGGTTACCGGGGTGTGGCTAGGTAAAGGACCTGGAGCCAGCTGTGAGAGTTGAGTGCCATGTGAAGACCAGTGCTCCCGCCTGCCCCAAGAGGCGCTGCTGGCTGAAAAGTCAAAGGTACTACTTCTCCATGAACACTCTACACAACAGTCAGTTGAAATACTTGGAGAGGAGACGGGCGCCGCCAAGTTCGCCTAAGCCCATTGAATGGACTGATGGACAAGCAACAGAATAAGAATAACATGCCGGATCGGTCGGGGCCCGGATCACCAACGACCGCGCACCCCATTGGAGGTCTCCAGGGTGGGGGCGACAAGTGTGTTACTGGAACCAAACCCACCATCAAGCTGCCCACGCAAGGAATAACTATCGGAACTTGGAACGTTCGCACACTCTACCAGTGCGGCAAAGTGAAGGAACTCACCCACGAGTTGAAGCGCTATCGCTGGGACATTGCAGGACTTGCAGAAGTTCGATGGACAGGCTTCGGAGAAACAACAACAGATGAAGGCCATAAAATCTGGTTCAGCGGAAAAGAAACCAAGCACGAACATGGCGTAGC
Source organism: Semisulcospira habei (assembly GCA_036245525.1). Lineage (NCBI taxonomy): Eukaryota > Metazoa > Mollusca > Gastropoda > Semisulcospiridae > Semisulcospira > Semisulcospira habei. The sequence continues at coordinate 243,768,610 of BTPG01000003.1, forward strand.
TTTTATCGTAAGGAAAGAGGTGGTTGGAACTGTCATCAGCTGCCCCCCCGTGTCAAGCAGACTAATCTCCATCCGCATCTCCGCCCGACCGCACAACATCACTATCATACAAGTATACGCTCCAACAGCAGACCATGATGATGAAGAATTAGAAGAATTTTACGAACAACTGGACAACATCATCAAGAAAACACCTAAGAAAGACATTCTGACTGTCCTCGGTGACTGGAATGCAAAGATCGGCCCTGACGCCTACCAACAATGGGCAGGAACAGCTGGCAAGTTTGGCCTTGGAGAAACAAATGACAGAGGCCTGCGACTTTTAGAGTTCGCAGAGAGTCACCGTCTCACCGTTGCTAATACCCTCCATCCACACAAGAAGTCAAGAACAGTGACATGGCAATCGCCAGGAGGCCTGGTCCATAACCAGATTGACTTCATCTTGCTGCCTCGACGATTCAAATCCAGCGTTAACAAAGCACAAACGAGGTCCTTTCCTGGCGCTGATATTGGCAGCGACCACAACCTCGTCCTTACTAGCCTCAAGTTGAAGCTGGCATTGAAACGAGATAGCAAGAACCCTCGCATCAGATTCGACCTCCAGAAGCTAAAAGACCCGGAAGTAGAAGAGCTCTTCCAAGCCCAGGTGGGAGGCAGATTTGCAGCCTTGGCTACTTTGGACTGCGACGTAGACACCCTTGCTGGAAATATAAAAGAGGTGTTACTTTCTACAGCAGAAGAAGTGCTGGGGAAGCAGAGGAAGCGCAAACAGCCCTGGGTCACCGATGACATCCTCGATCTCTGTGATGAGAGGAGAGCCTGGAAGAAAAAGAGAGGCCAAGACCTCACATCAGCAAACAAGTACAGACTTGTCAACAAGAAGATCAGGAAGAGGATGAAAGAAGCCAAAGAAGATTGGATTGAAGACCAGTGTTGTAGCGTGGAAGAGGGCATGGCAAATGGCAACAGCAAGAAGGCTTATGAAACGCTAAGGACCCTCACCAAGACTCAACAGCGAACAGCCACAGTCATCGAAGACAGCAGCGGCCAACTCCTTACGGAAAACACTGCTGTACTAAACAGATGGACTGAGTACTGCCGAGACTTGTATAACTACAAGGCTGAGCCAGACACCAGCATCCTCCAAAACAACCAGGCTGGGGCCAGGAAGGCTGAAGACCTGCCAGTGTTAGCTGAAGAGGTGGAAGCAGCCGTACGCGGCCTGAAGGGAGGAAAGTCTCCAGGTGTAGACAACGTACCTGCTGAACTGTTGAAACATGGAGGAGAAGTAACAACGAAGGTCCTCACTACACTCTGTCAAAAGATCTGGGAGCAAAAGAAATGGCCAGTAGAATGGACACAGTCTCTAGTGATCCCGCTCCCCAAGAAAGGAAACCTGAAACAGTGCCAGAACTACAGAACTATCAGTCTGATAAGTCACCCTAGCAAAGTAATGCTTAGAATCATTCTCAACCGCCTCAAAACTTTCGCCGAGGAACTGCTGGCAGAAGAACAGGCTGGCTTCAGAGTTGGAAGAAGCACTGTAGAGCAGATTTTCAACTGCCGCGTCCTGATCGAGAAACATCTGCAGCATCAGCGCGAACTCTACCACAACTTCATTGATTTCAGGAAAGCATTTGATCGCGTCTGGCACGACGGACTCTGGCAAGTCATGAGATCGTTCAACATAGAGGAGGGACTGATCCAAATGATAGAAGCGCTTTACAAGAACGCCTGCAGCGCGGTTCTACTTAACAATCAGTCAGGCGAGTTCTTCAGGACGACGATCGGTGTCCGTCAAGGATGCCTGCTCTCTCCTGTCCTTTTCAACATATTCCTGGAGAAGATCATGCAGGAAACCCTCCACGACCACCATACTTCAATCTCTATTGGTGGCAGATCCCTGTGCAATCTTCGATTCGCAGACGACATTGACCTCATGGCAGGCAGCAATAGTGAGCTCCAAAACCTGACAGACAAACTTTCAAGTAGCGCAGGGTCTTATGGCATGGAGATCAGTACGGATAAAAGCAAAGTGATGATCAACACCACAAGCGACAGCAGCAGCAACATTCACATGAATGGCCAAAAGCTAGAAGAGGTCAATAGCTTCAAGTACTTGGGAGCCACCCTGTCCAAAGACGGTAGTTGCATAGCAGAGATCCGTATCAGGATAGGTACAGCAACATCCGCAATGGCCAGGCTGGACAGGATATGGCGAAGTAACTCCATCAGCTTCACCATCAAGTACAGGCTTTACAAGTCCCTCATAGTGTCTATTCTACTCTACGGCTGTGAGACTTGGACACTGCTTGCAGACTCAGAAAAGAAAATCCAGGCCTTTGAGAACAAGTGCCTGAGGAAGTTGCTCCACATCTCGTACCGCGAGCACAAGACCAACGAATTTGTACGGAGCATCGTCACTTCCCTGGTGGGCCCACATGAACCCCTTCTGGCAACCGTGAAACGGCGCAAGCTTGCTTGGTTTGGCCACGTGACCCGACACAACACCTTGTCCAAGACTATCCTCCAAGGCACTCTCGAAGGAAGTCGTCGGCGAGGTCGTCAGAGAAAGAGTTGGGTCGCAAACATAAAAGAATGGACCGAACTCGAGATGTCAGACTTGCTTGCCACCGCCCAAAATAGAACTCAGTGGAGAGCACTGTCTGTTGCTGCTGCCTTTCAGTTTCAGTCCCCCCAACGCCCAGTTCGGGCAAGGGACTGATGATGATGATGATGATAAATTCCCCACCCCACCCCATCCCACCCAAAAAAAAAAAAAAAAAAAAAAAAAGATAAATTTGACCACTACTTTGCAGAGTTAGCAGTGTGTTATGTTTTTTGTTTTTTTTTTTTTTTTTTTGTGTGGTGAATTTTCTCGTTTTAACTTCGTATTTAACCCATGCAGCCCTGACGCACTACAGAACGAGATGGGTCGACCATGATAATTCAAGGGTAGTGCCAGATTAGCTTGGCGCCTGTCGGCGCCAAGCTAATCTGGCACTGCCCTGGAATTATCATGGTCGATCCATCTCCTGCAACTGTTGCATACTCATTAGATGACGCCTCCAAAACTTGGGGAAATACGGCCGTCGGGCTGAATGAGTTAAAAAAAGTGATTAAATTCTGAGACATCAAAACCTAAACCGCAAGCTTGCACGAGCGTTAAGCCCAGTGTTCAGCCGAAGCACTTTCTAATCACTTGGACCTGTCATAAGTTCATTGCATGGGCCGGCTCCAGTCCCCAGTGTACAGGCGATTAATTATTAAAGAACTTCGCTTGATAACGTTGGCCATGGGAGCTCTCAGCCAGCCTGGCGACTCAGCCCTGTAACAAGCTTACCACCTTCATACCTTGCAACTTTTGAGAAACGTGCAAGTATAACGGACCAATTCGTTTTACACCAAGAGACATTGATCCTCATGTGCCCCTGCGATTGCAGGGGCTCATGAAGATCTATGCCTCTTGCAGGCACAAACAATCTCGCTCAACGTCTGACTGAACAAGATTACAGGAGCGTTCGGGGGATCATTTATAAAAATCCCCCACTATGATGCAGCTTCGCAGAAGGTCATTGTCAACAGCTCTCAGGGCTTTTTCATGCGTTGTTGGGCAATCTCCCGCATCAAAAATGGCTTATCAACACTCGCTTTTTAGACTTCTAGGCTGTTTCCATTGTTTTGCGGTATTTCGTCTTGACGTTATCTGAAGTACGAATAGTTCCAAACGAGAAAATTGCAGTTGGCTTTTGCCGATTGCGTCTCGTTAATTCTCGTTCTGTTCAAACTTTAAATTGATTTTCGAGTGACTTTTGGACCTAGTGGTATGCAGGTTATGCTTCTAATCGGGAACTTTCATGAATGGGTTGTAAATGCCCCATTCACAAACTCGGCTTGCCGAGATGGCGACGCGAGATTAGTTTTCTAAGGACAGGATTGGCGCAGCTTGTTTTAAACTGATTTGTCTGATTGGTCGAATCTCGGTTGAGTTTTATGCTGATATGTTTGATTGGTGGAATCATTCAGCTGTAGATATGAGTATATATCAGCCTTGCTTGTATCCCAAATTTTGCAAAGTAAGTGGTTTGTCTTAACCGTTTACCCATATCATACTGAGGCTAAATGCTTCAAATGTGTACACTGCCATACGCAAGCTACATTATAGTACTTACAGATGAGGATATAGACCAATGGCTTTATTTCAATGGTGGTGCCTTAGGCGCCAAGCTATTCTGGCATTACCCTTGAACTATTATAGTCAAACTCATTTCACACACTGGTGTATTCCGAATGATAAGGGTTAACTACTACTGGCGATACGCGTATTACGCGTCTTTTTCGCAGAGCGGTATCGTCAGTAGAAGTTAAGTGGTTAATCAGCTCAGCCGATTGGTCAGTTCTATGTTCTGTCATGGCATGGTCAACTTTATTTCTAGCTCGTATTTCGCGATTGGTCTAACTCTTTCCCTGCCCCAGTACGTGCGTTTTTGTTTCTGAAACCTTGGTTCATACGACGACCAAAAACCAAAACCGTCGAAGAAACATGGATTCAAATTGTTCTCAGCAAGAGGCATAGATCCTCATGAGCCCCCGCTGTCGCGGGGGCTCATGAGGATCTATGTCTCTTGCAGTTGGATCGTGTTCATATTTCATCGGCAGTGACTGGGCCAAATCTGAACAGAAGATTGGATGGACCAGTTAGCCAGTGTTCGTAAGGGTTCGATGACAGTAGCTTTGACGAATGCAAATCCGCTGCGCCACCGCGTGTGCACCAACGCCTACTACTAATGCTCAAGTGTATTTTCTCTCAGTTGAGCATTACTGAGTAGGCGGTGGCGCAGCGGATTTGCATTCGTCAAAGCTACTGTCATCGAGCTCCAATATATCAGTGGCGTCGTGGCAAAGGCCGGGTGAACACTTAACAGCTTTGTTGCGTGTATCGTACACTCGTCAGTCTGTACTACTGCGAAATCTGTTAATCGATGGTGTATTTTCAGTGCTAGTGTCACCGGCACTAATATTTATTGTTAGGATTACAGGGTTGTTATCAGCTTGCTCTGTGACTAACATTCGTGCAAAAATTCAGACAATCAAAGATGACCGCCAAGCGTAATATGCAAAGAAAATCACAATACAGAAAGGACGTAAATTCAGCCGTCGTTTGGCAAATGCTGGTATGTCTCTTGTCATTTAGAATGAAAATTTCCCTTTTCTCAAAATGACATCTGGAGAAAAGGGAAATTGTCATAGTACCGTCCTTTGAGAAAAGCCAAAATGTCCATATTTAATATCCATGGACATTTCGGCTTTTCTCAAAAGACGACACAATGTATGCTGACGAGCAAAAGAGATGCGACATTTTAGAAATCATGATTCCAAAAATGTCGCTTTTTTTTTTTTCGTCAGTATACTATATGTACTAAATTGTGTTGTATTTGTCCTTTTTAAGCGTGTTTCTTTCTTTGTTCTTCGTAGTATTAACTCATTCGTTTGTTTGTTTATTGTTATATATATCAGTATATATATATATATATATATATATATATATATATATATATATATATATATATATATATATATATATATATATATATATATATATATATATATATATATATATATATATAATTTTCATTCAATCCTTAAAATGCTCATGCTGTGCTAATGCCATGGAATTCCAGACTGGTAAGCTTGCATTGTGTCATCAGGACATCAGCTGCCCTTTTTGTGACTGCCTCGCTCACTAGATCTAGGAAGAAAGGGTAGTGGGAGAGAAGGAATGACAGACCTATCTTTTTTAACACATTCTGCCCCAGGTCCGAAATCCCCCAAGTTTGAAGTTGCCCTCTGAAGGACTGTATTATAATTCTAGGGACAGATCGAGCATGATAGTTCAAGAGTGGTGCCAGAATAGCTTGGCGCCTATAGGCGCCAAGCTATTCTAGCACCACCCTTGAACTATCATGCTCGATCCATGTCTTGGCTAAATGAGTTGTTTACTTTTCTTTCTTCAGTTGTTTTTTATTCATTGATTTTTTTTTTTACATTTTATATATTTTTTTTTTATATAGAATACTTCCATTATTTTTTGCAGGACTGATGTTTCCCCATGGCCGACCGAAGCATGACTATAGACAGTGCTGTAAACAGTCCGTGCTTTCGTGGATTTACCCGTGCTACGGTTCCAGTCGCTAGTGGATATTGTGTGAGACCCAGGCTGTCAGCTTTGTCGCACGGGAACAGTGTCTAACATGAGGGGGGCAGTGGATTTTACCTACCTCGCGCTCTGCTCGGCATGGGTGGCGTTTGTGTTCCTGATCCAATGCGCAGAAGGTAAGACAATTTGAATATGTCTGTGCTAGTTTGTAAGTTAAGAAAATCTTGCGGTCCAAAGACATCTTTCGGCCCAAAGACATCTTGCGGTCCAAAGACAGCTTTGATACTAACGAGCAAAACAAACAAGTTTTGGGAGTTGGGGTTTGGTTTTTTTTTTTTTTTTTGTTGTTGCTAATTTTGTTTCTTTTCCCTTAATGTTTGATGTCAAAATGTGTGTACTGACGAGCAAAAAAAATTCAACATTTTGGGAATTAAATTTGGAACGGAAATTGATCTCTCGATCAGCTCAAGAACTGCAACATTTTTGGAATTAATTTGGAACGAAATTTGATGTCCGAATCAGCTCAAGAAATGCGATATTTTTGGAATTTTCGGAAACACTAAAGTGCGTTCGTCAGAACATCAATTTTCGTTCATGTATATCTGTGCTAGTCTGGTTTTTTATATTAAAAAAAAAAATGTTACTTACAAAGGTTTACGCCAACACCCTTGATAATGTCTGTGTTTATGAACCCGCCTGTCATATAAAGTTTCCGCCAACGTACGAAGTTTCCCTGCTGGAAGTTTCCACCCACACACGACCTTGCGCCGGCTTCTCTTTCCAACTTGTGTGGAACCTGTCACAAATAACTGAACGTTGCATGATACCGTGCACCTGCTGTTATTCTCTGTCAGCTGCAACGCCACCTGCCGGAGTCAGATCGGCCCTGTCTTTGACGGCTCGAAGGTAGTGAGTGATTAGCTTTGCGCATAGACTGAAATGAGTCAAGCTAGATCAGACACTATACTCTTGAACTGCAGGATACGTTAGCTTTGAGGCGTGGCGTCTGTGTCGCGTAACATTGCTTTTAAGGTGATCGTCATCAGTTTGCTGTGTCGGTAAAATGACCGTCTTTCAACCCGTTCAGTGTAATGCCAGCAAAAGTAATATCAGCAAGAGGCATAGTTCCTCACGAGCCCCCGCAACTGCGGGGGCTCATGAGGATCTATACCTCTTGCAGTTTGGTGGTGTTCTGATCAGTTTTCACGACACTGTCGGTCGGAACGGGTTACTCACAGCTTCCTGATACGCGGCGCAAGAGTTGCGTAACCGGATCCAACGCGTCTGGATTGGGTTATTATAGTCTATCCCGACAATTAATTTCTCCCAACTCTGCACGCGCTGATATTTCGTGTATGAGTCGGTCGTCTCTCTGCTGTCTCAGTTAGAGCTGTGTGAATCATATTTTTTCAGAGACTACGACAAAACAAGCAATGCAAACGTGTTGTAGATCCCAGATTTAGTTACGACATGGGCGTCCAAATCTGTTTTAATTTGTCGAAAGACAGAGAGATAATTGCAAAGTAAAGTAGGTATAAGCACTGTCAGGGGAGAGAATTCTCTCCCCTGACAGTGCTTTTATCTACTTTACTTTGTAATCTTCCTAAAATATTAGCACTGGCAATCTCCCCTTTTCTTTTCATTTACAGAGAGATAATGTTTGGTAGAAGCGAGATCCTCATGGAATTGAACTGTAATCTTGCTTTTCTCAAAATGGAGTTAACTCATTCAGCCCGACGCACGTATTTCCCAAAATTTTGGAGGCGTCATCTAACGACTATGCACCTGTTGCAGGAGATGGATTGACCATGATAATTCAAGGGTAGTGCCAGATTAGCTTGGCGCCGACATGGGCCAAGCTAATCTGGCACTACCCTTGAATTATCACGGTCGACCCATCTCCTGCTGTAGTGCGTCAGGGATTAATAGGTTATATTATAGTCTTTTGCCCGATGAGGACAGAAAAGTCTTTGAGCAATGTTTTTGCGTCTGACGGATACAGAAAACGAACCATGTAAATATATTACACACAAAGAATCGTTGTGATTGTATCATGAAGACAGTAACATCCCATTATAGTTGTACCATTGATATGACACCTTCGCTACCAGCTGAAGCAGATGACCTATCTTTTTCCGTATACGCATATAGTTAAGACGTGCATGAACCTTTTTATGGATTTTCAGTACTTTAGCAGTCCTTGGCGGTACCTGTTCTTGTTACGGTGTGTGTGTGTGTATGTGTGTGTGTGTGTGTGTGTGTGTGTGTGTGTGTGTGTGTGTGTGTGTGTGTGTGTGTGTGTGTGTGCGAGCTTTTTATGTGTGTCACTTTAGTTGTAACATTTATTGAAACATTTACTTTCTTGCACTTTTTGTTCTGTGATTTTAGATCGTGTAAAGCGCTTAGAGCATCATTAATTTGGAGGTTAAGCGCTATATAAATGTACATTATTATTATTATTATTGTTATTGTTATTATTATTATTATTATTACTGTTATTATTATTATTATTTTTATTATTCCAGTCATTCCAGGAACGCGGATTTAACGTAGTTTCAGCATGAGGCATAGATCCTCATGAGCCCCCGCATATGCGGGGGCTCATGAGGATCTATACCTCTTGCAGTGAGGGTTGTTCCAGTTTAGTCGACATGAACGGGTTGAAATGTGAGGTTGTCATTTACCGAAGCAGGGTGTGTTCTTGTGTGATCACAATGACGATTGCTTCCTGGCATGAGATAACGGCCGATATACCACGCAGGCAAACATGCGATACGGGATGTGTAGGATTGCTATTGTCTGTTTGATGTGCTGACGGTTCTGTGACCTTTGAATGCATTCCTGCGTAGAAGAGACACCATAAGATGTTTTACTACAATATTTTACAACAAAGATGGTATAAAAAAAAAAAAAAACCGCTGAGCAATTAATTGCAACACAATGCATTACATTGCATTGCACAATTTGTTGTGTTGTAATCGTGTTTTTAAAGAGTTTTTCTTTGTTTGCTTGCTTGCTTGTTTTTTTTTTTTTTTGTTTGTTTGTTCGTTTGTTTGTTTGTTTTTGACGCATTTGGCAGTCACCTTTATGATCTAAATTTCGTAATTAGTTTTCATTTTATGTTATCTTTTGTTTTGTTGTTCATTTTGTTTCAAGTAGGTTATTTTATGCATGTTGTTTTAGTTTCTGTTCATTCCTGTGTAATCTATTTGGAGCTTCATTTTATGTTTCTTTTTATTGCTTACGTATTGATTTTAATCTTGAAGTAATTACAGACAATATTTACCACTGACGCGTAATGGCGTAATCCAAGTGGGTCTTGTGTATTTTAGGCTGGGTGCTAGTGAACTGGAACTTGATCCTATATCTGATGCGTGTGTCGCTTTAACCCTTTCAGCCCCAAGGTCCCATTTCTCAAATTGTGGAGGTGTTGCCTAACTACTATGTGCCAGTTGCAGGAGATGGGTTGACCATGATAATTCAAGGGTAGTGCCAGATGAGCTTGGCGCCTGAAATTATCATGATCAATCCATCTCCTGCTGCAGGGTCCCGGGGTTAAGAGAGTTAATTAGCGGCAATCTTTTATAACTGCCTTCTGTTTGCTTTCTTCGGTGTACAAGTTTCTATGCGTAGAGTGATGTGACAAATCGTTGCAGCCGCCCTTCAGTTCGTCTGCTTTGTTTCATGTAGCTATAGATAAAGCTTTCTTGTAGCGATGATTGTAACAAATCTTGTGTGCTGGCCGTAAGGTCCAAAATCACAGACCAGGACACTAAAGCCACGGTGACAGCTCAGAACCTGCAACAAACAAACAAGCAAACAAACCAAAGGGTAACCACGGGAAACCTTAGCAAGGCTCTGCCACAAGTTAAGCCTTTTAACCATTGGCTAAAAAACACAAGAGCCGTGGCTACCCGCGGCGAGCCTTGCTTTGCATCATGCAAAAACCTCCCCATTTCCCACGCAAGCCCGCAGTCGATAAGCCGCGTGAAGGCACTAATCATTCCAGCTTAACACTGCACTTGTTCTGCGATCGGAAAATGCTGGACGATGGATGGATGTACAGCAGCGGCCGAGGCTGAATAAAGCGCGATAAGTAAGTCTGATTTGATAGGCGGTGCGAATGAGGTTAGCTCATTCCACCCCAGACACACCACAGCAAGATATGGGTCGACCATGATAGTTCAAGGGCGATGCCAGAATAGCTTGGCGCCTATGGGCGCCAAGCTATTCTGGCATCACCCTTGAACTATCATGGTCGATCCGTGTCATGTCCTGCACTGCAATGCAGTCTTAGTTCAGAGGACAACGGCGAAATTCGGGGATTTCGGCCAGTTCAGCTACTGAAGTTACAGAGATTTTTGATCGCTTGTATTTGAAATTTGTTAAGTGGCCTGAAACCGGTACCAAAGTGTGTGTGTGTGTGTGGGGGGGGTGGTGGGGGGGGGGGGAAGAACCGGAGTACCCGGAGAAAGAACCCCCGACGGTCCGCCCGAATTAACGGTGACACTTACCAGAGGAGAAAAGTCCGACGCCGGAACCCGTTTTCGAACCTCGCACCTTTGGCATTGGTGGCAGACGCCTTAACCACTGCGCCGGCCACGGACCGCCCCAACGGCAAAATTCGGGGATTTCGGTCATGGGGTCCAACGAGTTTACGAAACACCTTTCATAGCGTGGTAGATGAGCAGTTTGAGCCCTTCACTGCGTTAATTCAACGCGAAAGAACCCCGTTCGTCCATGGAACGTGGATACAAAGTCAATATATCATCATGCGCCCACGCGACTGCACAAAACTGAACACTGGCCTCACACACACGCATTCACTTTTGTTCGCTCCAGCGCGCGCTTATCTCCTGCGCGCTCTTGTCTCTCGTGTTCAGTTTCTCGCCGAATCTCTCTCTTATGAGTTTTTCGTTGACGTCATTGTTATTTTACTTTTTACGCACTTTTGTTCTTCCTTTTAATTTATTTCACGTCACCTCCTTCAGTTGCCACATTTCTTCTGCGAATGAAGATAAGTAGCGATCTGATCTCTCTGTTTGTTTGTCTATTTTGACAAAGGGTATTTACCCGAAATATTAATAAATTGTGTTGTAACCGTCTTTTCTAAGCGTGTTTCTTTCTCCGTTTATTACTTCTTTGAACGAGATGGGATCAACCATAACCCACAAAGTCCCTTCCATACGAGAGCTGTCCTCGCTGTCAAGGGTATCTACCTTTTGTTTTTGACCTGATTCTGATGTTGAATTATCTCCTATTGAAAAAGGTCTCGCAGATCTGGCAATGCGTCAGTAATCTCTATAAGGGGCGCAGGACATACGCGTCATTGATTTGTCAAACGTCATTTGTCATGACGTAAGTTTTAGTTTGTACGTAATTTTATATTTTACGTGATATGATATGAGTTTCACTTTCGCTTCATAGGCTTGAGAAAATGGTGACAAAACTAGAACTTCACGTACAATTTCAGTCTGTCTATAATTTGTGTGAAAGCAGGTTGACGTTACCTAGCTACATGGTATACTAAGTACACGGGTGACTTGTATGCTCTTCTGAAATCCGTCGATGTGTGTGTGTGTGTGTGTGTGTGTGTGTGTGTGTGTGTGTGTGTGTGTGTGTGTGTGTGTGTGTGTGTGTTAGTGCGTGCGTGCGCGCGCGCTCCAAACATCTCCAAGAGGCCCGGAGGGCGCATGAGGATCTATTCCTCTTGGAGATGCGCGCATGTTTGTGTGTGTCTGTGTGTGTGTGTGTGTGTGTGTGTGTGTGTGTGTGTGTGTGTGTGTGTGTGTGTGTGTGTGAGAGAGAGAGAGAGAGAGAGAGAGAGAGAGAGAGAGAGAGAGAGAGAGAGAATTACGTCATTTAGAGTATTATGTCCATGTCTGCGTAGTGACGGAGTTGCCTCTTTTACGTCACCGCCACTGTCTGGCTTTCTCTAGAAGTCATGGTTTATTAGTGTTTTAATTCTTTTATGAAAAGAATTATTTTTTACTAAAGAAGTTGAAAGCCGGGATACAAAGCTGGCTCAAGAAGACATCCAAAGTCTTTTTCCAAACTAGCTATATCCAAAAGTTTAAGTAAATATGACAAAAATTACGGACTCTAATGTGGGTCAACCAACTTCCTATAAACGGTTGTTTATGTCTTCAATGAGACATTCAATTACAATATGCTCGGAGAGGCTTGTGTGTACATAAATATCTGAGATTGTCTTGTTTACATACATACGCACACACGGCGCTTAGCTCCAAATGTACGGTCAGCAGTAAGGTTTGCGTAACTAGACATGACGCATTTTTTGTCTTGTTACTTCAATTGTTAGAGGTTTAGCCTCCCCGCCTTTGGCATCATGGACATGATATTAAATTCGCCCCACCGCGACCCGTCCTAAAAAGTCCCTTTTATGAATCGAAGGGACTGAACAAAATTCAGCAGCAGCATCTTATTGAAACAAAAAGTTGATAGACAGTTAACGTATCTCTTCCCTCATTCAGCCCCGACACAGCCCAGCAAGACATGGATCGAGCATGATAGTTCAAGGGTGGTGCCGGAATAGCTTGGCTCAAAAGGATGACTTGTTCCGGCACTGAGACTCCGTTCGATGCCTCGTCTTTGATATCACCTTCGTGGTAGACAAAAGAAGTTACCTCATACAGCCCCGACGCACCACGGCAAGACATGGATCGAGCATGATAGTTCAAGGGTTCATAGGCGCCAAGCTATTCTGGCATCACCTTGAGCTATCATGCTCGGTCTATCTTTAAAATTGTAATACAGTCCTTCAGAGAGCAACTTCAAAGTTTGGTGCATTTCGGTCCTCGGGCAGAATGTGTTAAGTCTAACGGCGACAGTGATAAGCCCCCACTGTTCAGGGTGGCGTTCTACAACCACCGTGAGATGTCCTTGCAGTCGTCTGCTCGGCTTTAACCCCAATAACGGACAAACTAACCAACAAACAAACCAGTCAGTCAGCCAAACAACCAACCAACCAACCAACCAAGTAATGCTTCCTTCGGCAGGCGCTAAGAAAATCTTCCATTGAATTTCCATGGTCAATTTTTCTGTTGAATTGTGTGCACTAAAATCAAAGAACGCAATGCACATTTAGCTCACTCTTCTTCTTCTTCTTCTTCTTCTTCAGCGTTCCCGATTTAACTCACTCGAAAGACGGCACATCCAAATGCGCGGCAATAAATGCGTAAGCCGCTTTTCCGGGTGCGGCACGTGCCGATTATATTAACCTCGTCAAAAACAAACCATATTTTCGCTGATCTCTACCCGTTACCGCGTTGTGTCCCAACCATACAGATATAAATGAGGGCCAGCAAAAGACAAAGATCCTTATGAGACCCCTATATGCAGAGGGCTCATGAGGATCTATGTTACTTTCACGCTTCCTGTCGAGTTCACAAAGTTGATGCCTGTTCAGGCCGGAAGAGCAAAACGGACGATGTTTTTAAACAAAACGCTTCGACGAGGCTTCGTCAAATTTAATTGAAACACAAATCGATAAATAGGGTACGACAGCGCAAAAAGTCCTCGGGGCATAATCGGCCGAAGAGGGCCCGCGCACGGACGTGCGCGGGCCCTCTGCGGCCGACTTTGCCCTGAGGACCTTTTGCTCGACGGGTTTCGACCTTCCCCCGGCCGACACTGACACGGCCATTTACACCGGCGGCCTGGGGACACACGTGATTGAGGAATTGTCACGGCGGAGACCGATGGTGGTGTCACCCACCACTGTCTTACGAAACAGTGCTCAGGGACGGATTCGAGGCCTCTGCTGACTGGGGGGCAGGAGGGGTTGTGGGAGGGGTGGAGCGGGGAGGGGAGGGACACAGGGGAAGGGATCGGGTGGCTGGAGAACTGACGGGCGGTCGGAGCTATCAATAACGTTCGCATTGTGAAAATCAAAATCAGAAACACGTAGCCAGCAAAACAGTTGTAGTATCCCTAAGTGCACAGTGCAGCGCCGTTAGGTGGTCTTTGTTGCCTGCTCGGCGTTAAAACCTGATAGCTCGCTATCAACCACCGCGCATGTGCAGTGAAACAATATATGCAGATTGCATTGCGGGCGTGCTTCACACTGATTTTGCATTATGAAAATGAATATCGCTTCTGCATTAGATGAATAGTTATTTTCTCATGATCAAATGCCTGACCAATGTCTCTGACTTGTAACGTTACAGGTGGTTTTAAGGCGGGTTATGTGACCTTTCACTTCACTTAATTCATTAATCAATTAAAGATGTGCCGCAAAGGAACACGCGGAAAATAAAATGAGTAAGTGAGTAAATCAAGTAAAAAGCCTCTTCCGCAGCGTGGGTCCGCATTGATCCGCTGGCCTTTTCGCTGCCTTGTTCTATGTCAGTGCTGCGCGCTAGTGGGTAAAGTGTTTACTGTGCGAGGCTGTCTGCCTTTCGCGGCCACATCTGTTGCTTGATTGTTGTCCGTGTCCCTCGCTCCCCTACCACACTCACACACACACACACCGACCGGCGCACACACACACACCGCACACACACACACCTACTGTACATCAGTTTTCTCCCTTGCGTCTCTTCCCTACCGCACTGCTCACACACTTCGGCACACACACACTTACTCATACACCCTGCTGCACCCTCTTCCCGTCTTTCGCTTTCTTGTCCTCACAAATAATCATGCTCATCAGATACACACGCCAACAACTGCTATCTCTACGTCGCCATGCCACCCACTCCGCATCTGGTGCCGCCGACAGTGTTGCAGTCGCCTTACGCGGCATCCGATTGCGCAAGAGAGGCCGCAGGGGCGGAATTAGCAGAAGGCAGGACGCACAAACACACACACTACCACACACTTCTTCATCTCTTCCAATGCCCTTCCACCCCTTCCGCCTCCTCCCCCTTCCTTCCTTCTTCTCCCATTTCTTCTCCTCCCTCCCTCATTCACTGCTCCATGCCCTCCTCCGCTGCCCACTCCCCCACCCTCACCCCCCTTCCTCTCCTCACCCCCTCCTCCTTCGCCTGCTTTCTCCTCCTCCTCCCCTCCTCCCCCTTTTTCCTCCCCGTCACCATCCCCATCCCTCTTTCTCGTCTTTTTCTACTCCCCTTCCTCCCCCTCTCCCCTCTCCCCCTCCCCACCCCCCTCTCGCATCCTCTTTCTCACCCGGTTATCCTTCCCCGACTGTTCCTCCTCCCCACTCCACCCCTCACTCCTCTTTCCCCCCTCCATCCTCTCTCCCCCCTCCCTACCCTCCCTCTCCTCTGTCCTCTTCTTCGTCCGTTTCTTCTCCCTCTGCTGTCTCTTCCAACCTAAAACTGTGTCTATTTAATGCCCAGTCTGTCTGCAAAGATGGCAAAGCTGACGTGATTTCCGACTTCATTCTAGACAATGACCTAGATATTGTCGTGATCACGGAAACGTGGCTCCGCTCGGCTGGCGACGAACCCATCATCGCCAGCGTCACTCCGAGTGGCTACCGCCTGGCCTCCTTCCCGCGCGCTTTCAGAGGGGGTGGCATTGCCATCATCTACAGGGACTGTCTTTCCGCTCACCTCTCCTTCTCTCAGTCTCTACCTTTTGCTCATCCCTCCTTTGAATCTGTCGAGGCCGTAGCAACACTCCCTGGCCAGTCCCTCATCTTCTCATGTATCTATCGCCCCCCTCCAAGCTCTCAAAACAAACTCACAAACTCCATGTTCCTCACCGAGTTCGACCTCCTCCTCGAACACTACAGCACACGACCCGGAAAACACATCCTTCTAGGCGACTTTAACTTCCACTTTGACAAACCCGACCACCCTGACACAAAACGCCTCTGCACGTCACTTTTAAACCACAATCTTACACAACACATCACTAAACCCACCCACCGACTTGGCCACACCCTCGACTGGATCATCACCCGCACCTCCGATCAACTCTTTCTCGACTCTGACACCTCCTCTGTGCTTCCCTCTGACCACTTCGCTATTCTCGTCTCCCTCAATCTACCTCCCCCGAAAAAAACCAAGCTCGTTGTCTCTCGCCGCAAACTAAAATCTGTCAACCGCGAGAGCTTCTTCGACGAAGCTGTCGACCTTCTCTCGGACCCCACCCCCTCTCCCGATCTGGCATCCCATTTCGATTCCTCCCTTCGAAAACTTCTAGACACCCATGCCCCTGTCACCACCTGCTCCATACCCAACCGACTCCCCTCCCCCTGGCTCACTAATGACATAGCTGAGGCCAAGCGCGAGCGCCGACAAGCGGAACGCCTCTGGCGCTCATCTGACCTCACCGTTCACAGACAGATCTTCCAAACAACCAGATCCAAAGTCTGCAAAATGATCTCCGAATCTAAACGCAAACACCTTCAAAACCAAATCCTGGAATCCACCTCTTCCAAAACCCTCTACGCCACCATGAACACACTCCTAGGCACTTCTAAAGACTCTCCTCTCCCCAACACACACAGCAAAGAAGAACTCCCGTCTGCTTTCTCTACCTATTTTTCGGACAAAATCCAAAATCTGCGCGACACACTCGACACCCTGCCTCCTCCGCCTTGCCCTCCCGACCCCACCTTTTCCGGCACTCCCCTCTCGTCCTTCCGCACCGTCTCTCAGGATGAAGTCCTCAAGACCATAAAGTCCATGCCCTTCAAAACCTGCGAACTTGACCCCCTCCCAGCTTCTCTCTACCGTGACGGCCTTCCAAAACTTCTACCCTTCATTACCGACATCATCAACGCATCTCTAGAAAACGGCTCCGTCCCCGATATCTTCAAGTCCGCCATCGTCCGTCCTCTCCTCAAAAAACACAACCTCGACCCAAACGAACTCAAGAACTATCGCCCAGTCTCCAATCTCTCTTTCCTGTCCAAGCTTCTTGAGAAGGTTGTTCTCAACCAGCTCAACCTCCATCTCACCGACAACAACCTCCTCAGTCCATTCCAGTCTGCCTATCGCAAACATCACAGCACTGAAACAGCCCTTCTACATATCTTAAACGAGCTGCTTCTCTCCACTGACTCTGGCAACATCTCCCTTCTTACACTACTCGATCTCTCTGCCGCCTTTGACACTATAGACCACTCTATCCTCCTCCACCGACTCCACCACTCCTTCGGCATCACTGACTCTGCTCACTCCTGGTTTCTCTCCTACCTCTCTGACAGACAGCAGTCCGTCACCATCAACGGCGTCTCTTCCAACCCGGTAACGCTCTCATGCGGAGTTCCACAGGGGTCCGTCCTGGGCCCGGTCCTTTTCACACTCTACACCTCTCCTCTGTCCAACATCATCCAGTCTCACCGCATACACCACCACCTCTACGCTGACGACTCACAACTGCAAGACAAAGACAAACTCGACAACACTCAGTCACTACTGACTCGCACGGCTGACTGCTACAAAGACGTGAAAAACTGGATGACAGCAAACAAGCTGAAACTGAACGATGACAAAACGGAAGCCATGCTGGTAGGCACTCGCCAAAAACTCTCCCAGCTCCCTCCCTCTCTCCACCTTCAACTCGATAGCACCCCCATCTCCCTCTCTGACTCGGCCAAGAACCTCGGCGTCATCCTCGATTCCTCTCTGTCCATGACCAACTTCGTCTCCGCCACGACCCAGGCATGCTATTTCCACCTTCGCCGCATCAGTCAGATCAGAAAATACCTCACTACCGAAGCTGCCACCAAACTTGCTGTCTCTCTCATCTTATCTCGCATCGACTATTGCAACTCTCTCCTTTCCGGTCTCCCTCAATCCACCATCTTCACTCTCCAACGCGTCCAGAACAATGCTGCCCGCCTCGTCCTCAGAAAGAAAAAATCCGACCACATCACACCCCTGCTCAAACTCCTTCACTGGCTCCCCATCCCCCAACGCATCCAATACAAAGTTCTGTCTCTCTGCTACAAATCCCTGAACAACTGCGCTCCTGCCTATCTCTCCAACTTACTTCACCCCTACACACCTTCCCGCTCCCTCCGCTCTGCCTCCGACCCTCTCCGCCTCCACATCCCTCGCACCAAACTTAACACTTTCGGTCCCCGCTCCTTCTCCGTCTACGGTCCATCCATCTGGAACACTCTCCCACTCTCTCTCCGTCAGAAACACTCTCTCTCCTCCTTCCAGTCCGCCCTCAAAACTCACCTCTTTCAACAGTTTTAGCACTATATCACCGCACTCCCCACCCCAAGCTGACCGTCGTAATGTATTTCACTGTTTGTGGTACGTGAGTCATTGTCTAAAGCGTGCGCATGCGTGCGCGAGTTGTGAGTGTGCGCTTAGAGTTATAATTATTATAAGATAAGCGCATTATAAATACCGTAATTATTATTATTAAAAATACATTCCCCAGAAGGTATCACCATGCACAGGAGACACGGAGTCTCGATCAGTCCATGCATCCTGTCCTGCGTGGCTGTTGCAGGGCACCGCAGTCTTGCTAATTTCGATATGCAAATTGGCATTGCGAGCAGGATCAAGGACTGTCCTCCTGCCTGTCAGCCCTGATGGAGCGGGCCAAGGAAAACAAAATCTTGTCGCAGTAATTGGGGGTAGGGGAAGGATTCTGCCCCCTCCCCTCCCCAATCCACCCAGATGTATAATCAACCCGGCCCAGGATTATTCCTAAAGCAATGATGTAAATGCGGCTGCGTCTGCCTGCGAGAGGCTTATAATCTGACAGAGGCACAGATTGTTTTGAGCCCCTGCAGCTGTGCTGCAGGAGCTCAAGAGAATCTGTGCCTCTTGCAGATTCAAGGTATTAATGAAAAATCCCATAATACTCTTCTTATGGGTGAGCTGCGCAGTCCAAGAAGTTTACCATGTCCACGCCGAGAGAGACAAGGATCGCAATGCTTTTTCTGCATTCTGCAGGGACCGATACATGTTCAAAAGTCGTGCCTAGTGCGGTGCGTCTTATTTATAGCTGTGTTATTCACTCATAGATAGCTGTCATTTTATCACCTAGAGGAGGTCACCGGGGTTTCAGTCTACCACTAAGTGCAGTGGTTCCATCATAGTCGGAATAAGCAGTCCTGCAGGGAAACCACTCCCTCTGCTAGAAGCATGACTGTCCACCAACCTCATTATTATTTACGAGAGTTTTGCAGAAAGCGATTTCTTGTCACTTGCAGATACGATAGAGAAAGAAAAAAAAACTGTTAGAGAAAAAGGGTGTACATTGATTTTTTCTGAGATGGTTTTTAGTCATTGGTAGGTTAAAACAAAAACAAAAACAAACAAACAACAAACAAAAAACCCGAACAGTTCCGCAGTAAATAAAAAAGAGGATCCTCATTAGGATTATATTACATTTGCCTCTGTCTTTCTCACGCACAGAGTAGGTCGTCGTGAGTTCATTCTTCTACTGCTGCTGTTTCCGACGGTTCTCTCCTCCTGTTTGGACAAAGTGTTTGCATAATCAGCACGTGCCGCTAGGGCAGGGCGGGGGGAAGAAAAGCAAGGGGAGACACTCTGTCAAAGAAAAAGTTTCGGGTTACAGCCTTTTGAGCCCTCCGTTCCCATCTGAAAACGGCATAGATCCTCATGAGCCCCTGCAGCGTTAGCTCATGAGGATCTATGCCTCTTGCT
Organism: Semisulcospira habei; assembly: GCA_036245525.1. Classification (NCBI taxonomy): domain Eukaryota; kingdom Metazoa; phylum Mollusca; class Gastropoda; family Semisulcospiridae; genus Semisulcospira; species Semisulcospira habei. The sequence goes on from BTPG01000003.1 coordinate 243,788,338, forward strand.
ACGAAATACCGGCACTGACTGCCTGGACAAAGGGAAATAGGTGTATCAGTCTAGCTGGCGCGATTCCACCCTGACTCCATGCGCCCATGCGAATCTCAGTCAGTCTCTCTCTTGCTAGGGTCGGCCGGCCCATGAGGCTCTGTGTCCCTCGCTGCAGGTGATGTGGACCACTGACATCCTCAGACGGAGAAAGTCTGTCAAAGTAAGGGCGTAGGGTTACAACTCCCATGTCAGTCTGTTGTGGGCAGAACCGCCGTCAACCATGAAGTGTTTTCTTCTGGGTCCTGTTTTCCTCCCTCCTCAATGCAGTCATGATGCAGGGAAATACACTGTCTGCTGTGACTGAGTGTACAGGAAACAATGATCCTAGGCACCGTGATAGCTTGCATTCAGCGGACTGACGTTGCATCATTCGAGACGTGCCGCATCCGGATACGCGGCTTTCGCCGCGTATCTGGATGCGGCACGTCTCGAATGATTCAAACGAATTCCAGCTGCGACTCAGGGTTCAGTCCTTCTTTGCAAAATATGGCTCCATTGCTAAAGTTACTGAGCTTACCGTTGTTTTCCGCATGTAACTGCATTTTTTAGATTTAAAAAAAAATATATATATATATCAACTTAACATGATGTTGAATTACTGCGTTACGTTATATATTAGCTCATGTTACATTACACTGATTACATGACATTATCATGTTATGATCTGAGTCACTTAATGCATGTCTGAATGTTAATGTATTCAAAGGATCAAGACTGTATTAAAGGTCAGGGAATCAGGGGTAAAGCGGTTAGGGTCATAGGGCAGCGGTATCTAATCGAGGGAGAGAACCAGTGTGGGTCAGTGTGAGGCGCAGGCGTAGAGTTAGTATATTTATTAAATTGTGATTGTTCGTAAGGTCGTAACTTCGTAACCCACAGCCACCCACCGTGCTCTTTGTGAAAAATTCATCAGAACTTCAGTACACGACTGGTGTTCATCAAATTTGAGTCTCCACCTAGGGGGTTAAATCTAATATGAGGGTGCTAATTACTGCTGCTTGTGTTGACACTTTCGGCTTCGCCTTTGTGAGCACGTCCCCATGACCGACTGGGGGCACTCGGTGGGGAAAAAAAGGGGAGAAAAAAAGCGATTATTGATGATGATGGCGCGGATGTTTGGATTGCAAAGATTGCCAAAGGTCCCACTATCTCCAAGAGGCAAAGAGCCTCATGAGCCCCTGCATTGCAGGGTTTCAAGAGGATCGGTGCCTCTTGCTTACAGAGATGTGTCATTTACATCCTAAATCAAGTTAAGGAAGTTATTGGATTTTTAAGTTTTTGACAGCCGTAGGCCGGACTCTAGACAAGAAAGGCCTTGTGTTTTCTGAGGTCAAAGGCAACAGTTAATTCTCGTTTGGTTTGAAGATTTCAGACATCAGTCCCTCGTCTAACTTCTCCCCTCTGCAGGAAGCATAAATGAGCATAAACATCTTGCTTCTCGAGGGCCTTATGAAAATCAGGGCCTCTGGCTTGTCCAGATCTAGCTCTCTGTTACTAATGCCGAGAGTACTGTCTGGGTTCAGGAGCACGACTGACTGACAATGTAAATAATGCAAACTCATTTTGTTTTTCGGTTGAAGTGTGTTGTCTGTCCGGCTGTAGCGAGAAAATTGCAGTCTGTCATTAGCGAAGACGGTAGTCAATATTTGTCCCTAGTCTTCTGTTTTCAATCATGAAAATTTGATTGCGTTCAAAGTGGAACTTGAATTCCGTATTTAATTTTCAACATCTCTGCTTTGGTCAGTTTGTTGTTCCAGACAAATGATGCGTCTGGCGCGAGGAGCCGCTTGGCCTGCTGTTCGGTCTAAAAGTATCCTCTTCCGCAGATCTCTGACGCGAAGCATGTATTATGTCACGTGGTAGAGGTTTAACACTATGACTGCTACTATTATGTAACTACGCGTCTTTTCCGCGGAACTGTATCGTCAGTAACAGCCAAGGGGTTAAGAGGTTAACCCGTTAACCCCACGGCCGGATTTCCCCCTTTTTTTTTTAGGTGCTATTTAACGACTGTGTGCCAGCTGCAAGAGATGGATCGACCATGATAATTCAAGGGTAGTGCCAGATGAGCCTGGCGCCTGAAGGCGCCAGGCTCATCTGGCACTACCCTTGAATTATCATGGTCAATCCATCTCCTGCTAGAGGGCGTTGGGGCTAAATGGGTTTAAAAAAACGAACAATGCTCTTGAAAACAGTGAAGTGATACTTTTTATGTCACGCATTGCACACGAGTCGATCGTATAATTATTTGGTTGTTATATGTCTCGCATTTCTGGCTTTTTTTTTTTTTTTTTTTTTTTTGCTCGAAAATCTTCAGAAACGCGTTATTTTACATCTGCTGGCATCTTCAGTAGATTGCACTGAACAGCTCTTGACAGGGCTTTGCTTAGTGCAGCCTTGACAGTCACTTTTTGGTCCGGACCTCAAGCAGTGAATGCTGGCATTGGGGCAACGGCGACGACTCGATCAAATCTCTGTTGCATAGGAAATTCCTCAGACGGATAGATATCTTTCGGCACAAATTTGGTTTGAAAAGCCAGTATCCGGAGAGACCCTTTAGTTAATGAGGGGAAGGGTAGTATATTTGAGTAAAATATGTCTAGAAATGTCACTTTTCAAATCATAGTATGTCGTATGAAGGTTTGAAAAGTCTTTTCATGGGGGACAGAGGTACATGTAGTATATTCTAGTAATGTAAGTCTAGAAAGGCCATTCTCTTTCAATCAGATACATCATTTGGAGTAGCAATTGTTAGCAACACCTCTCTTTTCGTGAGATATACAGTAGTAATTGCTCGCTACGCCATATACAAAGGGAGAGAAACGACACCCAATTTTCCGTTGGCCCTTTCTTCCGTTGAGACCGGGGGGGCTATGAGCGAACGTAGCCAAAATCCCTCTGACCTGACGCACCGTCTCAACACAGATCTACATAAACCTCAGTCTGTGGGTCACCCCTGAGCAAAGGTTAAATGCTCACGAGCCCACAGGAAAGGAACAGGGGAACTGAACCTCTCGCAGACGGATGTGTTTGATTCATCGTAAATGATGCACTTGAATGAAATCGACAGAGGAATGCAGATAGATACAAAGGACTGTGGGTCATGGTCGCAGCAAGAGGCATAGATCCTCATGAGCCCCTGCCTAAGGCAGGGACTCATGAGGATCTATGCCTCTTGTAGAAATAGGGTTAGATCTTCACAGGCTCATGCGGATCTACGCCTCGTTCAGACGGCTTGTTTGCTGGTGGATTTAGGGTTATCAGAGGAGTGCAGCCGAGGCTGGTCTGTGCAATTGTGAAGAGGACGTCAAACTGTAAGACCTATAATCAAGTATTTACGATGGCTGCGAAAGTGATGGCTGAATTTCAGGGGCACGCTTCGCGATGTTCGTATTTTGGGACAGTCCGCCTGATCGGTTTGAAACTTGCATGATCGTTCTGTAGAAAATGGATTGCGAAAGGTTTCGGCTATGCCAACGTCCCAAAAGTAACGGTAGTTGCAGTTGAAGGGGTCTATGGTTAGTGATGGTTAGACGACTATAGTATAGTGATGGTTAGACATATTTTTTGGACTGGATGTATGCCTGCACTTAGACAGTACGTATGCACCACAACGGTTGTAATTATGTTGTTATGGGGAATGTGCTGTCATATTCTTAAAATTTTGATTGATAAAAAAATCAACAAAGACAGCAACACCCGTAGAAATGACAATTTCAAGACATTTTATTGCCAAATACATTGTGATGTACTTTTTTGCAGTTTACACGATTGGGAGTCGCCTTTTCCTGTCTGCATTTTGTGAAATGTAATCGCTGTTTATTGCGATATGATTCTGGATAAATTTTCGCCTTAACATTTGAAAATCAAAATAACTAGAATCGGACTTGCAATTTTCGCTATTTGTAGAATGATTTCTTTAAGTGACAGCTACTGTACAAGAAGGTACTCATTTTTAAATGTCAAAATCAATCCAGTGCTGCACATTTTACAATTTTTGCGTGTTAAATTAAACCATTTAGACCCAGCGCATTACAGCACGAGATGGATCGACCATGATCATGGTCATCGATTCTAAGCTAATCTGGCACTACGCTTGAATTATCATGGTCGACCCGTCTCCTGCAACCAGTACGCGTCGCTACGTGACACCTCCATAATTTGAGAAACACGGTTAAATGGGTTAATTGCAGACCCTGACCATGAAATCTGCCTGTGATCGCCAGAAAGAGAGGATGAAACTGCCCCTCTCTGTTCCTGGTCTGTCTTAACTCATTCTACCCCAGACACACCACAGCAAGATAAGGAACGACCATGATAGTTCAAGGGTGATGCCAGAATAGCTTGGCGCCTATGGGCGCCAAGCTATTCTGGCATCACCCTTGAATTATCATGGTCGATCTGTGTCCTGCACTGCAATGCAGTCTTCAGAGGACAACGGCGAAATGTGGGGATTTCGGTCTTGGGGTAGAGTGAGTTAAAACATGAAGGCCGTAAGCCCAGTCGCCGCCGACACCCCGGAAGACCCCGCTTCCTCATTTTGCGGGCTAAGTATTAGACCATAGAGTTACAATCCTCATCAGCAAAAGGCGTAGATTCTTATGAACCCCTTTAGTCCGGCAGGGGTTCAGGAGAATGCATGCCTCTTGCAGGAAGAAGGCTGTTAATTCCGTCTCTCTTTTACTGACTTGGAAAGAGAGAGCCGTTTTTTTTTTTTATTGTACACTCGTAAATCCTGGCTCGCTTGATTCAACGCGCAGAGATATTTATGCAGTGAGACTTGTAATAAATTTGTCTGGAAGTGTCGTAGAGCCGTCGCTGGCTTTCAGGTATAATTTAGTTAGGGCTGTAACCGATTTCTTGTATGAAGTTTGCCTGAAAGAATCTTCAGTGTTGGGTGCAACAACAACCACAAAGACGACGACCACAACAATGACGAGAACAATAACACAGATAATAAACGATAACTGCAACAACAGCAATAACAACAGCAACAAAAACATCAACAGCAACAAAAAGAACACCAACACCAAAATGAGCAACAATAATAAGAAAAACAACAGCGATCACAACAACAACATTAGAACAAAACTGTGACGGTTAACAATGTCTAGTTTGGCACTAACCCTGAGCTATAATGGTCAACTCATCTCCCGCTGTTCTCCGTACTAATGGATACATGCTTAGCCCCTTTCCTGCTGAGAATAAGGGAACAGAGTTGTAGACTAACTGTAAGTTCATCAGAAACTCGGATGTACGGTACTCGTACAAAATTGAATGTGATGCAGCTTTTAGTACGAAAGAGAACAATTTTTTTATTATTAGCGGGATATGATTTACCACAGCCTAATTCACGTGTCCGTGTCTAAGGAATGGACGAGTTGTTAAAAATGACGAAGATTTAAGACCTCACAATCTGCGTCCAAATGGCAGGGATTGGAGGGGTTGAGCTCTATCTTGTAAGAGAAGAACCCAACGGAGAAAGAAACACGCTTAGAAAAGACAATTACAACACAATCGTGTTGTAACTGTCTTTTCTAAGCGTGTCTCTTTCTCCGTTGGGTTCTTCAATGCATGTGACAGGCTTGGCAGTCACTTTTGTAAAGATTATACAGCGCCCGTCCACGGCGTACTTCGCCTGTGGACTCGGAAGACAGAGAGCGAGAGGTGTCGGGGGTTGAGGGTGTCGTAGCAAATTAGCACTCGCTATTGATCCACAGACGGCAGGGTCGCGGCAGTGTGATCAGAGTACGTTACAACCAGTTTCTAGCAGCCTTTTTTTTTTTTGGACGAGAAAAAAAAAAAAAAAGTTGTCTAAGCCGACTTCTTCACTGTCGAGAAACGGTTTACACTTCCCAACTGCAAGAGGTATAGATCCTCATGAGCCCCCGCAGTTGCTCTCCATCTGCAGTCCATTATACCTCTTGCTCAAACTACTTTGTATCCATGTTTCCGCTTTGACGGCTACTGGAGATGTTTGAGGCTGAAATTACAACGATTTTCACTGCACAGTCTGCGCCCACTGTCATCTGCAAGAGGTATAGATCCTCATGAGCCCCCGCAACTGCGGGGGCTCATGAGGATCTATACCTCTTGCTGAAACCACTTTGGCGCTGAAACTACAATGATTTCCACAACACAGACCATGGATACTTGCTTTCCACTGTCAATGAAGTGCTGAGGGACAGGACCTCTCTCAAGGAAAGACTAGGCAGCAGTTTGCAGAATGTAGATTGTTTTCATGGATATCTTTCATGATCTATGGTCAAACATTTCAGTCACGCTTCCAGATTTTCATAGACGATATATTATATCTCCGCAGTCTTCTACTTCAAATGCCGATTGTTCTTGGGTGCAGCTTCACAATAAAGACACGAAACTTGACTGTTGCGCACCGTAAACAAGACGATATTTGTACAGCAAAAAGAGTTTTCAGCGACCACCTTTCTGAAAGTGACTGTTATACAACAGCCATACGCAAGGGGTGAGTGATGGAAGACGCAGCCAGACAAGAGTGTTTCCAGAAGCTTCTATTATCGCAGGTCCATCATTCTTCTAATAGGTTGGGCAAGACCAACCTACTACTACGAAACATCGAAATCGGAGCTCTCTGTCCCCTCCTTCTCAGCTCTTCACTATACACATACCCATTTTGGAGAACGGTGCCCTGTTATTGGGGACATCGCTCTTGGCCCCCAATCCCTCAAAAGGGCTTCTTACTGTCACCCATAAAATTGTACAAAAAAAGGGGCCTTGCCCCCAGGCCGTATACATTATATCTTTAATAGTTCTATTAACAAAAAATATATATATATCTCTCGATCTCGGCATTCTGGTTGTGGGAACTTATGACATATTCAAAAATTCAAGCTCCAGGGAGTGTGGCCCATATTCAATACTTCAAGCTTATGAATTCAATTCGTGGGAAATTGCGTTAATGCCCGATCTTGCCTTTTGGCCGTTAACACTTATAGTGTACGTTAGTACGTTAAGTGTACGTTAGCACGTTAACACTTACAGTGTAACATGACCTGTCATTGCAGTCCATCATTCAAGCGGATGTAGCCACGTAAATGATGTCCCGTTAATGAGAGTTAACATCAGAGTCCATCATATAGCCGGCTATAACCACCTCAATTACGGCTTTAATACATTTTACCCCCACGACCGAAACCCACACATTTTGAAGTTGCCCTCTGAAAGACTGTAATACAATTCTAGAGACAGATCGAGCATGATAGTTCAAGAGTGGTGACAGAATAGCTTGGCGCCTATGGACGCCAAGCTATTCTGGCACTACCCTTGAACTACCGTGCTCGACCCATGTCTTGCTGTGGTGTGTCAGGGCTGAGTCAATGGCATGTGACACTTTTTGCTAATCAGGCGACTATCCTTCAGCCTGTGACACCAGTAGTGCCTAGCCTTGAGTTTGAGGCGTGCAGCAAGCTAATCAGGCGCTGCCTTTCGCAGCTGTCACGATCCATCCACTGACGCTGGAACCATGGAGTATGGAGAGTTAGCAAATTTTCGCGGAAGCAATCAGCTCCGGCCGAATGATGTAAAAGCAACCTGCCAAATGAATTGGCTGCACGCAAGGCTGCCGTGTCCAACGTTGACGTGACAGTCTGGAAAACTTTGCTGACAGTTGACAGAACACCTCGCATCACCTCACCCCAAACCTCCATCTGCCCCCTCCCCCCTCCCCCCCCCCACACCCCCCCGCTCAACTCCCACTTCCATTTCTTACTCTTATCCGGCCCCCTTTTTGACATATGATGTTAGTCTTAATCAACCCCCCCCCCACACACACACACACACACACACACACTTCTCTCCAGTCCCATATTGCTGTCGCTATCCCCAGTCTTATTTTTTTACCGTCAGCTTTTGTTTGCGGCTCCACTAAATTGTCACTGACTGCACTGTGAATCTCCCGATGTTTTAGCCAATAATTATTTAGCTCTGACAGGCTACACAACAAATATAAATCAACCATTTTAGTTCCAGGGTGGTGCCAGAATAGCTTGGCGCCTGAAGACGCCAAGCTATTTTGGCACCACCCTGGAACTAAAATCATTAACCTGTATATTTATCTTTTCTCCTGAACTATTTCGTTGTCTTCGACGGTGGAGTCCAGATTTTAGAATTTCGACCCTAGGGTTCTATGTATTAGTGTAGATTTGAATGCTAATTTTGTGGCTTTAGAACTTCCGAGCGTAAGGTTTTAAATGGTAGTTCAAGACGCATTTAATTTTATATGCTACGCTCAGGAAAAGAATGGCTAATTATCAGTCGGTGTAATTTGGTTTATTTTTCGCGACTATGAGCCGAAGCTAAACGGACACAACGTTCAGTTACAGACAGACCCATCTTCTAGCTGATCATAGTTTTTGGCACTAGCCTTCAGCTTTCGCAGGTTATTAATGAAAGTGCCGTGTGCGTTAGCAGTGCCTAGTCGATGGTTCTAAAGATTAACGTGAAAATTGCGGGCCTGTGACCACCCAGATGGTGGGGTAATTAGAAGCGGCTACACACGCGACATAAAAACTCTCTGAAATCGGAATGTGGCCACATACCTGGTGAGGTAATTAAAAGCAGCTGTGCACGCAATCCTCTCTCCCAGCTGGTTGACCCTGGGAGTGTTTAGCGCGGGAATGCAACAACAACGACAGCAACAAGAACAGCAACAACAACAGCAATGGGAATGATTGAAATCTCCAAAACTTTATCTAATGGCTTTTGGCAACGTAAATCGTTCAATTCATAAAACTAGTTCTATGATTCGTGTTCCACCAACGCCTTCTGACATTTCTATTGAATACTTGCACTCTCATTCCGCCCCGCCCCCCCCCCCCACCCCCACCTCATCCTCCTCACCTCACCATCCCGCCCCGGGTGCCAGTCCTCGTTTCCCGCCACTACCGGTACCACCCAGGTAAATAGCCACCCTTCCCTTCCACCCGAGTGCGTCTGAAAGTTCCGCTAACGTGCTTTTCCAATGCCGCTAACACCCACCACAGTCATGGGCAATGCATCGATTACCTATAATCAGTCCTTCAGCCACCCCGGCGCCTCTGCTTCCAAGAGACATAGATTCTCATGAGCCCCTGCGTCCGCAGGGGCTCATGAGAATCTATGTCTCTTGTGGAAAAATAATTTAGATCTGTGGCACTTATTTGAATCGCTATTGGAAGCAGGAAGCCATTAGAGATTGAGTCTGTAACCGCGTTTGGTCTGATTATCACTGCAAGTCTTTTCATCTGAAAATAGCATAGACTGCCGATAGCCCAAGCAGCACTCGCAGATTAATGAGAATTTGCTCGTCTAGTTGTAAGGGTTTGGACCCCTGATGTCAACAACAACAACACAGAAAACCGTCGGCAACGGTCTAACTCAAACACAGAGAGGCCCTGAAAGGGATGCAGTTTAAACTGTTGCCAGAGACTGACCTACTTGCTCGCCGATCTAGTCAGCAAAGTTGGAGAGAGACTGAAAAACATCATCCTACTTTAGGCCTGGTGATTATTTCATGACCTTTTCATCGGATGTCTCTTGCGTCTGCAAACGATGCAGACCCGTTCATCTAAACCAGTGCCATGTAAATTGCAGAGTGCGACCAACCCCCAGGTACATTTACTCCTATATACCTCAAATGGAGGGAGCTCAGTGGGGTTGTGGCCTGCGCGCGGCTTTTAGACCCGCTAAACGCCGGTCAGAAATGCAGCTTCTGTTTCACAGAGATTTCCGTGCCAGTGCAATTACTACTCAGCACGAGCGAAAATTAATATTTTTACAGTTGACTCCTCTTACGCTAAATTTTCTGCAGCGAGAGCAAACGTGGTGCAATAGGCATAGATCCTCATGAGCCCCCGCCACGTAAGCTCATGTCTGCAGTGAGGCAAGAGGCATAGATCCTGATGCGGCTCCGCAGTTGCGGGGATTCATGAGGATCTATGCCTCTTGCTGTATTCACATGATAATGAGGCGTTATGTCTCAATATCAGTCAGTCTTGATGGATGTTGTCCATCTGTACGTTGCGGGGAGGGGGGGGGGGGAAGGGCGGAGGGGGGGGGGAGAAGTGGGAGGGGGGGGGGGATCCCATGAGGATCTGTGCATCTTGATGGCCCGTGGCAAGTGGATTAGCTTTTCTTGCACGTCGAGGGGCGCTCAATCAATATTTCTTTCTCTTTGTACATGTACAATTTCTTCCGCAAATTAGGTCGCCCGGGCAGGTAGGGCAAATGCGCAACATCCGATTGGGTGTGATCGCCATAACCCGATGCGCGCGCAGCTAGCTAGAAACTTCCGGATGTGGTTCGCAGGCACTTTGCAATTATCGCTGACTACGTAGCACATTTCTGCTGATTGCGTAACGATTTTTGTTTAAAATGTAGTAATGGTGGCTTAACGCACAGAACGTGATTTCAGTCGCTGACTGTGTAATTCGATTTCCTGATTATTTCAGTAAGTTTACGTTGGAGTGCCAGAAACAAATGACGAGATCTTATTTATTAGATTTGACTATTACCTCATTGGAGACGCGCCGAATACGGATATGCGGCGATTCGCCGCGTATAATAATTAATAATAATTACGGTATTTATAATGCGCTTATCTTATAATAATTATAACTCTAAGCGCGCACCCACAACTCACGCACGCATGCGCACGCTTAGACAACGGCTCTCATACCACAAAAAGTGAAATTCATTACGACAGTCGACTTGGGGTGGGGAGTGTGGTGATATAGTGCTAGAACTGTTAAAAGAGGTGAGTTTTGAGGGCGGACTGGAAGGAGGAGAGAGAGTGTTTCTGACGGAGAGAGAGTGGGAGAGTGTTCCAGGTGGATGGACCGTACACAGAGAGTATACGTATTCGGCACGTCTCCAATCGTTTTGCTAAGTGGTACGGGACATGACTTTTAAATAAAAATTACATCGATCAGTGGGGTAGGAAGCGATGGGACCATGAATGGCCTGGCGATACTTCCTTACACAGGACATGGCGTCACCAGATTATTGTTAGGACAAATGCATTCCCTTCACATACATGTATCCCATTGGCCTTCCTTATATAAGAGTTATTTCTAGCGAGCAAAAGCAATTCGACATTATTCGAACCATTGGAGACAGTGAACAGTTTTCAATGATTCCAAAGATGTTGTATTTGTTTTGCTTGTCAGTATACGTGGGCCGTAGCTCGTACAGAGTGTGAAGTTGCGGATCGACAAGCTGGCGCCAAGCTGATCTGTCATTACCCTTGAATTAACCAACCGTGAAAATTGACTTCTGGACGTGCAGTTTCTGTCCAAATTGGGAAGACAAAAATGTATTTCCTTGTCAGTCTGTTGATATGATTTCTTGTCAGTCGCTTGATATGATTTCATTAATTTGCATGTCCGGGTGCGAAGAATGAACGAGTTGTTTGCAGATGACAGCTTGCATGGGAATGAAAATAATATTCAATCACTTCTTTATTTGTCGCTCTTTTTTTGAGTATCAGTGGCTGAGTCAATGTAGTTCATTTGTAGAAGACACGGGTTCTCAAGAGCCTACGCAACCGAAAGGAGCCCAGGGGAATATATATAGGACCGACTGGGGGCCAGTTGCGCATAATGACCGATCTTACGTCCATATGGCGCTACGGCCACTAAGCAGCATATTTGCCGCCGCCGCTATAGCGGCGCACCTTGCTTAGTGACTGGTGCAGGATTAAGCTCTCGCATGCAACTGGCCCCTGGCATGTTGAGAGTGGCCTCAGAGAGAGAGAGAGAATGGGTGGGGGGGAGGGGGGGGGGGGGGGTAGGGGTGGGGGGTGCGGGGGGGTGGGGGGGGGGGGGGTCGGCTTTTCCAGCTTGTGTCTGCGGTTGCTAAGTTCTCTGTCAGTCTTTGTATTCCAATGTTCTGTCCTTGAATATTTTCTTCAAGATGCAGAAATTGTCATGAGTTTCTGCTACGGAGGAAGTCAAGGCAAATAATGCATCTTGCTTGCATAGATTATTTTTAAAAATTGTTTATTCACTAGTTTCTCTTTTTAGTCTTCAATCAATAACGCGTATTATATTTAACTCATTCAGTACCGGCGCACGTATTTCCCCAAATTTGGAGGCGTCACCTAACGACCATGCAAATGTTGCAGGAGATGGATCGACTATGATAATTCAAGGTCAGTGCCAGATTAGCTTGGCGCCGATAGGCGCCAAGCTAATCTGGCACTACCCTTGAATTATCATGGTCGACCCATCTCTTGCAGTAGTTCGTCAGGGCTGAATGGGTTAACCGGCCGCTGGCGATTCCACAATACCTGAACAAACAAAGCCCTGCTTTTTAAAATTTTGATTTGAAATGGAAATGACATTTCATTTCAACCCAATCTCGTCTCTCTCATTGCTTATGTCATTCGGAATCTCTTCAAATATTTATTCAGCGCTGAAATAAAATGGGTAAAATCAATGATTTTTCTGTTATGAAGCTGGGCAACGTCGATCAAAATAACATTTTTGTTTGTTTGTTTGTTTACCGTTTATTTCGGATTCCGGCTGACTTTTCAAACTCGGGATAATATTGCTGTCCTAATGCAGGCTTGTTTTGTATCATCTCCAAGATGCATAGACTTTGGTGAGCCCCTGCCTTCGCAGGGGTTCACGAAATTCTATGCATCTTGTTGGAAAAGATCGTTTTATTTACATCGCCAGACTGGGAAAGAATCTCAGGTTTAAGTCACCTTTTTACAGGAAGAATTAGTATTTCCTCAATTTTGTATTTGAAAATTTGAGCAATTTTTTTTTTTTTTTTTTTTTAATGCTGCTCTTGTGTTGTCTCTGAACTGAACTCATTACTAAGGTTTCAATAAAATATGAGGATCCTTCCGGGTGTGATGGAAATGTGTATTGTGAATTTTCTTTCAATAACAATGTGAACTGTCTAAAATCGGGGATTTTTTTCTTTCAATAATATTGTAATGGAATACATTTGTAATCATTTTAATGACATGTTGAATAATGTGTTTCCGTATTTTTTGTCTTTCAGTACAAAATTGACAATTTTCATTAAATTATTGAGTGCAAATATTGATCTGATGAAAGAAACTGAGGGGGGGGGGGTGGTGGTAGTTAGGGTGGGGGGTTGGGGTGGGTTGCGGGGGGGTGGGGGGGGGGGAGGGGGGAGAACGACATGTAAATAGAAACAGTTCTTCTGTCGAGCTAATGGACACTTTAATCTGGTGATGTTTTTACGCAACAGAAGATTATACTGTTTTCATAGATGGAAATCTTCAGTGTGTATGTCATGTTTTGTAATGACGAGGAGCTTTTCAAGGATTTACGGACTTAGAACACGATTAGGACAGCTTAAGCCCCTTTTCAGCCGAGAAAAATTGAACACCATTCATCTGCAAGAGGTATAGATCCTCATCAGCCCCCCCCCCCCCGCAGGTGCGGGGAGCTGATGAGGATCTATGCCTCTTGCTGACACACTGTGTATCTATGTGTCTTTTCTGCGTGTGGCTTTGCCGTATTAAAGGAACAAAGCCTTCAAGAGCAGAACTTGCGGGTCATTTTTAACTTATTTCACCTTATTCGGGCAGCTTAGCTCGATCCGCGAGGGTTCTCGGGCAGTGAAAATTAACCCTTTTAGCTCCGGATCCCTACATCAAGAGATGGCTTGACCATGATAATTCAAGGGTAGTGCCAGATTAGCCTGGCGCCTTCAGACGCCAAACTAATCTGGCACTACCCTTGAATTATCGTTATCAAGCCATCTCCTGCAACAGGTACATAGTCGTTAGGCAACACCTCCAAAATTTGAGAACTGGGACCTTGGGGCTAAAAGGGCGCCCTACGATATCTCCTTTATTTTGTCGGTCACAAGAGTAGTGTTTCAAGGGCAGTCTTCACTTTGATCAGCCTTTTCGCCCGCTGAATCGCCCTGGTCGTTCGACAACAAGTCCTAAGGGTAGTGCCAGATTAGCTTGGCGCCTGGAGGCGCCAAGTTAATCTGGCACCCTTGAACTCTCCTGGTCGATTCCTGGCCTGTAGTATTTTAGCATTCAAAAGGTTAAGATATTTTAAAAGGTTAAAAATGATCAGCATAAATGCACGATGGAGTCACATATATTCGCTGCTTCTGCTCTGGAGACAAGAGCAGCGTATTTCTCGAAGTGAATAATGATGTCCCCAGGCGGCTCGTTTCCCAAGGACGCGGCTTTCTCAAGGACTTGGAAGTGTAAGATGAAGCGTACCTCGTGATGACGAATGAGACTAGGCTTCGCTTTGACACGTCAGTTCTGGCTCCGCGGCTCTGCCGAGTCTGGCTCCGAGGCTCTGCCGAGTCTGGCCCCGAGGCCGTGCCGAATCTGACTCCGAGGCTCTGCCGATAATGACTCAGAGGCTCTACTGAGCCTGACTACAACGCGCGGCGAGGAAGGCTATAATTATAGATATTGTGCTTGGTTTATTTTGGTTTTGGTGTGGTGTTGTTTGGTTTGGTTTGCTTTGGTTCGGTTTGGATTGGTCTGATGCTCATGTATTATTACGCGCATTGTTTGTATTGTTGAACACATTTAACGCTAAGCTGAAATTCCAGAATTCTGAACTTGTCCTGCAGGACCTCATTAACCTTCATGAGACAGATCAACCATGACAGTTAAAGGGTAGTGCCAGAATAGCTTGACGCCCGCAGCTATATAGTTATTCTGGCACTACCCTTGAACTATCACTGTAAATCTAAGTAACGCTGTAGTTTATCACAGCTGCACGCATGCACTTAAAGCGAAAGCAGTAACCAATGACCAGGACTCGCTCAGAGCTGAGGTGACGTTGAGTATTCGCTGGTGTTGCAGCGGCACCGGGAACCACTGGTTCGAGCATGCGCTAATTACCGTAATTACGGCGCATGGGCGAACTTCCTGTCAGGAAAGGGCGATAATAACTATGGATTTTTTTTTGTTAGAGGGTCTGTCCTTTTTTTAGGTTATGGGTGCAGATATGGCGGTTTCTTAGTTAACCCATTCAGCCCTGACGCATTACAGCAGGAGATGGGTCGACCATGATAATTCAAGGGCAGTGCCAGATTAGCTTGGCGCCTGTCGGCGCCCAGCTAAGCTGTCTCTGCCCTTGAATTTATCATGGTCGATCCATCTCATACAACAGGTGCATAGTCGTTAGATGACACCTCCAAAATTTGGGTTATGCGGCCGTCGGGCTGAATGAGTTAAAATCGATAAAGGACCGTGGGGGCTGGGGAGAAGAGTTTGGCGGAAGGGGAAGGTTTTTTTTTAGCATTGTTGTTGTTGCACACCCGCATATCATGGATCGATCAGCTGTAGGACACAGATGGTTGTATAAAGGTTTTGCCACGTCGGTATGTGTGCTTGGAGGCTGAAATGCCTGGGGGATTTATGGGGGGGGGGGGGTGGTGGTGGTGGGGAGGGGTGATTTCTCAGGAAATAGGGAGGGTAGGGGGTCTCTAGTTGGTTGTTAAGGGCAAAAATAGAGGCCGTTTAATGTCCCTGAGACCATCGATCGGAGATTCACAGTCCTGTATAGAAGAAACTCTGCATGAAGAACCCGACTAAGGACTGCTAAAAATAGCATGAGACAATGGCGTGGGGCTCATTAGGATGTACTGATGAAGCGGAATTTAAAAAAAGGACTGGAAAAAGCAAGGATACGTACATTTTAATTGTTTGGTTGATGGGGTAGGTAGAGGGGGGGGGGGGGGAGTGTCATAGTTAAAGTATGTAATCAACTCTGTATGAGGAAAAAGGATACGTACAATTATTAAACATCTCAAGAAGCATTGATCCTACATCGCGCGGTCTCATTATGATGTGTCCCTCTTGCAGACTTAGGGATTTAGTTAGTTGGTAATTAGGTTGTAACTCTGAGCAGGCGACTAAGGCCATCTCACGGCGGTAGCTTTGGAGATCCACGTCTGTCGCTTGCTTCTGGGACGTGCAACCAACTCTGCGTGAGGAGAAGAGTACACAGAAATACGGCAACTAGTAACTTAGTAATGGACACACGTATTCCATATATGTCTCTCTCATTTGACAGCTCTATGTAACCAACTCTTTATGTGGAGCAACAGTAAAATGACGTATACGGAAACTAACAAGAATCACTCATCTAATGAGTCCCCGCAAATGCGGGGACTCATTAGATGTGTGACTCTTGCAGTCGTTAGAATACGGACGTTGTCTGTCTCGTACAGTTGGGGCAACGGTGATTGTAGCCCGACAGGGATGTGGTTAAGGCGAAACCAGAGGCATTTTTGATGGCTGAGGTCATGAGATAGTTGGGTAATTGGATGTTGCAGGGTCGTGAGGTTGGGATCCAATTGAATGGGAGGAGGAGGGGGGGGGGAGGGAGGAGGGAGGGCGAGGTGACACGGAGGGGAACTGGATAAGGTCACGGTATTTTTGCGCTAGCAAAAACTCCATGGACAAGCGTGATCACACTTTAGGTCTTAATTGCTGAAACGTTTTTTTTTTTCTGTCAGCGAGGCAGAAGAGCGAAGGGAATTGATCCTCGACAGAAGCGATCAGATTATTTCTGACCTTTTTTTTTATATCGTTCGATCGTGTGTGCGGGTCTGTGATTTTCAGCCTAACGGCACTAAGTCAGTATGGCAATGTCCAGAACAGAACAAGGACATGGACCCAGATTGTGTTTTGGGAATCAATGTAAATAAGGTCTCCAAGGTCCACAGCTGTGCAAAAAGCACATGCACACAAATTGGTTTGAGCAAGAGGCATAGATCCTCATGAGCCCCCGCAGTCGCGCGGGCTCATGAGGATTTATACCTCTGGCAGTTGGGTGATGTTAAATTGTGTCTCGGTAGTGAACGGTCTTAACGAGTAACAGTGAGTCTGATGTTTGTGGATTTCAAAATAAAATGCAAGTTTCAGCATTCTCCCTAAACTCATTCAGCCCGACGGCCGTATTTCCCACATTTGGGAGGCGTCATCTAATGACTGTGCACCAGTTGCAGGAGATGGATCGACCATGATAATTCAAGGGGAGTGCCAGATTAGCTTGTTTAGGTTGAATGTTAATTAGAACATAAATTATTATGTATTTTAGTTCATTGTAAAAGTGGAGTGTTCGGGTATTATGTTTTGTTTGTTATGTGCATATGTCATTGTATTACTTTTTTGTGTACAGATTGTAAAGCGCTTAGAGCTTTTGATTAAGATTAAACGCTATATAAATACTCATTATTATTATTATTATTAATTATCATGGTCGACCCATCTCCTGCTGTAGTGCGTCAGGGCTGAGTGGGTTAACTGAAATGACCCACGGCCCAGCATACAATAAGAAATGTCGTAAATGAGGCATTGATCTTTATGATCGTGTGGTCCTGATAATCTATGTCTCTGTAGAGATTCTCCCTGCGTGCAGGCAAAGAACAGTACTTCCATTTTTGTGAAAAGCAGGATGCCCATTGTAATACAATGAAAATCTCGCTTTTTACGGAAATGGACTTGCAATACTTTGCCTTCAAGGGCATATGACGGACGGCGTGACTGGTACGGGAGTGTTTGAACCTTCTCCCTCTGTGTGTGTGTGTGCCGTGATCGCTTGCTTGAATGAAGCAAAAGACCGTCCCGGCACTCGAGTCTTCGATCGTGCACGTGCAGATTGGGCGCGCACAGCACGTGCATACACGCGCCATTTATGCGGCAGAACAATGATCACCCCCCTTTCTCATTCTCCCACAATCAAAAGCTGTACTGAACCATAGTGGGGAGTATCACACACTGGCAGGAAGAATTGATGCTTATTCCCCTTGCAGTTGCCGGGGTACTTGAGCGTGTGTGTCTGTTGCGTCTATTAAGATGGTCCTCAGAAAGCCGTTTCTGATCTAAGGCTTAACCCTTTAGTCGCCAGGGATGACGAACTGCACGCCTATAACCGCTACTCAGTGACCAACTTTCGCGTAAAACAAATGAACAACACATGATGTTGGGACGAAAAAAAAAATAATAAAAAAAATAATAATAATGTATAAAGAACACAGAACTAGCAAGAGACACAAATCCTCATGAGCCCCCGCGACTGCGGGGGCTCATGAGGATTTGTGTCTCTTGCAGCTGGGTAGCCTTCGCCTTGTCCCGACAGTTAAAGGACTAAATCCTAAAACAAAAGCTTAAAGCTTCTATTACCCGTGACGTACCCCTGATTTCCCAAGTCGAACCGATCTCAAGCAACATGCTAGCATT
Organism: Semisulcospira habei; assembly: GCA_036245525.1. Lineage (NCBI taxonomy): Eukaryota > Metazoa > Mollusca > Gastropoda > Semisulcospiridae > Semisulcospira > Semisulcospira habei. The sequence goes on from BTPG01000003.1 coordinate 243,806,606, forward strand.
CTCATGAGACACTGCAGCTGCGAGATCCACATGGGGATCTGTGCCTTTTGCAGATGGAAGTTGTCGGGTGAAGGACTGTTTTTTGCAGGCTCCACCCTTAGCGACCCGTGTGTGCTGAGCCCGGGGGTAGAGTCAGGGCGCCAGAAGTTCAATAGTTTTGGCGCCCCTGTCGCTTTACGTTCGGCCAATCGGAAGTTTGCGCGCTGTGTCCCTGCTGTGAAAGAGAGGGCCCAGACAATAGTCATTTTAATTTCCACCGTTCTGCTGTCATATTGGAAAGGGATTAACCGCGAAAGCTCAAGAGCAGTGCTTGATATTCTCGGCACAACTTATTGAACCGTGCCCTTGAAAATTTGTGTTCGTCTGTCTCTCTGGCACGTAAAAATCCAATGACGCAAGAATTGGACGTAGGTTTTGACGTAAGCATAAGCAACAACAAAGAACTAGATTTTTTTTCAGCTGACTGAGAAAAATTGAGCACGATGCAACTGCAAAAGACATAGGTCCTCATGAGCCCCCGCAATTGCGGGGACTCATGAGGCTCTATGCCTCTTGTTGACACCGTAATGAATCCATGTTTGCGGGTTCTTTGGCTCTGAATCACGAAGGTCTGTAGAATCACAATCTGCGACGACTGACATTGAAGTAGACATCACTGCGTATCATGTTGGTTTATCCATTGCTGATTGTGCATATGTGCCTGGTCTCTATTTCATCATCATCATTATTTGCGTGTCCGTGATGAAAGACAATCGCGTGTAATGTGTCTTGAGATGACGGCTCCGCGGCGTCTGTTTTTCGTTTATGAATGTATAAAAAGCATTTGATCAAGTTCTGCAAGCTTTGCAAGCTGACCAGACGCTTCTCGTTTCATACTGCCGGCTGTGGAGTATGATACATGTGGGCGCCATTCTGTGGCAGATTTATTGCCGGAGTTTTTTTACGCTGCATTGTATTCGTATCGATTCCCGTTGCGCATACGATGCCGGTCATAATTCTTTTTCATGGCTGACCCGTGCCACAAAACCTACGAACAAATTGCGTAGTAAAAAGACACTATGGGCTTATTCCGTGTTAGAGTGTATTGATGAGATGCTTTTGTGCGCGCTTATACAGCCTGAGGCGATCAGATGAATGTTACAAACAATACACGTATAGTTTTCTGTATTAGTCAGCTGGGGCCGTACATTTATTGCGCTGGTTAACCCTTTCGATGCTAGTGATCACTGTTGCAATGCGCGTCTAAAACCACTGCACTCAGACCGACAGTCGCGCGAAGAAAAACATATTACAATGGAGCCAGGAATAGATGTAAAAAGGCATAGGAACAACAAGAGACAAAAACCCTCATGAGCCCCCGCGACTGCGGGGGCTCATGAGGGTTTTTGTCTCTTGCAGCGGGTAGCGTTCGCATTGCCCCAGTCGTAAACTGGTTAAAGTATCGTATTGAGTTTTATTTTTGCGTCCCATATCGCAGACCGCCAGTAGTTCCCTTCATCTGAATGAGAGGCATAGATTCACATAGATCCTTACAGCCGCTGCAGTAATTTTCCAATTATATCACATTTCACTTTTTGTTTCCTTCGCATTTTTTTTTTTCTGTACAGTTAAAATCGCTTATTCCAACGTGGGAAAGTCGGATATTACAATGCTTTTGTGCAGACAGACAAACACAAATTTTTCAAGGGCACGGTTTAATAAGTTGTGCCGAGAATATCAAGCACTGCTCTTGAGCTTTTGCGGTTAATCCCTTTCCAATATGACAGCACATGTTCTCTACGTGATTTATGCCGCTTATAATAATAATAATAATAATAATAATAATAATAATAATAATAATACCGGTATTATAAAGGCGCTTTTTCTCAATTTTTGGGCGAATCGACTGAAAGCGCCGCGAACAGAAACCCAACACGCACACTCACGTGACGGACACGAATTTACTCCGAAGACAAACACAGTACAAGACAGACGAATGGTCAGTTCAGCTACTGAAGTTACAGAAATTTTTGATCGCTTGTATTTGAAATTTATAAAGTGGCCTGAAACCGGTACCAAAGTGTGTGTGTGTGTGTGTGGGGGGGGGGGGGATGGGAGGGGGGTGGAAGAACCGGAGTACCCGGAGAAAGAACACCCGACGGTCCGCCCGAATTAACGGTGACGCTTACCAGAGGAAAAAAGTCCGACGCCGGAACCCATTTTCGAACCTCGTACCTTTGGCATTGGTGGAAGGCGCCTTAACCACTGCGCCACGGACCGCCCCAATGAAACGTTGTACAACCACGGGAGGGGGGGGGGGGGGAAACAAATAAAGCACCTCTGACATTTGACATTTTGTTATGTGAAGTTCATTGTATGTATTCCTATTTATTTCAGCCGACTAAGCAGCCTGACAGAGCGTTACGGGACAATTTGTCACTGACTGGGACATCCGCTTACGATGACAAAAGGTTTTAGCCATATCGGCACGCACGCCTTGGAATCAGTCCATATGGAACTTGCTGGATATTAACTCATTCGCGGCCAGCATGTATTGCAGACTCTTTATGCAGTTCATCAGACACTACCATTAAACTGTCATTTATCATGGTTTGTTGTGTTGACCCTTTACATACTGAGGCTGATTTTGTACAAAATTGCTTTGTCCTAAGACGGCTACGTTACAGATTAGGAGATAGATCAACTGTTTTATTTCAAAGGTGGTACCAGAATAGCTTGGCGCCTTAGGCGCCAAGCTATTCTGGCACCACCCTTGAACTATCAGTCAGACTTATTTCAAGCAATGAGCGTATCAGGATGATAAGGGTTAAGTCACGGCCATTGAATGACTGAGCGATACATGACTCGGCTTGACAGTCCTGGTATATTGAATCAGCTTTAGGTTGGAATCAGTCGATCTCCACACGCCAGATATCTATTTGAAGAAAATCCCAACATAAAAACAAAGCGTACTTTTCCGGAGCTGAGCGTGTTTCTCACTTTGTGTGTTGTACTTGTCCTTTCTAAGCGCATTTCTAGTTTTTTTTTTTTTTTTAATTTGCTGTTTTTGAATAAAATCCCAACAGAGACACACGCTAAGACTGAGATAACATGTACGACACCACTGTGTGAAAATTGTCCTGTCTAAGCGTGGTTCTTTCTTTGAATTTCCTTTGCATTTTGCATGCTTGGCAGCCAACGTTTTCGTCTGGGTTCGACATGTATACGAACAAGACAACGTATGAGACTTTCGTACTATTGTAGTCATGTAACTGCACTAATACCCTACTTTAGTTTGCGTAAGCGTGTCAGTACTGGTGACCATGGTAAAGAACAGACTTTAGTTGGAGTGTCTTGGACAATCAGCGACAACCCGCATGGGAGGTCACCTGTCATTAATGACAGGTCACAATTGTTCGCCCTTCAAGACGTCTTGGGTTATTTTATAACCTGGGTTATTTTTAACACCACTTTTTCTCTTTGCAAGAAAAGGTGGTTGCTCTAGACAGGTTCTGTTGTGTTGGAGTTTGCAGTGCCACCGAAAAACAATGGCGACAGACAGGGCAATCAACACAGGATCTGAGGGCTCTGCGAATTAAGCCCAAACCAATCGAAGAATAAACTGAAAGCTCCGATGACTTACTGTCAGAGGGACATGGACGTCAATGACATATGTTGGTGCTCATGTGTCCTTGCAGCTAAATGAGATTATGAGGATGCATGTCCATTGCAGAGTTGTTTGTTCATCTGCATCTCTTCAAGAGCGCAACGCTAGCTGACCATGTAGGAGGCCAGGAACATTTTTTAGTCGAGGAACTAAATACCTTCGCTTGGAAACTATATCTGTGTTACTATACTAGAATGCGTGCAGGGCGCATAATAGCAAGAGGTATAGATTCTCATGAGCCCCCTGCATTCGCAAGGGCCCATGAGAATCTATGCCTCTTGCAGGTGTTAGAAAATGACTGGTCGAAATGGTGCGGGCAGATCCGACCAACTCAAAGTACACTCAAGTGCATGTGATACAACGCGGCAAGAGCCAGTAAGCCGATTTCACCCCCAACGGGACCCAATCCGGCTTTGTGCCAAACAAGCTCCTGAGCATCCCGCCAGCAGGACAACACAGGCTGAAACCACTCAGTCCGAAAGAGGCATAGATCCTCATGCGCCGGTACAGCCCGCGCGGGGACTACGCGGACTTGAGCATCTTGTTGCAGAAGAAAAGTTTTTGTCTGTCTTTTTTTTCCGGACAGATGAACTGAAGGGGAAACAGAAAGGTGCATCTGTCCTCTTCTTTTCTGGTCTACTAACATGGAACCTCCTTCGTCTACAAAAGGCACAGACCTCTTTAGGCTCTTGCGTCTGACAGACGCACATAAAGTCCTACACTCATGTCGGCTTTTGCTAGCAATGCCTTCCTTGGCTCATTTAGCCACGGGATACTGTGCACAACAGGACAACGATCGACCATGTTAGTTCAAGGGTGGTGCCGGAATAGCCTTGGCAAGATATGGGAATGGATCTGCAGTATACTTCGCTTATAACAAGGACGGATATCACACAAGTCGGATATCACAACTTGTTGGGCCAGTCGTCCCAACAGCGTATTTTCTAAGTAATTTCTTCGCGTATAAAAAAAAACTTCGGATGTAACAACAAAACATGTGGGTCCCTCGGCAGTTTGTTACATAGGAAGTTTACTGTATCATGACATGAATCGATCATGATAGTTCAAGGACTGGTGCCAGAACGACTTGAAAAGATATGGAAAGATCATGTTAGTTTAATTCATTCAGCCCCGACAAACTACAACAAGACATAGATTGAGCATGATAGTTCAAGGGTGGTGCCAGAATAGCTTGGCGCCGATAGGCGCCAAGCTATTCTGGAACCACCTTTGAACTGTCAATCTCGATCTGTCTCTAGAATTGTAATACAGTCCTTCAAAGGGCAACTTCAACATTTGGGGGATTTCCGTTCTGGAATGTGTTAAGGTTGGTGCCAGAATATCTTGGCTATCAGGATCGACTTGTCTCCGGACCTATTCTTTTTTCCGCAGTCTTCAGAGGACATCTCCGACGCCAGTGACGAGGAATTCGGATCTTTGGGCTGGTGGTTGAAACTTATTCACAAGATGCAAGGGCTCATGTGTCCACTCTTTGAGGAAGGTATAGGCGATGTTTACATCTGTGTTGCTCAGACAAAGTATGAAGAACAAAGCGCTGTCCGCCACCCCTCCTATAATACCGTCATCACACTGGCGATCAATCAACTCGTCACATCTCCAACTTGCCCCGTCAGAACTGCACGCTAAAATTTACTGCCGTTTCCCAAATATCAGTTTGACTGACTGCTTAGAGATATTTTTGTTGTCGGGTTCGCTTACGTAGTCAGTCACCACAAAGAGAAAGTCAACAGTTATTTCCCACAAATTATTTTCACAACAATTATGGCTTCTGCCACACTTTCAGCTTTAGAATATATTATTCCATGTTATTGCTGTCTGATTCTTTGGTTCTTACTGTTTGGCTCCCAGGTAAAGCGATACACTGGGGATAGATGACCTGTATTTAACCAACTCTATCGTGCCGGATCTAATAAGTATTAAAACCTTAGTTGAAATTCCCAGATTTAGTGGGTGTTCTTTAAATACTACCTTACAATTTAGAAGACAGATCGACCATGATTGTTCAGCAGAGGTGCCAGAATAACTTTGCAGCCAGAGGCGGGATGTGTCGTTTACTGTAATACATCAAAGATGTCGCGTTTCGACCTGACGCAATATAATCCTCGGACAGTCATGAACACACACAAAGCGCAATATTGCAGCAGCAGTACAGAATTGGAAAGTTTTATTGCCAGTTTTTTTTTTTTTTTTTTTTTTTTTTTTTTGTACCGCCGTAATCAGTGAAAATCCCGCGCGCCTGGTTGGACAGATGCCGATCCTGCTTGATTTGGTTTGAGGGCTTCCACCCTTCGCTTACCACATCGTGACTTTCCCAACCTGAAGATGTACATGGGAGTTAAACTGTGCTAACAAGAGGTATACATCCTCACGAGCCCCTGCGACAGCAGGGGCTTGTGAGGATCTATGCCTCTTGGAGAAGAAAAGTTTCTTTCAAGGCCGTCACGGTTATTGCGAATTGTCTGGCAAGCTTGGTCGATCGTGATCGGAAAGCGCCAGTCTTTCTTGCTCGCTGCTTCAGCTGGCTTTGTCTCTAGGCTCAGTTTCCCAGCAAAGCCAGTTTCCACCTCCAAGAAGCATAGACTCTCATGAGCCCTTGCATTTGCAAGGGCTCCTGAGAATATATGCTTCTTGCTGGGAAGGGTGCAGCCTTCTCAGTAGTGTTGCGCTCCTGTCCTGAATGTCACACATGCCGTTTCAAGAATATGATTATAACGTCATAACGTCCCGTGACCAGTTTCTTTGAACAAGTTTCTAACCTTAAACATTGTTTTCAGTCTGGTGGAGGTATAGATTCTCATGCGCCGTTTCTCTGCTGGGGAACATGAGTATCAATGCTGTGTGCTATCACGACAGGAATCGCCCCTCCCGATCACTGGCGTGAATTTTGTTGAGATTGTTGGGGTGTGTGCCTACGGTTTGACCGTCCCGAGACAAGGTTCTTTGAAATGGCATCTTTTTTTCCGGTGGCCCTGTCTTAGATGTTTGTGTGGACGGAGTGAGCTGTAATTTTGGGCCTTATTCCGGGCCCGCAGGGAGAAAAACGTCTTTAATTTCTAGCTGTCACTTGGCATTGAACCCTTTTATTGTTTAGATGGGTGGGCGGAAGGTGGGGAGGGTGATGGAGGGGTAGGAGAGGGTGTGTGTGTGGTGTGTGTGTGTGTGTGTGCGTGTGTGTGTGTGCGCGCGCGCGTGTGTGTATGTGTGTGTGCGTATGTGTGCGTGCGTGCGTGCGTGCGTGCGTGCGTGTCTGTTTTGTGTGCTGGCGTCGAGTCTTTTCAAGCGTATTGTGTGTGTGTGTGTGTGTGTGTGTGTGTGTGTGTGTGTGTGTGTGCGTGCGTGCGTGCGTGCGTGCGTGCGTGTGTGTGTGTGTGTGTGAGTCATGTGTGTGTTTGTGTGTGTGTGTGTGTGAGAGAGAGAGAGAGAGAGAGAGAGAGAGAGAGAGAGAGAGAGAGAGAGAGAGAGAGAGAGAGAGAGAGAGAGAGAGAGAGATGTTGACAAGTGTAATTTCTGTAAAGAGCGAAACCTTATACCCGTGGTTTCATTCCGCACCATGACTCACGCCTCCTGCACGGACCGTTTGTCTCTGAACCCACCAGAATCAAAGCTCACTGGGCGTGTCGTCATTTCCTCTGCGCCAATTAAACGTCCACACGCAATTTACCATGAATGTAACAATCTGAAACAGGTTTCATATTCACAAACACTTGGGCAGCTAAACTTTAAAAAAAAACGGACCCCCCAAATAATTCAGCTCTGAAAAGACTTTGTCAAACTATTGAAACCAGACAATTCAGGTTGTGACAGGGCTTAAAAGCGCTGTCACAGCCTGAATTGTTTGTTTTCAGTATTTTCAATGCCAACACGGAAAATGTTTGAGTCAGACAGGTTGTTCGGCCCGACGTCAAGGTTAGCTCGTGCGAAGGCCAACGTCGATGCAAGCCCCTTTCGCTAACTGGACAGTTCTGCCAATCTCTGCCTTACCAAGTAGGCTTTATAACATAAGCCGTAAGCAAAAGACCCTCGGACCCACCAAAGGAGCAGTGGACCCTCGAGCACAGTCGCCCGGGCTTACAGACATCGGCCCAAGGACCTATACTTACTGCTTACTCTCACAGACCCTTTACTTATAGTCGAGCCACCGGTCTGCAGACGATCGTTATATAATCGATATCTGCCGGACGCAGGTAGTGAGAACGAGTATAGATCTGACACCAGGAGCCATGCACAGAAAGCCTGCTGCACCTTTTCCAAAGGCCTGGAGCTGAGCTACATGAGAGATCTTCAGTGATTCCTGCGCAAATCACTAAGCAAGGTGCTCCACTATAGGCCGTGGAGCACGGCCTTGCTTAGTGGCATGCGCAGGACAAATCGGCTATTTGTCAAAGACAGACGCTAAAGGAAACGTGCATCATTTCTAAACTCCATCTGTCACAGCCGTGAAATTCAAGCGGTAGTCCCCGTCTCGCAGGGAATATTGCCTATTTCTAGTCATGTGCATCAACACGAATTTGACCCCGCATTTCCAGTTTGGCAGACACGGACAGACTGCACAACGCCTAACCTAAGAGTTTGAGTTTTGCAAGCGACACAGATGTAAATGACCCGCCCCTGTCGCTTGAACGAACCCGATCATTTGTGACTCTACAACCGGCTCTATTGCACATTTCTCTGAACAACTGCCTCACAGGGTGCGATAGAATATCAGAAAACGTGTGTTTATCTGTCATTTGGACATCACTGCCAACAGGCAGACATGCACACAAATATTGCAGTACGTGCGCAACCTGTCTACAAACTATCTGCAGCTGTCAATGTAAAGTTGAAGGGGAGCATACCTTTCTAGTGTAAACTGGTCAATGCCTGCTTGCTTGCATGTGGCACGGATTCTTATGAGCCCCGCCCTGCATCTGCAGGGGCCCATGAGAATCTGTGCCATATGCGGGCGCAAGGAACTAACGAGGGGACTGCCACTGTCCATCCACTGCTGCAGGTTTGATCGTCTGTCCAGGTGGAACAACGAGGTGTCTTCGAGTAATGAGATAGCAAGGCCGACTGGACAGGCTTTTCAGCTACGCTTCTACATTCTGCTATTAAGAGAAACTTAGATTCCCATGATCCCGTGCAAGTCAGGGGGCTCACGCTAATCGACGTCTGATGCAGACATGGACTATGAATCACTGTAGCTCACACCCTTGCTCGTCAGGCGTAGGCATCCTCGTGGGTTCTGCCTAGGATTTGTCGACACGGGACCGCAACTTGCTGTCTGATCGGTCCCTAGGGAGTCCCGGAACATCGCTCGGGACGTATCGATGGTGGGGTATTAGTCAGTCCCTGGGCATCTCTGCAATACGTTCCCGTCAGCGAGATGCTTAGAACTAGGTCCGCATGTCTGTCCATGTCACTGAAGTGGCCCGTATTGTTTAACCCCTTCAAAGCGAACTGACACCGGCAAACCAACTGCAAGAGGTATAGACCCTCATGGGCCCCCGCGACAGCGGGGGCTCATGAGGGTCCATACCTCTTGCTAGCTTCATTCACCATCTGTGTCCGTCAGGCAGAACAGTTATCACGTGTTCAATCTGAGGCGGCGATTTCAGAGATTTCGTTCATGGTCACTGGCTTTTACGGAAGCTGGCAAATCGGGTTTTTATAATTATATTGTCTCACTAACCTATTTTTCTTATTTCGTTCTTGGCCAAGGACTGCCCTTTAAAGGCAACCGCCAGTAACTGCATTTTTGAAAAAAAAACACAATTTTCATCACAGGCGTAATACTACAGAATCTCTTGCGTATCAGTCACAGATATTGACTTGCTAAGTGTTTTGACTCCACAGGGCAGTGTTGTTTTTTTGTGTGTGTGTGTGTGTGTTTTTGCATCTGCCCTGAACTTGCCTCGGTCTGTCCACCTCCTAAACTTCTAGTCTTTACATGGAAGTTTCAAAATTTGAGAATTTCAACCTGAGGAATTAATGTTTCAACGTATTGAATACAGCGCAGAAAGCAGTGAATGAAGCAGAAAGCAGTGAAACCCCAGAGGTCGTATGGCTGTGTTGCTCTGTAGTCCAACCTGTGATTGCAGCCGCGTAAGGTTTCACGGGAAATTGGAAATTCCTCACCCGCGTCTGCGCAGGGAGGCTTGTTCCGTGTGTTGTTCGCAAACATTGAGGGTTATCAAGATGGGGGTCACCCGCTCTTGATCACGCTCTCTGTCAGAGGAGGTAGCTTCAGCTGGTCTTTACCTTCAAGATTTCAGTCGCAGGGGCTCATGAGGATCTATGCCTCTTACAGCTTGGAAAAGGCAATCGCTGAAACACTGATGAAGGTGGCGTTTAAAGTTAGTCGCTCGATCATAACCTCTCTCGTAGGATGTAACTACAAGTAATACGTTCCAGCAATAGGCATGATTCTCATGAACCCCCTGCGGCTGCAGGGGTTTATGAGAATCTATGCCTATTGCAGATCTCGGAGGCTGCCGTTTGAGAGACCGACAGATCAGTTGAGTTTACAGAAGCTCGGATGACGGGACGAGAAGCAGTCAACTGCAGTCCTGGAAATGCCCTGGGGAATTCGCAATTTCAATTAGGTTCCGATGCTAGTGCGCATGCAGCCACACTGGGGGAAACGTTTCCTGGCTCGAATTAGTGTCAATAAATAGCCTTCTTTTCTGACCCGCCTGACCATCAAAACAAGGGACTCCACACCTTTCCTCAGGAGTTGACGGCAACTTTGTCTCTCGCAGCTGGCTCGTGTTTACTGTTTCAGTCCCTACAGTGGAGGGGGCAGTACCTTATTACATGGGCATAACTATCTTCGAAAAAAACGTTGAACGTTAGGGCTTAACACTCCATTCTGTCCCATAACTGAAATCATCCCCAAATTGTGTGGTTGCCCTCTGAATGACTGTAAGTTATAATCCTACAGACAGATCGGGCATGATAGTTCAAGGGTGGTGCCAGAATAGCTTGGCGCCTATGCCGGCGCCAAGCTATTCTGGCACCACCCTTGAACTATGATCGATGTCTTGTTGTGGTGTATCGGGGCTGAATGAGTTAACTTCTTTTGTCTACCACGAATGTGATTTCATGAACGGACGAGGCCGCACCGAACGGAGTCTCAGTAAACAAGTCATCCTTTTGGGCCCAGCCGGATTGGAACCCGATAGCGCCTTTCTGACTAGAATCAAACGCTGAACCAACAAGCTCTCCACTATTTTTGAGATTTCTGTTGGATCCGCACCGTGAATTTGCATGTCCATTTTTTGTCCAGAATTGTTTATTGATGTTTACTGTACTCTTCGTTCCTCCGGCTGTGCTTGCACCTAGATGTTTGGGATTTGTTTTCAGAGAACCTCGCTTAATCTAGTTGTCGATATCGCTTTTTTGCAGCCGGATAATTTAGTCCTACAGCATGATCTGTCCGGGTGGGGTTTAGTGTGACGCGATGATAAAGCGCCGCCGACAGCCAGAGGGTTAAATTAAGTACGCGTAGGAATCATCGCGTAGGAATCACCGAAATTGCTCAGGAGGTTAAACGTCGGAGCAGGAGAGCGAAGGGAATAGCCGGGCCGTGGGTTCTGAATCCCCGTCCCGGCCCCGGTAGCGGGACTCGCGATCCAGGGGGGAAAGACGGCTTCTTCAATAACATGTCCGTTGAAAGGTCCTGGTAATTCAAAGTGGCACAGTTGGAGTGTGCCTGAGTTGACCATCAGTGTTCAGGTCGTACTCCATAGGCAATAGATTTCCCTGTCTCCCATAACCCGCCCGTCAGAGCCGTCCATTATCACTTTCGTGCCGTGGACGTTAAACCCCGAACTAACCAACCAATCATCGCGACTAATTGCGCTACTGACAGATAAATTATGTAAAGTTCTTACACAGTTAAAAATGAGGAAAAAAAACAACAACAGGTTTTTGCGTTTCAAACCTTCAGTGACTAATCTGATCGAAGACTTCAGTATATTCTACTTGTCAACGTGGATTGCAGTCAGCACGCATTACTCCACCGCTAATGTGTTCCCAGTGCGAGTGTTGTCAAATCCTGTTCAGTCACCGCGTTTCAGTCTCGGCGCAGACGACATAAATCGATACCCCTGTAAGCACCAGATCACTGGGCCTGCGTTGACCGCAGTTGGCCTGCGCACTCATGTGTGCGTGCCAACTGTGGTCGAAGCAGGCCCGATGACGTCTAGCCCACCGGGATAAACTTTCCACCACCTCCGTCTATCGTCAAGCATGCAGGAATACGTTTCGGGAAGAGTTTTTGAGGAACGAACTGTCATTGTCCGTTGTGGTATGTCAACTCGTTGGGGACGGACAGACTCTGATACTGAGTTCAATGGTAGTGTCAGGATTACATTGAGTGCCTGGGTATGCGATGGTGTTATCAGGCACTGCCATTCTGCAGTTAATGTGGCAATAGCCAGTGCGTCTATTTTTCAAAAAGCGAGATATTCATTGTTTTACAATGACAATCTCGCTTATCTCAAAGCTTGACGTCTTTGTGTCAAATGATGGCAGTATTATACATAACAGCGTCAATGAGACCGCGATCACGTATTAACACAATCTGTACATAGTTATGATTCCTTTCGCGCCCCCCCCCCCCTTTTCCGCCTCCTTTCATCATCCAATTAGTCGTACCCCCACCCCCAAGCCCTATCTCATTCCCCACCCCGAGGGAGTGACCACCTGCCCTCCAATCCGGCCTGTCAGGGCGGGGCAACCTTAGGGACTGGGGTTATTAAATAGTCCTTGCGACTAGAATGTCGGTATCTTGGGCTCAGTTGCATGAATGTGCTTAGTCCTGCGCAAGCCACAAAGCAAGGTGCTCCGCTGACGCGGAGCTCCTTGCTTTGTGGCTTGCGCAGGAATAGGCTTACTCACGCAACATGCTACTGAGTCCTGGCAAGACTGAAGACGGGCTTGCTGTGCATAGCCTCCTCCCGAAAGGTCGTGGTAAACAAAAGTGGTGCTGTTGGAGTGCGCCTAAACTGATCAGTGTTCGGGTCGTACTTCATAGGCAATACTATAACTGTTCCTGTCTCTCATAATGCGCCCGTTATCACGCCAGTGCCGTGGACGTCACACACCACACTGGCCAGCATGCTGATCACAGTTCGGATGACGGTGGCGTTCTGTTGGGTCCTTTCTGAACGCTGCTTGTGGCGTTGGATCTTTATAATTTCCAGTGAGATGGCTTTGTGGATTTGGCCCGTTGACCCCCTAAGCCAGTCTTTGCCAGCAGCGATACTATAAGTTATTGGTCGCAAGGATTTGCTACACGAACCCTTGCAGGCCTTCTGGAGGTCAAAGGAACCATTGTACCCCGAAGGCCTGCGGACTTTGGGGTACAATGGTTCCTTTGACCTCCAGACACCCTACTACCAATAACGTATTTGTTTTCATTCCTCCACTATTTTCGTAAAACAAAATCAAGAAGAAATTGTCCTACGTGGATCGCGCCAGACATGACTGACCTAAAAGAAATATATATTTATACATAGTAGACTTATGACGTAATTAAAAATCTTTCATGACGTTGCCGTCTCCAGTAGTGTCCCTGTTGTTTCGATAACCACTAAGTAACGTTTTACCTTAGAAGGTTTTGGTGATCATTTATAGAACTAAACTCGCATCCAAGATGCGTCACAAAGAGGGCTACAAGAAGTCCGCCATTTGTCTCAACAAGGTTTTTTTTGTAGCTCAGTCACATGGTACGGTTTGCGCTAAAGTGATTGGTCGTGTGACGTAGGGATGAAACAAAGATTCTTATGAGCCGCTGTTGCCTAAAGAGGCCCATTAGACTCTATGTCCCTCGCAGACGGAGGGGTTGTTTGCTGAGTAAATGGTTTAACGCCGAGCAGGCGACTAAGGTCATCTCACGGCGTGCAGGCAGGATGCCCTGGATAAGAACTGTGCAGTAATGCACTCACGTCAACCTGCTGGCACGTGGCATAGATTCACATGAGCCCCTGCATGACAGGGGCTTATGTGAATCGATGCCACTTGCAGATGGCATGGACTTGACGAAAGACAGTGCAGCCCTCATTTAGCCAGCTAAAAGAGCGCCGCTTTAGTGCAGGGTTGTCCTTCATGACTCAAACTGGGTCTGGACGCTGAGGGGGGTAAGGGATGCGTTTAATGGCCCTTTTAAGCTTTTAGTTCGATTGGATCTCTCACAGAGAGAGAGAGAGAGAGAGAGAGAGAGAGAGAGAGAGAGAGAGAGAGAGAGAGAGAGAGAGAGAGAGAGAGAGAGAGATGAAAAACCAGAGCGGTCAGAGACGTAATTATTTTTATGAGCCATCATCAATAAATCTAAAAGAGGCATCTGGTTGTAAAAGAGGCATGAATTCTCATGAGCCCCTGCGTTCGCATGGGCTCATGAGAATCTATGCCTCATTGCTCCAGAGATTCCCTCATACATCCGTGACATGCGGGTTGCCAGGGGCAATGAGTAATGAGAATTCCTTGTTGACTCAAATCCCCAACGTACCCTTTTATTAATTTGATAATCCTCTCCATAAATCAGTTTAGAGAACAAAGAGAACTAATGCAGATTCATGCAACAGCATAAAATAGAAGAAGAGAGTAAAAAGTAATTTTATTTTCTCAGTTCATGAACTGGAGATAGATGAGCATTACGAAGTAATTGAAATGATATTAATAGTGAATGAAATAAACAAGTACAAAACGACCTCAGTATGTTGTCATGTTGACTTCTGTGATAGATGTCACGGCAACTTCTTGTCACTGTGGCCTATATAATACATAGTATTTATATGGCGCATTTTTCATATTTATAATATAACTCAATGCGCATCCTTAGCCTTATTTCACCTGATCCTTACACATATCTAACCTCTACTAGGCCTCCAAATGACCTTTCTAGTGGGCCAACGAGACAGGGCAGCTTATCCCAATAAACCTCTGCTAGGTCATTTCGAGGCCTGGTAGGGGTTGGTAGTGTAAGTATCCGCTGCTTATTTACGGGTTGGACTGTTCTTTCTTTTCCTCCATTCATTTTCAGTTTAAAACTCGAGAAAAACTAAATACTATCCAACTGCAAGAGACATAGATCCTCATGAGCCCCCGCGATAGCGGGGGCTCATGAGGATCTATGCCTCTTGCTGAAACCATTTTGTATCTATGTTGCTTTGACGGCTGAGGATTTTTGACGTCCAATTTACAGTAATTTCAACACACACAAAAACAATCTGCATCACCGGGCAGGAAAGACCTTAAATTTCAAACCTCCAGTGTACCACACTCATCTGTAAAAAAATAAGTACAGACCCTCACAGTGCTCAGGGGCTAGTGAGGTTGTACACCTTGCGCTTCCGCCATTTACATCCGTGCTCCGTCGACGAAGAGAATATCCAGGCTTTTGATGTACGCAAGAGGATGTTGTAATGTGATACACTTCTGGCAGGAATATAGATGCCGCGGTAGCGTCACACAGGAAAAGATCCATCTCTTTTTCAAATGCATGTCGCAACTTCGCTATCGTATTACAGAACTCATTTTCTTGAAACTCGACAATTTGCTGGAGTTGAAAGAGAGAAAGAGAAAATGTCATTTTTGGACTCGCGTGTAACCCCTCCCACTCTTCTTTTCACCTGCAAAAAAACATAGATTGTCATGAGCCCTTGCAGTCGCAGGGTCTCATGACAATTTAAGTCTCTTGTCGGTTGAGGTTTGTGCCTGATGCGAATAATTATACAAGATGTCCTTTCCGCAAAATGAGAGAATACGATTGTTTTATTAGTACATGTACGCAAAGATTAACTTTGACGATGTTATTTTCGAAGAAGAAAAGATCGTATTTTCCTTTTGTCCCTTTCTGGGTATGGAAGAAAAATACAGATGACAAGTCGGAATTATGAAATGCACTCAGTTCTAAGGGTTCACACCACGCCCACAGGGTCTACAGATGACAAGTCGGAATTATGAAATGCACTCAGTTCTAAGGGTTCACACCACGCCCACAGTGTCTACAGATGACAAAAATTCGGAATTATGAAATGCACTCAGTTCTAAGGGTTCACACCACGCCCACAGTGTCTACAAATGACAAAAATTCGGAATTATGAAATGCACTCAGGTCTAAGGGTTCACACCACGCCCACAGTGTCTGAGTGCAGATGCACTTTGCACCTGCCCAACCTAGCTCACTCTGCCCGCGACGCACCACAGCAAGATATGGCTCGACCATGACAGTTTGAGGGTGGTGACAGAAGAGCTTGGCGCCTGTAGGCGCCAAGCTTCTGCCACCACCCTTGAACTATCATGGTAGATCTGTCTCCTTAATTGTAATGCAGTCCCCGGATGGAAACTGAAAAATGTGGGTATTTCGTACCTCGGGCACAATGAGTTAAAGCCAACCTACGTAACTTCCTCGTGGTGTAGCAATATAGGATGATTAGAGAGGAGGGCACGGATGAGGGGGGATGTTGAACTGAATTCAACTGACCTGATAGCTTTTAACCCTATGTGGATAGCCATAGCGCTGTTCGTCGCGGTGATTTCGCCACAGTGAATGCCGAAGGCACCTGAATTTAAGACTCGCTTCTCCAGCCGCCTTTCGTAACCAGACCCAGAGACAGACACCCGCCTCTTCTGTTTTTCTTCTTCTTCTTCTTTGTGTCCTTGTCCGTGCTTTGTTGTTGTTTTTGTTGTTTGTTGGCTTTTCTTTCTTCTTTTATCGGTTCTATCCTTCTTTTCAGACATCAATGCATGTCATCATCATCATCATCAATCCCATTGTTTATGTTATTATTGCCTTCATCGCTAGGCTCAGACAGCAATGATATCACCCGCAGCGATTATCAAGCAACAAAATATTCCTAACCCTTTGCGATTAAAACCGCTACCGACTCCCAAAGGGTTAATAGAAGTAACCATCTGACGACAAACGAAATACAGAAGAAGGAAATTTACGTAGTAAATTCGTTTCAGATTTTGCCACAGGAGTAAGAATCATGTTTGACTGATTGACCGGCACGGCTTTTGTCACATCCGGAACGTATTTCAGTCAAGTCTTTAGACCTGCGGCCATTGGACTTATGCATGTGACGTCTGAAACGCAATTTCAGGTCTTCTTTAGACCTGCGGTCATGTGACGTCTTCATGAGTTGTCTTTCGCGGGCTTACTGTCCGTGGTGGTTAGTGTAGACAGAGCGAGGAGGATGCTTTTTTTCGAGTTATGCCCTCTGACAACGGCTCCGAGCGCCTATAGGCGCTCGGAACCGTTGTCAGGGGGGCATAACTCGACAAGCTCCTCCGCCCTTGTGGTGTATTTAGCGGACAATGGAAAACACACCTAGAGTTGTCAGGCTGTAATTTGACTGGCGTTATTACTGCACGGAAAAGGTCAGTGCAGGAAATGTGACATTTCGCCAGTGGACTTGACTACAATTTTCTGGGTCGAAATGCGCTCGGGGGGGGGGGGGGGGTGGGGGGGGGGGGAGGGAATTAGTGCTATAACACTTGGAGAACGAACTGATTTATGTCCCTCAGCAACGAGGTTAAACCAACACCACAAGCATTAATTGAGATATATCCGTTTTCACAGTGTTGTATCAAAGTACAACATTTGTCTCTTTTATCCACTGTAGGGCGGTCTACTTTGTTTATTACAAGGTCGGGATTTAATACGTCGGATATACCAACATCTTTTTCAAGCGGGTCACGATAGCACTCTTTCTATGTCAATAACTTTGCTTATAGCAATCTTCCGATATAACAACAAGAAATATTGGGTCTCCTTGCGACGGTTATATCCGACGGTTACTGTGTATTCATATCGTGAAAGTTCTTTTTTAATGCCCACGCCTTTGACCACAGGGTCTAGGAAAATGCACGAGTGATATGCCCGTGACGTGCAGGTCAACTTCACACATGGAGATGAAGATTAAACTCACATTATAATTATTTTGAAAAAAAAACAACAACACAGTGGACAAAAAGTCCTCTGGCCGACTCCAGCCTTAGTTAGCCTGCATACAGCCGTACACAGACGCATAAACACAGCCGTGCGTGGGCCAGCTAGGGCTGGAGTCTGCCACAAGACGCTTTGCTCATTGGTTGTCTGTATACTTGGGAGGCACAGACTTGACCGCGTTATAACCGATCACGCGATATTCTGAGGCGCGTAGTACTATACGAGTCATGCCCCTTGACAACGGCTGAGAGCGCTCGGAGCCGTTGTAAAGGGGCATAATTCGTACAAACTCATTCGCCCTTGTGGTGTAATGAGTGGACAATGAAATACTTATTGACTTTCGACGCCATAGTCAAGGGACGTAACTCGATATCCTATTACTGTGCCGTCAACGAAACATAACACCTGCTAACTGATGTGTGCCTTGAACTTCGCGCTAAACGTTGCTCTGGTCTGTGAATTTGGAACCCCAGTCTCACAGTCGCAAGGTTTAAAATCACAGATTAATACCCAGTACATGCGATTGTTAATAGGAGAAAAATTGGCCGCACATCAGCGTTCACAAGTACTCATTACAACGGACTGATTTACACTGGCCGGTCACGCACACTTTTACAAGCAGCAATTAGCGACATGTTTTGCACGTTCAATTGATGCAGTTGGAAAATTGCCTGTTGAGTTTATTTCCAGTGCTGTCAGTGTTCTTTGGCAGGGGTAAAGCAGTGCAAAACACGTACTCTTTCTTAGCGAAAAGCCCAACAAAGAAGGAAACACGCTTTGAAAGACAAGTACAACACAGTTGTGTTGTACTTGCCCTTTTTAAGCGCGTTTCTTTTCATTTGTTGCGATTTTTCTTTGCGTTTTACACTCTTGGTAGTCACCGTTTTGGTCTTGATCAGTTTTGTCGTTATTCACTTTTTTGCTTCATTCACCAATTTCAAACATTTGTCTTCCCCCCCCCCCCCCCCCATCTTTGATGTTCTCAACCGTAGGGGATGCAACAGCACTTTCAGAGCGATCAGTTTCATAGCGATTAACAATTTCGTCACCCGCAGCTAACAATGACGGCCTGCGGTCCCTTTATACATGATCATCCAGGTAACAGTAACAAGGCCATGGGACCAACAATGGGTGGGTGTGCTTATACAGGTTGTCGCTATTGACAGGTTTAACCCCTTCGCTGGTGGTGGTCACGATTTTCGCGTCCGAAACGACTCCACCCATGAAGAATAAAAACGTAGATAGGAAAGAAATAGGCACCAAGAACCTGGAACTAAAAAGAGACATAAATCCTCATGAGCCCCCGCTGTCGCGGGGGCTCATGAGGGTTTATGTCTCTTGCAGCTGGGTAGGGTTCGCCTCGCCCCAGCAGTGAATAGGTTAGTTGTACCAAGCTCTGGTTCCCAGCAGTGAATAGGTTAGTTGTACCAAGCTCTGGTTCCCAGCAGTGAATAGGTTAGTTGTACCAAGCTCTGGTTCCCAGCAGTGAATAGGTTAGTTGTACCAAGCTCTGGTTCCCAGCAGTGAATAGGTTAGTTGTACCAAGCTCTGGTTCCCAGCAGTGAATAGGTTAGTTGTACCAAGCTCTGGTTCCCAGCAGTGAATAGGTTAGTTGTACCAAGCTCTGGTTCCCAGCAGTGAATAGGTTAGTTGTACCAAGCTCTGGTTCCCAGCAGTGAATAGGTTAGTTGTACCAAGCTCTGGTTCCCAGCAGTGAATAGGTTAGTTGTACCAAGCTCTGGTTCCCAGCAGTGAATAGGTTAGTTGTACCAAGCTCTGGTTCCCAGCAGTGAATAGGTTAGTTGTACCAAGCTCTGGTTCCCAGCAGTGAATAGGTTAGTTGTACCAAGCTCTGGTTCCCAGCAGTGAATAGGTTAGTTGTACCAAGCTCTGGTTCCCAGCAGTGAATAGGTTAGTTGTACCAAGCTCTGGTTCCCAGCAGTGAATAGGTTAGTTGTACCAAGCTCTGGTTCCCAGCAGTGAATAGGTTAGTTGTACCAAGCTCTGGTTCCCAGCAGTGAATAGGTTAGTTGTACCAAGCTCTGGTTCCCAGCAGTGAATAGGTTAGTTGTACCAAGCTCTGGTTCCCAGCAGTGAATAGGTTAGTTGTACCAAGCTCTGGTTCCCAGCAGTGAATAGGTTAGTTGTACCAAGCTCTGGTTCCCAGCAGTGAATAGGTTAGTTGTACCAAGCTCTGGTTCCCAGCAGTGAATAGGTTAGTTGTACCAAGCTCTGGTTCCCAGCAGTGAATAGGTTAGTTGTACCAAGCTCTGGTTCCCAGCAGTGAATAGGTTAGTTGTACCAAGCTCTGGTTCCCAGCAGTGAATAGGTTAGTTGTACCAAGCTCTGGTTCCCAGCAGTGAATAGGTTAGTTGTACCAAGCTCTGGTTCCCAGCAGTGAATAGGTTAGTTGTACCAAGCTCTGGTTCCCAGCAGTGAATAGGTTAGTTGTACCAAGCTCTGGTTCCCAGCAGTGAATAGGTTAGTTGTACCAAGCTCTGGTTCCCAGCAGTGAATAGGTTAGTTGTACCAAGCTCTGGTTCCCAGCAGTGAATAGGTTAGTTGTACCAAGCTCTGGTTCCCAGCAGTGAATAGGTTAGTTGTACCAAGCTCTGGTTCCCAGCAGTGAATAGGTTAGTTGTACCAAGCTCTGGTTCCCAGCAGTGAATAGGTTAGTTGTACCAAGCTCTGGTTCCCAGCAGTGAATAGGTTAGTTGTACCAAGCTCTGGTTCCCAGCAGTGAATAGGTTAGTTGTACCAAGCTCTGGTTCCCAGCAGTGAATAGGTTAGTTGTACCAAGCTCTGGTTCCCAGCAGTGAATAGGTTAGTTGTACCAAGCTCTGGTTCCCAGCAGTGAATAGGTTAGTTGTACCAAGCTCTGGTTCCCAGCAGTGAATAGGTTAGTTGTACCAAGCTCTGGTTCCCAGCAGTGAATAGGTTAGTTGTACCAAGCTCTGGTTCCCAGCAGTGAATAGGTTAGTTGTACCAAGCTCTGGTTCCCAGCAGTGAATAGGTTAGTTGTACCAAGCTCTGGTTCCCAGCAGTGAATAGGTTAGTTGTACCAAGCTCTGGTTCCCAGCAGTGAATAGGTTAGTTGTACCAAGCTCTGGTTCCCAGCAGTGAATAGGTTAGTTGTACCAAGCTCTGGTTCCCAGCAGTGAATAGGTTAGTTCTACCAAGCTCTGGTTCCCAGCAGTGAATAGGTTAGTTGTACCAAGCTCTGGTTCCCAGCAGTTGGTGCTTGGAGTGACAAAGATATCTGTATCGTGTGGAACATGCACTTCTCGGCGACTCCTGTGACCTGAAGCATCCTTCACACACGCTGTGGACAGCAGGAGGAATTTATCACGACATGGAGTCTCCATTTTAGCAGCTAGAAATCATTTTGCATGTCCGAGTTTAGACTGGAGTCTGACAACTGCCAGACAGACGGATAGCACAGACGACTGAAATAGATGAGAGCAGGTCTGTCACGGTGGGTGCTTGATTCTACAACGGAACCTGCTCTGAGCGACCGCAGCTATTAGTGGTCACCTGTCGTTAAAGACCATCATTTTTTTTTCTTCTGTTGCATATACTTAAAGACAATTTTGTCTGCCGGATCATCATGTGTGCGTGTATGTATGTGTGTGTGTGTGTGAGTTAGAGAGAGAGTTTTCTGTTCCTTGTAAATCAATGTATGTTTGTTGTTTTGTTTTTGTATATATATTTTGTTGTTGTTGTATTTTGCTTTGTGTTTCATTACTGTGATTGTAAAGCGCCTAGAACACCTTGTGTGTGTGTGTGTGTGTGTGTGTGTGTGTGTGTGTGTGTGTGTGTGTGTGTGTGTGTGTGTGTGTGTGTGTGTGATGGTGTGTGTGTGTGTGTGTGTGTGTGTGTGTGTGTGTGTGTGTGTTCACTCTGCTAAGCTTATTTCCCTTGTATTTCTTGTTGCGTGAGTGGGTATGTTAGGGAATATATATATGTGTTGTAGGATGCAAAGTGCATGTATTTTAGTATGTCATTTGTACTGCGCCTAGAGCTTTTCTATTGAAAGTATAGGCGCCTTAAAAATATACATTATTATTATTATTATTATTATTATTATTATTATTATTATTATTATTATTATTATTATTATTATTATTATTATTATTTAGGTGTCTGTAGCTGTGACTGTGGTTGTAGCCACATATATGATGGTCTTTATTGACAGGTGACACTTTTTGCCTTTCGAGACTTCTCTTGAGAGAGTACTGTCCTTCTTTTCTTATGGAAAAGGTACGGTTGCTTAAAACAGGTCGCACTGTACATTGCTTGCTTGCAAGAAATGACCTAACTTATATATAACTTTATTTTGTAATCGTCAGCACTGTACATTGCGTGCTTGCAAGAAATGACCTAACTTATATATAACTTTATTTTGTAATCGTCAGCAGTTTTCTACTGTGTGAAGGCAAACGTTGGGCAGTCAATTTGTGTCAAAAGCACGATTTTCATTGTATTAACCCCTTTCAGCCCCGGATCCCTACAGCAGGAGATGGCCTGACCATGATAATTCAAGGGTAGTGCCAGATTAGCTTGGCGCCTGAAGGCGCCAAGCTAATCTGGCACTACCCTTGAATTATCATGGTCAAGCCATCTCCTGCAACTGGTACACAGTCGTTAGGCAACACCTCCAAAATTTGAGACATGGGAGCTTGGGGATAAAAGGGTTAAACTGAATATCTCGCTTTTCACAGATAAAAAGGACTTCCCATCTTTCCCAGTTTTGTGAAAAGCGAGATTTTAGTTTCATTACAAATCTCGCACAGCATCCTTAACGTCTTTTCGCAAAAGGGCACTGAGTCTTCTCCAAATCCTCTAGCATCCTGTAAACCACAGCCCCCGTCTATAGTAAGATGTGGCTGGGCGGCATGAGAGGACTGATGATGGACGGCTCTCGGGAACTTCTGGATAACCCTATCAAAAGACGTGTCCCCTCTGTCAAAAAGCACATGCCATTTTTATCTGCAAGTGGCATAGATCCTGATGAGCCCCTGCAGCGGCTGGAGCTCGTGGAAACATATTATTATTGTAGGCAGAGGTCGATCTAGACTCGTTGACTGGCATCGTTTCTGTGAGATGCGTATAATTTCATGTTCGATTGAAATTAAGTTGTTGTTATTGTTGTTTTTAAGCAAGACGTATAGATTCTCTGAGCCCCTGCGGATATAGGGGCACATGAGAATCTATGTCTCTTGTTGGTACACATTTAATGCTTTCTTTTAGTCGTATTTCTTCTCCCCAACACAGAGGAGCCGTGGAGATTTCAACCAAACCCGGTCCCCCTCAATCAAACCCGCATGCGTCCCCCCAAAGACCTCGCATATGAAGACGTGTCATGCGAACATTCAAGCTTGAAAAGGCACCATAGGAAATCTGTCAAGTCTCTGGACCGGCTGAATGTCTCTAGCATTCTCCGCCTGTTCCGCTGGATGGCAGACGATTGCTCTCAACGGTGAGGGAAACGTCTTCAGGCCGCATCGGCACACGCTTGTGCGCGCCACCCAGCAACGGACGATGCGGCCAGAGGGTTTTTTGCTTCTGCTGGATCGCCGCGCGAACATCCATCTTTATTCCCGGAGGGTGCTTAGCGATTGACAAGGTGGGCCGAGCCTGGTTAGCCTTTGTCACCTTCAGAGACTTTTTTTGGGGGGTGAGGGTGGAAGATGGATCGACAAGGATGGCTTAAGGGTACCACCGATTTTTCCATTGATTAAAAAAAAAAATTGTATGCGTCATTTCATGCATATGCGTCTTCATTTCAAAAGTGATAAAGTATTTTTCAATTGGCAGGTTAGGTCGACCTCACTCAGTTGGGTTTTTTTTTAATCTTTTTTTAAAAAATTTTTACCTCCGGTACTTATCTGCAGACCTGTAGGAGGAATGTCCAGTGCGCAAAGGCCATCGGGCCGACATCGGATGCCGTTGGTCTGCACACGGCAGTGCGCGGACCAACGGCGGTCGAGGTCGGCCCGATGGCCATTTGCGCTTTGGGTACACGGCAGTTCAGGAAACGTATGGACCACGATACCTCAATGGATAAAGTATGACAATTTAACAGCTCGTCTGTAAATTTACATTTTTTTTTTTTTGTTTTTATTTTGTGTGTATTATAATTATATTGTAATCTGCAATTCTAAATGCGCAGAATGTTTGCGTCACGCGGTGATGTATCCGACTTTGTTGTTGGGCATTTGTTCTCAGTTTAGCTCGATCACGAGTATGAAGCTACTAAAATACATTTTCCCGAATGGCCTCGTTAATATACGACAATTTGACAGCTTGTCTGCAAATCTACATCCGGCGTACATTACATTTGTCTGCAATTCAGTTGTGTATTTTGCAGCTGGCTAGGCACGTGATGTGCTGTGGCACGTACCGACTTTGTGTTCCACCAGCGTTGACCATTTTAGCCCAGTGCGCAAAAGGCCATCGGGCCAACGTCGGCCCCCGTCGGCCCGATGGCCTTTGCGCACTGGGTAGCTACTAGAATGCGTGTCCCCAGATGTCTTGAAATGTATGTCAAATCTACATACATTTACTTTGTGTGGATGTCTGGACAATGTAAATGTATGCAGATTGTCTGCAAATGTACATTGTGATGGGGCGATTTTTTATTTAGCTACCGTTCAAATGTTATTAGTGTATCATAAGTGTGCTACAGAGATCACATCACGAACGAGGAAGTGGGAAGCAGAATCAGGCAAGCCATCGGGCCCTATGCCGGAAGACCTATTAGTCATTATGAAAAAAATGCAAACTGAAGTGGTATGGGCATGTCACGCGTTCAACAGGGCTTGCCAAAACAATCCTCCTGCAAGGCACTGTGCAAGGAGGACGAAGGAGAGGAAGACAGAGGAAAAGATGGGAGGACAATATCTCAGAGTGAACAGGAGTGAGGCTGGGCGATAGGCTAAGAATGGCAGAGAACAGAGAAATGGAGGGAGCTGGTTGCCAAGTCATCAGTGGTGCCCCAACGGTCGGCAAGACTACGGGATAGAGATAGAGATAGAAGTGTGCTACATGTACATTATATGTGCATATACCGATAATATCCTTTAACTTTTTGTGGTTGTCCTTCGTTCTCATTGTAGTCCAGACTTAGTAATGCAATTTCCCAAGAGGGGACTAGTCTGGCATCTCTCTGCGGCGGGGTGTTTTGGGCAGGAACATGACAAGATACAGCCGATTAGGGCTGTTTTGCACGCGGCGTCTACTGACATCCCCCGCGTCTTGTCTGCACAATCCCGCAGCAAATCCACTCCATCTTAAAGAGACATAGATCCTCATGAGCCCCTGCGGATGGATGGGCTCATGAGCATCTGTGTCTCTTGCTTATGCTGGTTGGGAAATCAGACAATTGCTCACAACGTCGCGGATGTCAAAGCCTCGTATGTCTGAGGCAGTTCCCAGAGCAATGTTTAGATCGTTGTTAGTGTCAGCGACCCAAAAAACCTCAGTGTATGCAGAATCTGTAAATAGATCGCAAAGCTAGTGGAAGATACGTTGTCAAAGTTAGACCTTTTATACAGCAAGAAATTCATTTTGATTTAAACAACTTCGCTTATGACAAGGTTTGATATAACAAAAGTGAGAATATATAACCAACTTGTTCAGAGGTCCCGACAGCTCTCTATGTAATTTGCTTCGCTTATGACAAACTTCAAATAATAACAAGAAACATTGGGTCACCTGGCGATTCAGTTGTCTTATCTAGAATGTACTGCACAATGAAAATCTTACTTTTCACTAAACAGACTTATTGTCTTTTGCTTCCGAAAGGCAGAGCGGGATACGTTTTCGTCAGCCTCGGCTTTTCGTGTTAAAGATGCACAGATCTGCACGTAGCGCAGGTTTTGGATTCCACCGACGGCAGGTTTGAGTTTTCCATTTTTCCCTTCAGTCTTCAAGAACGTTACCACGAGGATCGCTTCTCAGTCAAGCGGCAAAGTCCCATGGACTGGCTGTGGGTCTTTTGCTGACTTGGAGTCAGTTGCATGAGTGAGCTTAACTCATTCTGCCCCCGCTACGCACGGCCACAGCGAGATATGACTCTACCATGACAGTTCAAGGGTGGTGGCAGATATCGCTTGGCGCCTATAGGCCTTGAACTATCGTGGTCGATCTGTCTCCTGAAATTGTAATGCAGTCCTCAAAGGATAACTCCGAAATGTGGGTATTTCGTACCTCGGGCACAAGGAGTTAGTCCAGCGCCAGCCGCAAAGCGGAGCACCTTGCTTTGAGGCTAGCGCAGGACTAAGCTCTCTCATGCAACTGGTCTATGGCGAAGCTGTGGCTGGCGCAGGACTAAGCTCTCTCATGCAACTGACCTATGGCGAAGCTGTGGCTGGCGCAGGACTAAGCTCTCTCATGCAACTGGCCTATGGCGAAGCTGTGGCTAGCTCAGGCCATGCTCATGCAACTGACCTATGGCGAAGCTGTGCTCACTCATGCAACTGGCCTATGGCGAAGCTGTGGCTGGCGCAGGACTAAGCTCTCTCATGCAAATGGCCTATGGCGAAGCTGTGGCTAGCGCAGGACTAAGCTCTCTCATGCAACTGGCCTATGGCGAAGCTGTGGCTGGCGCAGGACTAAGGTCTCTCATGCAACTGGCCTATGGTGATGTGGCTAACGCAGGACTACGCTCATGCAACTGGCCTATGGCGAAGCTGTGCTCACTCATGCAACTGGCCTATGGCGAAGCTGTGGCTAGCGCAGGACTAAGCACTCTCATGCAACTGGCCTATGGCGAAGCTGTGGCTGGCGCAGGACTAAGCTCTCTCGTGCAACTGGCCTATGGTGAAGCTCTCTCATACCGGGGTTCGCAGCATTTAATACGCAGATGAAGCAGATAGACCATGATACAAACGTAGGCTAAATTTATGTCAGTGCACTCTGCCAGTCTCTCCCACCTTTCAACTTTCCTTATCAGTTTTGAGCTCATTTTCGACCCATAAAAGAGTTTCTACTGGGTATGTCGGCCAAAGAGGGGTGTGCTTATCGCGCGGCCATCTTCACTATGAATGAGAAACTACAAGGTGGCAATTTAAGAGCAAAGCTTACATACAAACCAGTTCGAATTCCGACGAAAATGACTCCTCAGATCGTGATAAGCCTGAACCTACGTTCGTGAATTTAGTTTTGGCCCAATGTAGTGAGTTGGCCAACAAGGGCTGAGGTAGGATCGACGGCAACGTCTTTCTCACATAAATACTGTAGGCTTCGCAGTATTGTTGCTTACTGGGGAGGGATCTTATAGATTGTTAAATAAACTTGAACCTATGCTCGTGTCGGCCACACGCATTGAGTTGATCAACAATCGGGCTGACCTTGGTCGGACTACGTGTTGTCGGTTTGACTGTTGTCAGATAAGCAGGCTATGTTCGTGTCGGCACCAGGTATATTCAATTGAAGAACAATGGCCGACGACAACGGTCCGACGATAATTTGTTCAAGTTACTGGGGCGGGGGTCCTAAACTGAACTTGCATTTGTGTCGGGCACCTCACACTGGTTGCTTCCCTCGATTCGCTGCGCTGAAAGCGCGAGCGAATCTAGGGAAGCCAACCAGTGTGTCGGGTGCTTTGTCAATAGTGTATCGTCCTTACCTCCATCGGTGACGTGTGGCGTAGCGGCGGGGGGCGCGATGTGAGCACGTGATACTGGTTACCGCCCAGATCCATTTGCTTCAGAATGACCAATTATTGTTGTCTCCCTCGATTCGCTACAGCTGCTCTGCGGTAGGGAATCAAGGTAGACTGGCTGACAAGCGCTGTGAGTTGAAACAATCACTGACGAACGTGAGATCAGAGCACTACCTGAAAACGTTGCAGTACAGTGACTAATGCAGTAGACTTTAGGAATGTAAATGGCTTCTAATCACACAATCAGAAAGCTGATGACATGGTTAGCTGCAATGGTTTAGCCTCACTAACTCATAAAATGAAGCTTGTAATGATAAAACGTAGCTGGGACTGAATCCCAGTTAGTATAGGTCCAAGGGCCGACCGTCCAGCCGCCGTAGTTTTAAGTGTCGGGCATCAGTGCGCACAGCTGTGAGTCGGCCCACCCTCACGGACAGTTGCCAGGCTTACTGAGATAGGCTGGTGCTTGAGCAGCGCCAGTTCCAACCTGTTTTTCACCTAACCTTGTATCTATGCGTCGTTTGCCGTGTAGACATACCTTTTTCGTTAACGTTTATCGTTTGTGTACAGACGATCATCTAAACTGACCTTTCCATCACCCATGGCCCCTCCACGTGCACTCTGCTGATCCACACGATAATGGTACAACAGATCTGAAAGACTGAGCAGATGCCTTCCATGGAATATTCCCCTTCATCGCCAGTGGGCGCAATGTCCTTAAAACTGAAATTCAACTTCAAAGCCGGATTATCAGCCGTCAATCAGACATGTATCCAAAGTGGTTTCAACATGAGGCGTAGGTCCTCATGAGCCCACGTAGATGCGACGGCTCATGAGGATCTATACCTCTTGCAGTTGGTTCTTGTTCTCTTTTTCACGGAAGTGAAGTGGTTAAAAGGTCAGGACTTTTGGCGATGGTGAAGTGATGGTGAGGTGATGGTGAGGTGGCCGAAGACAACTTCTGCTGTGTATGATTATCTTCTATTACAGCGACAATAAAGTCATCTTGATCTTGATCTTGATCTTGATGTTTCCCCAGGAGAAATAAAGTCTGGCGCCTTCCTTCAGCGGGGTCTGGTCGGCGCGAACATCCATCGATACACGAGTGAGATTAGCCAGTCGTTTTCCATGTTGTCGGGACCCCCTCCCTTGAGTGCAGGCTAGTGTAACCCCTTCACTACCGTGACGAAGGTACTCACGACCCATCTGCAAAAGGCATAGATCCTCATGAGCCCCCGCAGTTGCGGGGGCTCATGAGGATCTATGCCTCTTGCCGACGCCTCCTTGTGTCCATCTTTCTTGGAAGGCCGGGGCTCCGGCTTTGACGTTGAATCGACAAGAATTTCAGAAACATTACTTCAGTCTGCAGTCCTCTCTCGGTGAAGTGGTGAACGCATTAGAAATGTGTGTTGCCGTTAAGAGAGCGCTTCGTGTTCGATAAGCCGGCGCAGATCTTGTTGCGGTTCTTCGCTTACTTATCGTGGATGGATCTTTGATGTTAATTCTAAAACGTTTCCGATTATGAGGCAACAGCGCTGGGCTCTGCCTGAACTTGTACTAAAAGATTTCAGAATTGACAGTGAGATTGCTGAACACGCCAAACATTACCCGGCGCGTTGTCAGAACCACTTCCCCAGCCATCTTCTCCCATATCTACAAGTGGCTCAGATTCTCATGAGCCCGTGCCACGCACGGGCTTATGAGAATCTACGCCACTTGCACTGAGAAAGTTGCCAAATCGTTTTGACTTCCATTGCTTGTCAAACGGAGGTAACCGTAAAGCGGGTTGGAGCCTGAGACTGGATGCATTGGGGCTTACGGCAATAGGCTGAAATAGCACCGTTAGTTGTTGTGTGTGTTTGGGGGTTCGTTCAAAGCATGATCGCGGAATGTTTGAATCCAAACTGAGTGAAAATGCGATAATGACACTAATGGAAAGTCTAGGCAGAGAGGCTAAGGGTAGCAGCATATTGAATCCAAACTGAGTGAAAATGCGATAACACTAATGGAAAGTCTAGGCAGAGAGGCTAAGGGTAGCAGCATATTGCTGTAAGTAGTCGGTGGTTGCACTGTGCGATGTCTACAGCCCTTGACCGCCGGAAGAAAAAAAAAGTGCTACGCCATTCAACGTAAAGAGACATAGATCCTCATGAGCCCCCGCAGTCGCAGGGGCTCATGAGGATCTATGCTTCTCGCTGAAACCACTTTGTGTCCAAGTTCCTTTGCCCACTGAGGATCTTTAGCGAAGATTACAGAGTTGAAATACCAAGTGCGCCCACTGGCAGTGAATGGGTTACGCTAACTGGCGCTGGCGCAATATATGGACATACCATGATAGTTCAAGGGTGGCGCCAACATAGCTAGGCGCCTTGAATGACGTAAAAGCATGGCTCTTTTATGCGGCTAAATGTTCTGCCACCACTCTCGAACTATCATGTTATGTTTGATCTTCGTGTCTCCTCAGTTGAAGTTCAATCTTGTATGGACAACTCTCAACTTTAAGACTATTATGTTTTCACTTTTACTTCACGGCTCAATATTTTTTCAAGTTTTTGGGACGTGATGCATACGCGGATTGAACTTTGCAACTTTGTGGGTGATTCACGTGCTCCGAGCTAATAGGGTCAACACACCAGATACTGGCAATTACAAGGGAGAAGAAAAACAGACTCGTACAAGCCGGCCGAGGCAGGCCGCTGGCACTCATAAGGATCTATGTTTTACGGAGCTGGACTGGGAGGCTGGTTGTTTCTTCCGGACGATTGGAAGCATCGTATTGACGACGCACATGAGCGTGGCAATAGGCAGGTCGGAACTCAGCGCTGGAATTTGCTACGGTAGTTTGTAGTACGTGCCTTTTGATGATTAAGTTTTGCTGATATTTTCTCACTCAGCACTACCACATCTACAAGAGGCATAGATCCTCATGAGCCCCTGCATTCGCAGGGGCTCATGAGGATCTATGCTTCTTGCTGTGTTTAGTCGGCATCGAGTTTTCCGACTCCGGACGGGGGCATGTTCTTTGGAACACGAGGCTGTTGGAGATTGATTTGGGGGCGCAGGCCGTGTCTGCTCCACGCTATTTTTCAATCGATTTCACATGTAGGTAAACACAAAGCGAGGCGCATCTGCATTGAGGAGAACATTTTGTAAATAGACTACGCAAAAAAATATGTACTGGTTCGTGGATGGGTGAAAGGTTTTACGAAGAGATGAACAGATGGATACGGATTGGTGAATAGGATGGCGAGACTGGATGGATGTACGGATGGACGAACGGGTGGATGGATGGATGGACGGACGGACGGACGGACGGATGGACGGATGGATGGATGGACGGACTGACGGACGGACGGACGGATGGATGGATGGATGGAAGTAAAATGCAATATAACATGGAATATGCCGCCTTGAAAGCAAGGGCCGAGAAGATGTTTTGCACAACAACAACACAACACCCCCCTACCACCCCTCCCCCCCCCCCCCCACCACCACCACCACCACCCACCCCCTCTCTCCCCACCCCCCCCCCCCCCGCCAGAAAAAAACAACAAAACAAACAACAAAAAACTGAGTGGTTGGTAAGTTTTGTCATAATAATTGTTCTTATTTTTGCAAATGCAGAGTCGCACGCAATACCTGAATACAATTATCTTTCACATTTTTCCTCATTTGTCTCCCTTTCCACCATTCCCTCCCACCCTATCAAAAAACGATCTCGTGCAAAAAAACAACAACAACAAAAAAAAAATAAATAAATAAAAATAAATCTCCAGACAAGAAGTGCCTCTGAATCCCAGGACGATCCCGATGTCAGACGTAGCAGCACCGACGATGTATGGTGTTCTGTCTCTGTCATAATCGTCGATTGACACAGTGCACCCGCGGTCCCATGCGACATTTGTTTTTGTCTGCAGGCAAAATCCGTATCTGCTGTTTTTGCAATGTCATGAAAGATTCCCGTGTCCCAGCCCACTGAACACATCAGATAAAGCATTCGAGACGTGTCGCTTGCGGGTACGCGGCAAAAGCCGCGTACCCGCAAGCGACACGTCTCGAATGAACTGACACGTCTGTCCCTGATACGTTCACTGCAGTAGGAGATGGATGGACAGTGACACTTGGAGAGTAGACACTATCTGGTCCATATCCTGCAACTGGTGGTGAGTTCTAAGCA
>BTPG01000003.1:243843055-243903055 GCA_036245525.1 Semisulcospira habei
CCCCCACCTCAATCGTCTTCCTCCTACACACACACACACACACTTTCCCGCCTTAACGTTCTCAGTGCCTGAGAAATTTCGAATGTAAATGTGTGTGGCATGGATAGGCTTCATAAAGCCCCCCCCCCCCCCCCAACCTGTGTCAGCTCTTGAAGATCAATGTCTCTAGCAGGTGAAATAGTGTTTTCAGTAGTTGCACCCAAGCCTTGTCGGTGCCTGAGAAAAGCAGATGCACATGTTTGCAGCATGTCTCCACCATGACCCTTGCAATTGGGTCGCCTCATGAAGACCCATGTCTTTGGCAGGTGGGATGGGTCTCTCCCCCCCCCCTCCCACCCCAAGTTTTGTACCCAAACCCCCTCTCAGCGCCAGAGAAATACAGAATAATGAATTGAACAAGATAGATCCTCATGAGCCCCCGCTCATGAGGATCTATGTTTCTTGGAGTTTGCTAGAGTTCGCAGTTGACAAGAAGCATGGTATGTCAATATTGGTTAGCTGCTGCTGCTCTGGCTTCTTCATCTGTGCGCATGCCAGTGTCGACTGTCATCGCTGTGATTTACTCAGGCGATGATTAACCTCCTTCAAGGAAAATGATGGATTGGCGCGTGGATCTCTCTCTCTCTCTCTCTCTCTCTCTCTCTCTCTCTCTCTCTCTCTCTCTCTCTCTCTCTCTCTCTCTCTCTCTCTCTCTCTCTCTCTGTGTGTTTGCGTGTGTGTGTGTGTGTGTGTGTGTGTGTGTGTGTGTGTGTGTGTGTGTGTGTGTTGTATAAGATGAATGTTAAGTGTTACTATTATTTTGTGTATATATATTTTTTAAGTTTATTATTATTTTGTTTTTATTTTTTTAAACATTGTTGTTGCATGAAATGTGTGTAAATATAATGTCTCTAACTATTTTATATTGTAGATGTTAACAACGGCAAGTTTGTAAAATGACGATTTGTTTCTGTCAAAACTTTTTACCGTTGATAAATAAAGTTTCATCATCATCATCATCATCATCTCTCTCTCTCTCTGTCTCTCTGTCTGTCTGTCTGTCTGTCTGTCTGTCTCTCTCTCTCTCTCTCTCTCTCTCTCTCTCTCTCTCTCTCTCTCTCTCTCTCTCTCTCTCTCTCTCTCTCTCCTCTCTCTCTCTCTCTCTCTCTCTCTCTCTCTCTCTCTGCAGGCTGTGTTTTCCAAAACCTTAGTCAATAGGAGCACTGGGAGTTTCTTTGACACAGTTAATTATGTCGGCCTAAGTAATGACCCGACTAACCTCTATATAACACTCGTTATTCTGAGCATACATGGACCGTCACATCGTCGTCGATGCTGCTAGCCGTAGATCAATACTGGAAACATAAATTAAACCTGCTCTCAAGGAAATACTTTTGTGCTGACGTGGCACTTAGCTGCTTGTCGACTTTAATTTGATCCTAATGGAATGCGCCTTCAGGATCGTTTGATAGTCAGAGAATACATTTTTTTTTTTTTTGGTTGTTTTTAAATTTGTAAACATCAGTCCAGAGAGTTAAATCGGAGAAGGAAAAGAAGTAAGTACATGTGCAATCTAGCAAAAGACCTGAAGTTCAGAGGGTTGTTCCCCCCCCCCCTTTCCCCCCCCCCCCCCCAACGCTGTTGTTCCCGGGCCGACGTCCGCCCGACTATCTTGTGCGCATTGGGTTTTTCGTTTTAGTTTCGTTTGTTTATTCTCCATTTTATCTCATGTAATTTAACTTTCATTCCTTCTGCGAATGAATGAAGATAAGTAGCGGCTGATCTCTTTATTTGTTTGTCATATTTGACAAAGGGTATTTACCCGAAATATATTATTAATAAATTGTGTTGTGCCAGTCTTTTCTAAGCGTGTTTCTTTCTCCGTTGGGTACTTCTTTGCATGTAATTTGTGATGCTCGGGAGATTATTCACACACACATATATATATATATATATATATATATATATATATATATATATATATATATATATATATATATATATATATATATATATATATATATATATATATATATATATATATATTATAATCCTAACGTGCGCACAACCTGATTTGCACAGCTGTGGGAAGCACATTTGTCAAGGTGATTCTTGCATGAATCTCGTCAACAACACAAATAATGCTACCGACAGCCGAAGCGACACCTACAAACACATGGGCTGACTACCATCGGCTTAGATTAGCTCGAATCAACTCGCCGTGAGAAGCAAGGCCTTTGCAGACTTCTCGGCGACAAACGTCCGAGTGACTGTTAAGCTACTCGCCTGACCTGGAACAGCCCATAATATAGTTAGTCAAGTACTTCTGTTAAGCTGTCAGGGTCGAATTGCCTTCTGCAGCCGGCCCTCACAGTAGCAGAATTAATGACCGTCATCTACAGTAGTCGCTGTGCCGGGTTCCGAGTTGAAATAATACCCTGTGACATAAACGGCACTGTCTGGTACTGATCGGCGGCGCCACAACGACCCATCTTAAAGAGACAAAGATTCTCATCAGCCCTTGCAGTCGTATGGTCTCATGATAATCTATGCCTCTTGTTGACCTACACAGGCTCCAACTGTCCCTCGAATTGAGTAGTTGTTTGGGGTAAAGCGGTAGACTGGCACGAGACGGTATCGGGGTAGAATGCTAAATCAAGTCATTATTTTCTTGGCCTTACTGCGACTGTCGTTCTACCATTGATTTAGTGGCACAGTACCATTATAATGTCTCTTTTCCGTTGATCTCAGGCTTGAAGGTACAGTTATTTTGTCCTTTTTTTTCCCCCCGTGGACTTCATGCAATGTACCATTGCTTTGTCTTTTTACCGTGAATTTTATGCAAAGTACCATTATGTTGTCCTTTTACCATGGACTTCATGCGAAGTATCATTATTTTGTCTTTTTACCGTGGATGTTATGCAAAATACCATTACGTTGTCTTTTTACCATGGACGTATTGGAAAGTATCATTATTTTGTCTCTTTACCGTTGGCCTCAGGCTTGAATGTATAATTATTTTGTCTTTTTTTCCCGTGGACTTCAAGCAAAGTATCATTGCTTTGTCTTTTTACCGTGAACTTTATGCAAAGTGCCATTACGTTGTCTTTTTACCATGGACTTATTGCAAAGTATCGTTATTTTGTCTCTTTACCGTTGACCTCAGGTTTGAAAGTACAATTATATTTTGTCTTTTTTTTTTTTCCCGTGGACTTCATGCAAAGTACCATTGTTTTGTCTTTTTACCGTGAACTTTATGCAAAGTGCCATTACGTTGTCTTTTTACCATGGACTTATTGCAAAGTATCGTTATTTTGTCTCTTTACCGTTGACCTCAGGTTTGAAAGTACAATTATATTTTGTCTTTTTTTTTTTCCCCGTGGACTTCATGCAAAGTACCATTGTTTTGTCTTTTTACCGTGAACTTTATACAAAGTGCCATTACGTTGTCTTTTTACCATGGACTTATTGCAAAGTATCGTTATTTTGTCTCTTTACCACTGGCTTGACGCAGTACCGTTATTTTGTCTGGTGACCATAGACGTATTACAAAATATCATAACACATCCAGGACCGAAATCACTAAATTTTAAAGTTGCCCTCGGAGGGACTGTATTACAATTATAGAGACAGCTCGAACATGATAGTTTAAGGGTGGTGCCAGAATAGCTTGGCGCCTATGGGCGCCAAGCTATTCTGGCACCACCCTTGAACTATCGTGCTCGACCCATGTCTTGCTGTGGTGTGTCGGGGCTGAATAAGATAGTTACTGAACCTGGATCGACCCGGAAAGCAAAAGGGTGGTGCCTAAATTAGCTGGGCATTTGCGAGTGCTCACGAGGATCCCTGTCTCTTGCTGACATCATTTCGTATACAAGGGAGCCGGGATGGTCACGTGGTAGAGTGTTGGACTCTCGTCGGAAAGGTCGCGAGTTGGAACTGACCAAGTTGGGTTCAAATTTACTGAAACCTCCTTTCGATGTCGCGTCTTTGAAATCGCCTTCGTGGTGGACAAAGTCATTAAGCCCTAAGCGGTTAAAGGCATTAACTTTGCGTCCACGTTCCTTAGACGGTCGGGTGCCGTTTGACTGTGAATTAATAACGATTTCAGAAACACGGGCTGCGTCCTCTGACAGTGAATGCGATATTCACACGGGTCTCTCTTGTAGATTTTTTTAACGGTGTAGCGTGTACTCAATGCTTTGACAGCAAATGTCATGAGATGTCTCAATACGTCTGAGGACCGGGCACAACCGACTCAATTTCCACCTGCACAGACGCTTTCCCCTGTGCCCTTGTGGAGAAGCAGAGCAGACCACACAGCACTTCCTCCAGGACTGTGGGAACCACCAGCTGCTGAGGGAGGAGATATTTACGGCCGAAGCCCGCCACTCTACAAGAGAAACTGTACGGGCCTGTGAAGGCGCTATAGAAGACCACAGATTTCATTTTGAGAGCCAACCTCCAAGTGTGACGGCGTTCGAGAAGAAGAAGAAGAAGAAGAAGAAGAAGTCTCAATACGTAAGCCTATCATTTTAAACGCCGTGTTGAGGCCGTGAAACAATCAGCAAACTTTAACCCGTTCAGTGCCCGATGACGGAAACGGTGTTTCTGCAGTCCTCGTCAATTCAACATCAACACGCCCTAGCTGTCCTAAGGGACATGGTTTCCGAATGGTGTCAGCAAGAGACATAGATCCTCATGAGCCCCCGCAACTGCGGTACCTTTTGCAGTTGGTTGAATTCAAATTTTCTCGGCACTAAACAAGTTAAAGGTTAAACCTGTTTTCTCAACAAAACAATCTTTCATTTACGGGGATGGGGGGGGGGGGGTGGATGGGGGTGGGGGGAGGGGTGGAGGAGGGAAGGGGGTGGGGGGAATGGTGGAGGAGGGAAGGGGGGACAGATTAGCAGGGAGTCCCTCGCTGGGGCTCACAGCAGCCAAATGTGATGGAGAACCTCTGACGGGTGACTGGACGCGCGAGCGGCTGGTCCGGACTCTCCCGATCTTGATGGATGGTTAATCACGGAGCTATTCATTGATCCAGGGCAAAGACAATGCTGTCCCGCGCTGGTCCTTCCGTCCCGCAAGAGGCATAGATTCGCATCAGCCCCTGCTTTGTAGGGGCTGATGTGAATCTGTCCCTCTTGCCGACGGATGTTTGGTCCAGTCGTTGTTGAGACTGAGGGTGTCACTGTCGATCGAGAGAAAAGACGAGGACTCACTGTTGGCTGCGAGAAACCGAATGGTCAATTCAGAACGAAAACAGAAAAAGTTCTTGTGCTTTTAAACGTGTGCGCGATCGTCAACAAAGTTCCATGGTTCTGGTCTCACTTTACTTTAAGCGTTTTCTTTTTCTGTTATTAAAAGCATCCGACAATTTTGGTCTTATTGGTCAACCTATCTTCTGTAAATAGTGCTCAACTCATTCTACTCCAACACCGAAAACCCCAAATTTTGCCGTTGTCCTCTGAAGACTGCATTGCAGTGCAGGACACAGATCGATCATGATAGTTCAAGGCTGATGCTAGAATAGCTTGGCGCCCATAGGTAGGGGTTTGAATGCGAAAATATGCCGATGAACAGATTATCAATGATGGCTTGTCTCAAATCCGTGTAAATGGGCACATTCCCCTCCGCCCCCTCCCCCCCCCCCCCCCCCAACACACACTTTTTTGCACAGCGATGATGATGATGATGATGCTGAAACGTTTTTATTCAGGATAAAGTTTTAGGCATGCGAATACCTCTCTTACAAATTGTCTTGCTACACTACACACATATATACACACAATAAAATATTAAAACAACAACAACATAATATCAAGAACATTTAAATGTACGAAAAGCATAAAATACGAAAAAAAAAAACAACAACAAAAAACCCACAGAGGTTTGGTTATTTGGTTTTAACGACGAGCAGGCGACTAAGGCTATCTCTCGGCGGGGGAACCTACAGAAGAGAAAGGGCAGAATCTGTTTTTTTTTGTTTGCGACAATCAACTTCATAAGTTCACTCAGCCCTTTTATGCAGCACAAATTGTAAAACTCGCCGTACACGTATATAAAGAAGGTATTTCGAACTATAAGTCTGTATTTTGTGGAGTAGGGGCCAGTTGCATGAGCGAGCTTAGTCCTGCGCCAGCCACTAAGCAAGGTGCGCCGCTATAGCGGCGCACCTTGCTTAGTGACTGGTGCAGGATTAAGCACTCTCATCCAACGGGCCCCTGGTCCTTACAAAAAGTCACTTCATACCCACAGGCAACACCCGCTCGTCAGTTACTTTGTGCATACGGTCTTGATCAGAAGTCTAGACCTGACACTACTCCGCCGCACGAAACTTGTGATCTCGCCACACGAGGGCCGACTGAAGTGTGAAATTAACTCAGCTGGCTTTGGGGCCGGGAACATTGATTTCTGGTTTGATGAACTTACACAAAGGGGAAGGGTCTGGAAGTGTGTCTGTGATGACGGTTTGGGTTATAATTTCCTAAAAATAAAGACGCTGTCCTCACGACTCACACACTCCAACATAGACACAACGGGGGTTCTTATTACCTATATTTGAGACTCATGTCTGTGACCGCAGGGGAAGGGAATCTTTTTTTATGCAATATTTTCGTGGCCCTGACTGGTTCCGAAACTCTCGCAGAACAAAATTCGACTTCCTCCCCCTGTGTTGTGACTTTTTTTTTTTTTTTTTTACACCATTGTCATAATGTGGCTAAAACCGTACGCGCGCATGTGATCCCAACGAAACAAAATTTGTCGGCTAGACTGACACAATAAAGTTTTTGAATTGAATTGAATTGAATTGAAACTTGTCAACTATTTCTTCAAAAACCTTAGCAAATAGTTTGCATGTATTTTAACACATTCTGCCTCAGGACCGAAACCCCCAGATTTTGAAGTTGCCCTCTGAAGGACTGTATTACAATTCTAGAGACAGATCGAGCATGATAGTTCAAGGGTGGTGCCAGAATAGCTTGGCGCCTATGGGCGCCAAGCTACTCTGGCACCACCCGTGAACTATCATGCTCGATACATGTCTCGCTGTGGTGTGTCCTGGGCTGAATGAGTAAAGGTAACCCCCGGGTTCCGTTCAGACGGTACCGGAATAATAGTAATCAGTTCTGAAATGTTTTAATTCGTCACACAGACAGAAAATTGTATTTGTTGGAACGTCGATTTGGCGATTCTCTAAATGGAAGGCCCTTTGTACATTCGCGAAAGCTCAAGACGATCCGCAAAAAAAAAGTCTCAATCATCCGGCAATATTTATTTCTGTTCCAGCTGGTTTATCTTTGCACGTTCATGTTTGCGTGAACTTTGTACAGTGCGGCCAATTTGGAAAGAGCTACGTTCGCAGGATTCATTTGGGTGTTGATCTGTGACTTTCACGTCTTACTGCGGATATCCATAGCCCACAATCGCCGACTCTCTTGTTGGGTTTGTTGCGTGTGCTAAAGAAAACACGTTTGCTCGATATATCCCATGAATAGCATCCGTGGTATGGTTTACCTTGCCTATTTTTGTTTGTTTTGTTTTCAAAACTAAGTCTGGCGAACATGCACACTATCTTCAGCGGCAACATCCTAGAAACGTGGTGGAGAACAAGCCAGCTAAATGCACTTTTGATTGCTAGTATCAACAGAATATCCTTTCAGAGTTCCTCTTTATCCAGAACTGAAAGATTTTCAGTTGTTACGGGTACTCACTGTTGCAGATCACACCCTCCCTTGTCATTGTTTTGGAATACCTTAACCCCTTCCATGCCACTCGTCGCGGCTTGCTTTTCTGAAATCTTTATTAACCCTTTGGCTATCAGTAGCGGTTTTTTTTTCCTACAGGAAATTGTGCGACAAGCAGCGCTTCCTACAGCCTAATGCCAAAGAACTCAACTTCTTTTGGAATAAGCAGTCAAAGTGGGGCCAGCACTAGGCATGGATCCTCATGAGCCCCCGCATCTACGGGGGCTCATGAGGATCTATGCCTCTTGCGTTTGGGTATAACTCGTCGAATCCCAGCACTGATGGGGTTCACCATTACGTAAACGCGTGTGCGTTTTTTTTTCCCGCTCGTTTTATTCTCGTTACGTAATCGCTGTGGCAGAATTCAAACGCCTACTCTTTGCTTTGTCCCTGGGTGACTTCAATTATCAACGTAAACTTGTGTACTTTGTTATCGAATGGGCGTGCGTGAAAAAAAAAAAATGGAACTGAGCGTAGGCGGAAGTTGCGTAGTTTGAACATAGGACACCGGTCGTAGCCATGTTCATGTCGGAGCGATCTGGATTTAAACATTGTTGACGGTATTTGAAAAGACGTTGAACGCTCACGCGCTGCAATTAGCTGACGTATTGACAATGAAAACGTGAACACTTGTAAATACAGAACCCTTGGAACATCGCGAACACCCACGTTGAATCCTCGACAGAGAACTACAGAACATTTCGCTTATAAACAACGAGCAAAGTTTGGGCCCCCGCTCCTTCTCCGTCTACGGTCCATCCACCTGGAACACTCTCCCACTCTGTCTTCTCCGTCAGAAACACTCTCTCTCTCCTCCTTCCAGTGCGCCCTCAAAACTCAACTCTTCTAACACTTCTGGCACTATAACATCCCCCACCCCAAGCTGACTGTCGTAATGTATTTGTGCTACTTGAGTCATTGTCTAAAGCGAGCGCATGCGTGCGCGAGTTGTGAGTGCGCGCTTAGAGTTATAATTATTGTAAGACAAGCGCATTATAAATACCGTAAGTATTATTATTAATCTTAGGTGGGATATAGTAAACGCCGGCTATTTCAAATGTCCACGTTGTACCTTTTCTAAGTGCATGTATATTACTGGACTTGCAAACTTCGGGTATAATGACGAATGTTTTTTTGTTTTTTTTTTTTTTTTTTTTTTGTATCCTGTGTTGTGTTGTATGCGAAGTTCTTGAGACGGATCTAGCTGCTGTGTTAGCGCAAAGTGAGTGCCAAATTGGACGGTTGTCAAGTCAGTTAACCCATTTATGCCGGACGCACTACATCACTCTTGGCGCCTGATGGCGCCAAGTTAATCTGGCACTACCCTTGAATTATCATGGTCGATCCATCTCCTGCAACTGGTACATATTCGTTAGGTGACATCTCCGGAATTTGGGGTTCAATGGGTTAAGTACCATCTGTGTGCCATTGTAGTCACTCCATCTACCGCAACTGGCTGTTGAAATAAAAGAAACACTGAAACATTCTTGTCTCCTACGCCGTCCTGTAGTTGCGCCACACCTTTCCCTGCACGACTGATGTGCATGATGTGTCACGTGAAGCCAAAAAGTCATTAGGTCTAGTTTAAGTGTAAAGCGAGATTTTCATGGTGACGTAATGACAATCTAGCTGTTCACAAAAATTGAGTTGTTGTCTTTTGCCGTTCACACGACAGTCAGATCATCAACACGGCGTTGGCTTTCGCTTGACATTGTCATTTCACTCGACTTGCACTCCCCCTGGTCAGACCTTTCCCCCAGCAAAAGACTCAGACCATCATGAACGCCTGCAGCAGATTCTGCCTATGAATATCTACAGGGTTTATCGGTCCCACTTACGTCTA
The DNA here is from genome assembly GCA_036245525.1 of Semisulcospira habei. Classification (NCBI taxonomy): domain Eukaryota; kingdom Metazoa; phylum Mollusca; class Gastropoda; family Semisulcospiridae; genus Semisulcospira; species Semisulcospira habei. The sequence goes on from BTPG01000003.1 coordinate 243,852,629, forward strand.
TAGTTTGAGGACGTTGAGGTGAATTTCCCATCTGCGATTGTTTGTGTAAGCTCAGCATCGGAAAGCAATCAAAATGAAACACAATTCCATTGAAATGGGCATCCTTTTCACTTAAGTTCAGCGACACGTGAGACAGGTAGGCCTGTACCTCAGTATTGTTCACTCTACTGCGTAGACGCGAATAGACAGAACATCTCTTTGTTTGTGTGTATGAAAAGCAGTATTTTCATTGTATTACAATGAAAATCTTGCTTTTCACAAAAATGGACTTGCTGTGTTTTGCCTTCACAGCGGACAGCACTGTCAGTGACGCTTGACCTCAGGAATGACTCGAAATGGGCATTTCAATTCAGCGAACATAGTCTTCCGCCCAGGAGTCGATACGGCTATGTACATGAACGGCTGCACTTCTCGTACGAATTGCTCCGATGGCAGTTCAGCGCCCACGATCATCTTCTATTTTAGGCCGTGCGAAGATTAACATCTTCGCTGCCAGAGATCGCGTATTGCGCGCCTGACGCGACTGCGCACTGGCCGTCGCTCGCGTGAAGAAGTCAGCTGTGCTTAGGACAACAACAGTATCATCATTAACTCATTCAGCCCGATGCCCGTATTTCCCAAATTTTGGAGGCGTCATCTAATGACTATGCACCAGTTGAAGGAGATGGATCGACCGTGGTAATTCAAGGGCAGTGCCAGATTAGCTTGGCGCCGATAGGCGCCAAGCTAATCTGGCACTACCCTTGAATTATCATGGTCGACCCGTCTCCTGCTGTAGGGCGTCAGGGCTGAATGGAATGTCACTAGTTCATTTCTCCAGCCATGCCGGCACAATTCATCACCACTGTCACGTGTATGTGTTTGTGTGTGTGTGTGTGTGTGTGTGTGTGTGTGTGTGTGCGCGCGCGCACGTGTTGTGCGTGTGTGTGTGTGTGTGTGTGCGTGTTGGCTGTTTAGCCTTTTCATTGTATCAGCGCTTAGAGCTACTTTTCGAATAAGCGCTTAACAAATCTCCTTTATTATTATTATTATTCATGGGTTAACCTACGACTAGCAAGAGACACTGAACCCTTATGAGCCCCCGCTGTCGCGGTGAGGGTTCATTTCTCTTGCAGCTGGGTAGCGTTCGCCTTGCCCCGGCAGTTTCAGGGGTTTCGTTAGCGTTTTTTTTAAAAATAATAATAATAATAATAATAATAATAATAAAGGTAATTTGTATAGCGCCTAATCACCAAGGTGCTCTAGGCGCTTTAAAATCACCGTAATGAAACACAAAGCAAACTATAAAAACAAACACATACAGCAACAACAAAACAACAAACATACATTGATTTGCAAGGAGCAAAAAACTCGCGCACGCACACACAAACACACACACAAACACACACACACACACACACACACACACACACACACACACACACACACACATACACACACACACCGCATGATGAGCCGGCAGACAAGATGGTCTTTAAGTATATGCAACAGAAAAAAAGGTGTGTTTTAAGCTTGGATTTAAATGGAGAGAGATGATGAGTGACGCATGTCAGCTGGGAGGGCGTTCCATGTAATGGGACCAAAATACGAAAATGCACGATGACCTTGACCTTTTTGTCGCGACAATTCCTGCAGGAATCATGGCGACATGAAGCGCCACAGACAGTCAAAACCGTGACACTGCCGAGAAAATGCGCACACGGCTCGGGTACCAGAGAGTCAAGAAGCATGGTCCATCATGAGCCCCCCCCCCCCCCCCACCCCACCCACCCCCACCCTACCCCCGTATATAGTACACCTACGCTGTCCTATTATCCCTTATCATTCAGAATACACCAGTGTGTGAAATAAGCTTGACTAAAATAGTTCAAGGGTAGTGCCAGAATAGCTTGGCGCCTCTAGGCGCCAAGATATTCTGGCACCACCCTTGAACTAAAGCCGTTGGTCTATATCCTTATCTGTAAGTAATATAATGTAGCTTGCATAATTATGTCAGTGTACAAATTTGAAGCTTTTAGCCTCGGTATGACATGGGTTAAACAACCCACGCTGCCCTATTAACTCGCTGTGCCCGAGGTACGAAATACCCACACTTTTGGAGTTATCCTCTCAGGACTGCATTACAATTCAGGAGATCGATCGACCATCATGGTCAAGCCATATCTTGCTGTGGTGAGTCGCGGACAGAATGAGTCAAGGCAAAAGACACGTCTATTTTTTGTGAAATGCCAGATTTTCATTGTAATGCAATGAAAATTTCGCTTTTCACAAAAAAATGGACTCATATTCATTTGCCTCCCTGCGGAAGGATAGGTTACACGACGCAGATTGTATTTGCAATGGTTTCAAACGCCTTAACTAATTCAGCCCTGAAGGCACTATAGCAGGAGATGGATCGACCATGATAATTCAAGGGTAGTGCCAGATTAGCTTGGCGCCCGTCGGCGCCAAGCTAATCTGGCACTGCCCTTGAATTATCATGGTCGATCTATCTCCTGCAACAAGTGCATAGTCGTTAGATGACGCCTGCAAAAGTTTGGAAATACGGCCGTCGGGCTGAATGAGTTAATTGTGTCGTGTCGGGTTGCGATTTGTAACTACAATCTTCAAGAGACAGTTTACTGTAGCCCACTGCGTATACTGAGCCCGTTACGTTTACGCTGAGCCCCCCCCCCCCCCTCCCCCTGTGTCCCCAACAAGAGAGCAAGAGAGAGTTTACGCTGAGACCCCCCCCCTCCCCATCACTCCCCCAACAAGAAAGAGTTTACGCTGAGCCTCCCCCCTCCCCCTCACTCCCCCAACAGGAGAGAGTTTACGCTGAGCCCCCCCCCCCCCCTCTCACTCCCCCAACAAGAGAGAGTTTACACTGAGCCCCCCCCCCCCCCTCCCCGAAACAAGAGAGAGTTTACGCTGAGCCGCCCCCCCCCCCTCCCCATCACTCCCCCCAAAAGAGAGAGTTTACATTGAGCCCCGCCCCCTCCTCCTCACTCCGACATCAAGAGAGAGTTTACGCTGAGCCCCCCCCCCCCCCCCTTCCCCCTCACTCCTACAACAAGAGACAATTTAAGCTGAGCACCCCCCCCTTCCCCCTCACTCCCCCAACAGGAGAGAATTTACGCTGAGCCCCTCCCCCTCTCCCCTCACTCCTCCAACAAGAGAGAGTTTACGCTGAGCCCCCCCCCCCCCCTCCCCATCACTCCCCCTAAAAGAAAGAGTTTACGCTGAGCCCCGCCCCCCACCCCCCTTCCCCCTCACTCCCCCAACAAGAGAAAATTTACGCTGAGCCCCCCCCCCTTCCCCCTCACTCCCCCCAAAAGAGAGAGTTTACGCTAAGGCCCTCCCCCTCTCTCCCCCAACAAGTGAGAGTTACGCTGAGCCCCCGCCCGTCCCCCTCACTCCCCCCAACAAGAGAGAGTTTACGCTCAGCCCCAACCCCCTCCCCAAACAAGAGAGAGTTTACCCTCAGCCCCAACCCCACCCCCCTTCCCCCTCACTCCCCCAACAAGAGAAAATTTACGCTGAGCCCCCCCCCCCCCCTTCCTCCTCACTCCCCCCAAAAGAGAGAGTTTACGCTAAGGCCCTCCCTCCTCCCCCTCTCTCCCCCAACAAGTGAGAGTTACGCTGAGCCCCCGCCCGTCCCCCTCACTCCCCCAACAAGAGAGAGTTTACGCTCAGCCCCAACCGCTTCCCCCAACAAGAGAGAGTTTACGCTGAGCCCCAACCCCCTCCCCCAACAAGAGAGAGTTTACGCTGAGCCCCTCCCCCCCCCTCCCCAACAAGATAAAGTTTATGCTGGGCCCCCCTCCCCCTCCCCTCCCCCAACAAGAGAGTGTTTACGCTGAGCCCCCCCCCCTCCCCCTCACTCCCCCAAGAGAGAGTTTACGCTGAGCCCCCCACCCTCTCACTCCCCCAACAGAGAGAGTTTACGCTGAGCTCCCCACCTCCACCTCACTCCCCCAACAAGAGAGAGTTTACGCTGAGCAACCCCCCTCTCCCCCAACAAGAGAGAGTTTACGCTGAGCCCTCCCCCCTCCTCCTCACATCCCCCAACAAGAGAGAGTTTACGCTGAGCCCTCCCCCCTCCCCGCCCCCGTCCCCCAAGAGATAGTTTACCTTGACCCTCCCCCCCCTTCCCCAACAAGAGATAGAGTTATGCTGGGCCCTCCTCCCCCCTTCCCCGAACAAGAAAGAATTTACGCTGACCCCCCCCCCCCCCCCCCCCCCGACAAGTGAAAGATTTTACACTGAGCCCACCCCCTCCCCACGAACAAAAAAAAGATTTTACACTGAGCACCCCCCCCCCCTCCCCCCCGAACAAAAGATAGAGTTTACGCTGAGCCCCCTCCCCCCTCCCCCAACGAAAGATCGAGCTTACGCTAAGCCCCCCCCCCCCTCCCCAACAAGAGATAGAGTTTACGCTGAGCCCCTCCCTCAACAAGAGATATAGTTTATGCTGAATCCCCCCCAAAAAAAAAACAAAAAAAAAAACAAAAAAGAAAAGAAAATGAGTTCACGCTTCCCCCCCCCCCCCCATAATAAGTGATAGTTTACGCTGAGCCACTCACCCCCAACAAGAAATAGAGTTTATGCTGAGCCCCCCCTCCCCCCCCCCAACAAGAGATGGAGTTTACGCTTAGCCCCGCCGCCACGCCCCCCGCCCCCCCAACAAGAGGGAATTTACGCTGAGCCCCCCCCCCCCCCCGTCCCCCAAGAGATAGTTTACCTTGATCCCCCCTCCCTTCCCCAACAAGAGATAGAGCTATGCTGAGCCCTCCTCCCCCCTTCCCCTAACAAGAATGAATTTACGCTGAGCCCCCCCCCCCCCTCCCCAACAAAAGATAGATTTTACACTGAGCCCACCCCTTCCCCCTGAGTAAAAAAAAAATTTGTACACTGAGCCCCCCCCCCCCCCCCCCCCGAACAAAAGATAGAGTTTACGCTGAGCCCCCCCCCCCCTCTCCCGCCCCCTCCCCCAACAAAAGATCTAGCTTACGCTGAGCCCCCCCCCCCTCCCCAACAAAAGATAGATTTTACACTGAGCCCACCCCCTCCCCCCCCCCCGAACAAAAAAAAAAAGATTTTACACTGAGCCTACCCCTTCCCCCTGAGTAAAAAAAAAAAAAAGATTTTACACTGAGCCCCCCCCTCCCCCCCCCCCCCCCCGAACAAAAGATAGAGTTTACGCTGAGCCCCGCCCCCCTCTCCCGCCCCTCCCCCAACAAAAGATCGAGCTTACGCTGAGCCCCCCCCCCCTCCCCCAACAAGAGATATAGTTTATGCTGCCCTCCCCCCCCCCCCCCCCAACAAGAAAATGAGTTCACGCTGAGCCCCCCCCCCCCCCCTAATAAGTGATAGTTTACGCTGAGCCATTCGTCCCCAACAAGAGATAAGAGTTTATGCAGAGCCCCCCCCCCCCCCCTTAATAAGTGATAGTTTACGCTGAGCCATTCGTCCCCAACAAGAGATAAGAGTTTATGCTGAGCCCCCCCCCCCCCCTCCCCCCCAAATAAGTGATAGTTTTGCGCTGAGCCATTCGTCCCCAACAAGAGATAAGAGTTTATGCTGAGCCCCCCCCCCCCCCCCCTACCGCCTAACAAGATAGAGTTTACGCTGAACGCAAACAAGAGCCTCTACGATCCCCCATTAACCCCTCCTTCCTCATCAGAACTACTTTAACCCCTATCATACTGAGGCTAAAAGCTTTAAATTTGTACACTGCCACAAGCAAGCTCCATTATAGTACTTACAGATAAGGATATATTCCGATGGCTTTAGTTCAAGGGTAGTGCCAGAATAGCTTGGCGCCTCTAGGCGCCAATCTATTCTGGCACTACCCTTGAACTATTTTACTCAAACTTATTTCACACACTAGTGTATTCCGAATGATATGGGATAACGTTAATTCTCATTGCGCAGTTTTACCCGGCACGCACGCCTTTGTGGAAACATCCACTAAACACTCTCTTCCAACAGTTGCCTGTGTGCTCCTTCGATTATGCGACAAATTTAACGACCCCTTCAACCCCCCCCCCCCCCCACCCCTCCAGCCCACCCGCTCTCGCCATCCCTCCCCCACACACACTTCGCCCTCTCATTCTCGGCTGCTTGCTAGCCCTCCGTCTCCACGGACACTGGTTGTCTCTCTCGACTCGCTACCATTGATCATTGGAATCGAATCGAGATAGACACCCAATGTGCTCAGCCCCTCTTATCCTTCTTATCGTGACCTCTCTGCATGGCACCATGTCACCCACCTCGGCTACCACCACCCTCTCTGATGTTACCCACAACCCTGCCCACCACCAGCACCCTCTCCCCCTGCACTTCTCTCACAGCCCTCAGGGTCACGTCATGTGACACACCGGGCTCCTGCCAGCTGCACGTTTGCGCCCTCGGGGACACAACATGCAAATTCTCTCCCTTTTGCAGCTGCCGCTCGTAAGCCAGTGTTTCCTGCGCTTGCGGCTGTAAGTGAGAAACCCGGGTTTCCTCCCCTCGCTTGACATAAACAGAGGTAACTAAGGTTGACATGTTAGAACCAAGAGGCAACGATCCTCGTGAGCTCGTGAGCCCCTGCTTACAAGGGCTCATGCGGATGTGTGCCTATAGCAGAGAAAACACAGAGGTCGCCAAATGCTGTTAGTTTCGTCATGTCCATGTTTTATGGATCCTATCCCAGATTGTTGGCCGGATCATCTGCTTCTCCTGAGAAACACAGGTGGCGTTTACGGAATTAAATCTTAACTGTCCCAACAACAGGCACGTATTCTAATGAGCCCCTGCAAAACCTTCGAGGGCCCATGAGCATCTGTGCCTCTTGCAAAATCGATGGTTTCCAGTGTCGACTCCGCTCCATCGCACGACACTCTGACGAAGGTCGTAGCCGCGATTCCAGACCACTTCCTAAATGACGCTCTCCCTCAGCCGAGCTTTTGCATCTGCTGGAGGTATGGATTCTTAGTAGCCCCTCAGCAATGACTTACATCTGCAAGACGCATAGATTCTCATGAGCCCATGCGGTCGCATGGGCTCATGAGGATCTATGCGTCTTGCTGGCAGTAGTCGGTTCCGCTGACAAGCCTCAGACTACAGAAGTCGGTGGGCTCCAATCCGCGACTGAAAAGTGGTTGTGTAAGAATTCTCAGCAACCCAAAGTTCCTCCGTGGCTGCATATCCGCGGAACAACTGGTGGATCAAAAGAGAAATATCTTTACTGCCCTGCGGAAACAGAAGACAACAAGTCCATTCTTGTGAAAAATTAGATTTTCGTTTATGTTGTATTACAATAAATAAAATCTTTCTTTTCTCAAAAAATGGCATTACTGTAGATGTACGTTCACAGTATTGTCTAACTATGGCTAAAAGCGGCCGCAGAATTCTGTCACCTGGGCCGGTGGTGACGATGGTCTCATCAGCGGAATGTGTATGTGTGCGTGCGTGTGTTGGGGGGCGGGGGGTGGGGGAAGGGTTGCGCTTTTTTAAGGGGAGGTTGGGGGAGAGGGAAGGGGGAAGTGCAGCAGGATTATGGGGAAGGAGATTGCTGTGGGCAACCACCCTCCGTTCATGATTCATTCATGCGTTAGAGACACAAGTGGTCAATATTTAAATGCATTTAACCTTTCAGCTGCCGAAAGAAAAAAAGGGGACACAATTAATCCAGCTGCAAGAGACATAGATCTTCATGAGCCCCCGCATTGCGGGGGCTCATGAAGATCTATGTCTCTTGCTGACACCATTTGTATCTATGTTCCTAGGACGGCGGCGGATCTCTGTCTTTGAATAAACACAGATCTCAGAATGCGTCCACCGGCATTGAAGGGTGTAAATGCATTTAACACAACCAAGACGTGCCGCGTGCGGATACGCGGCCGATGGCTGCGTTCCAGGATTCGTCACGTCCCTTATGGGTTAAACTCCCGAGCCCTGAGGTCTCTGAAGATCCCAATTTAGGAGTTGTCCTCTGGAGATTACATTACAAGTGAGGCGACAGATATCGACCAAGATAATTGAAGGATGTGTGTGTGTGTGTGTGTGTGTGTGTGTGTGTGTGTGTGTGTGTGTGTGTGGGTGGGTGGGTGGGGGGGGGGGTAGGGGGTGGGGTGGTGTCGTTTCCAAACATGTTTTTGGATAATTTATCAGGGCTCATCGCGATGAATATCACGGAAGTACTTGTATAATCTCGGATCTCTTCAAATATTTAGCACCCAAAAAGTTGTCAGGTTGCAATACGCTAAAGTTCGCTTGGGTCAAATACTTCGCTTTGCAGGCCAAAGACTGCGCAATTTGATTCTCTATAATTTCATTTCATTTTCAAATGTGACACCTCCACGCTACCGGCACCACAATGTAGAATAGCCAGGGGGGGTTCATACATCGCTGGATTTCCATCCTTTTAGCACCTCATCCCAACGGTTCCATCTACAAGAGACACCGACCTACAACTACAAGAGACATAGATTCACAAGAGTCCCTGCAGTCGCAGGGGGCTCATGAGAACATATGTCTCTTCGAGAACGCCATCAGACTCCAGCAGTTTCCTAGTGTGAAGGCCGGGTTTTGCAGACAGCTCGCTTTCGCATCCTTTGGGATGTAATAGAATCCATTTGACGTGTGTGAGGTGGTCTGTCAATTTGTACCTTACGGGGTGGAACCGTGAGGTTGAAAGTCACAGACGAGCTTACACTGGGTGTCACCCAGCCGCATTTTGTTGTCGCCAAGCTTGTGGCGCGGTGTCACGACCAGACAACGTATTCCTAGGCTTGGACCACAATGATCCGCCCCCGCCCTCCCTCTCTCGTCTAGCTGTATATATACAAGTAGTTTCAGCAAGAGGCACAGATCCTCATGAGCCCCCTCAGTTGCGGGGGCTCATGAGGATCTGTGCCTCTTGCAGTTGCGGGGGGCTCATGAGGATCTACTCCTAACGCAGAGCTGAAGTGGAAAGGTTCGATCGCTCTTGCACTGCATGTTGTTGTCTTGCCAGTGTCTCACGTTACCCACTGCCTCTCTCGCCCTGCGCATGGGTTTCAAGAAGTGGATCCATATTCATAATAATAATAGTAATAAAAATAATAATGACAACCCGAAGCGTGGTACTCGATTACCTTTGTGCCTCTCTACGGCCAGGTGATCTAGCATTGTCTCTGAGCTGTCAAAGAGACAAAAGGCTGTCTGGAACTAGCGGCTCTTCATCTGCGAGACGGCCTTTGCCCTTTTCAAGTCGTGACTCCCTATTTATTTTTTGCGCGTGTCTCCATAGACAGGAGACAGAATAAATTTCCATCAAAGTAAAGAAAGATTCTTAGAAAGTACAGTTACAACCTTCATCGGTAACGAATTGAACAAGATGTTAACCCTTTACCTGCCATTGGATGTAGTCCTTGTTTCTGAAATCTTTGTTCATTCAACGAGCAAAAGCCACAACCTGCCCAAAAGCCACAACCTGCCCAAAAGCCACAACCTGCCCAAAAGCCACAACCTGCCCAAAAGCCACAACCTGCCCTATGAACATGAATTAAATTGGTCTCCACAAGAGGCATAGATCCTCATGAGCCCCTGCAATTGCGGGGGCTCATGAGGATCTATACCTCTTGCATTCGGCTGGTGTTCACCTTTTCTCGGCAGTGAAGGATCCTATCTATATTATGATCAATGTCATCCTCTCGCTCTAGCAGTCAGGTTGTATATTACATGAAATTATCAAATACTGGAGTTACATGACACCATGAACGAAGGGTCGTGCAACGCGACACCCTTTTCTTGTTTTCTTTTTTTTTTTTGTGTGTGTTCTATTTCGTCATCTCTCGCATTCTATCATCATGATCAAACGCATCTTCCACAGTCGCCTGAGCTCATTTTCACCACATTTCCCTGAGCCACGTAAGAAACACAAAACTGTACTCGCAAATGAGAAACAAGATGACTGAATCCTTTTTTTTTTTTTTTTGAAGGTAGCTTAAAAAAAAAAAGCCATCAGAAGGGGCATAAATACCGCAACACAATCTGGCATGATAACACATAGACCTTTTCAATATTAAGTTAAAAAATAGAAAATTCGTCAGGAGAAGAAAAGAAAATAGATTCGAAACAAAAAGAAAAAATAATTTGTAAGATAAAAAGACCTTGAAACAAAACATGATAAGTAGGAAAACAAAATAAAAATGCTTTTGAGCTAAGATATGAGCGCAAAGAAAAAAAGATTTTCAACGCCAAAAAAAGATCATGTTTTTTGTTGTTGTTTTTTTTTTATTTTTTTATTAGGTGTCTATTATCCAACATGTATAGAGTTCCAAAAACAAGATCATTTTAGGTGACGTTTCTTAAGAACTGACTCCATCCTTACAAACCCCTTTACTGTCATGGGCCGTAAATGAGGTCTCTCCACACCAATCCTGCCGAGAACACCACTCACCTACAAGAGGCATAGATCCTCATAAGCCCCCGCAGTCGCGGGGGCTCATGAGGATCTATGTCTCTTGATGACACCACTTCTTATCCACTTTCTTCAACGGATTTGGTCCTTTGGCGTTGATTTACCACAAAATTAAAAAAAAAAACCCAAAAAACAGCCAAGCACTGCAGATTCACTGGTGTCTGCTTGAGATACGTGAGGACGGGCAAAGACATATATCTTCATGAGCCCCAGCGGCTGCGGGGGCTCATGAACATCTATATCTCTTGGATTCGAGTGTTATTTAGCGTGTTTTCCGGCGGAGGAAAGGCCCAAGAAATGTAATTGCTAGTATTTTCTTCCGACCCTCAGGAGATGTTTAAAATTGCATTGCACCTCGTTATTTCGTGGACAGATCAGACATTGATGCTGATGCAGGTTTCACATAATATTCGATTCTGTTGCTTTCACTTTTTCAGGTTTTTCACGCCCGATGCCTAGTTTGGTTTAGTTTTGTTGAGCTGAGTTGACTATTACACTAGACTCGTGTATTGTTACACTGGTTCCTTTGTGACTCAGTGTCAATGGACCTAATCTAATGCGTTATCTGTTCTTTTCTGTTCTGTTTTTCTTTCCCGTTCAGTTCTGTTCTGTTTGACTCTGTTCTGCTGTGTTGTGCTCTGTTCTGCTCTGTTCTGTTCTGTTCTTGTGTTCTTTCCCGTTCTGTTCTGTTCTGTTCTGTTTTACTCTGTTTTGCTGTGCTGTGCTCTGTTCTGCTCTGTACTGTTCTGTTTTTTTTTTTTCTTTCTCGTTCTGTTCTGTTCTGTTCTGTTCTGTTTTACTCTGTTCTGCTGTGCTGTGCTCTGTTTTATTCTGGTCTGTTCTTTACTGTTCTATTCTGTTTTGCTCTGCTCTGTTCTGTTCTGTTTTGCTTTGCTCTGTTCTCTTCTGCTCTGCTATGTTGTCCTCTGTTCTGCTCTGCTCTGATCTGTTCTGCTCTGATCCGATCTGTTATACTTTGTGCTATTCTGTGCTGTTCTATTCTGCTCTGCTCTGTTCCGTTCTGTTCATCTGTTGTTGTTTTTTGTTTTTGTATTTTTCTTCATTCTTTTCTCTTTTTTTTTTTTCTGGGAGAGGGGTGGTTATTTGTTTGGTTTTTCTTGTGTGTGTTCTGATATCTGTGTTGATCTGTTGCGGTTTTTTTTTATTATCTTGTTTTTGTTCTTTTCTGTTTTTCTGTCCTGTTCTTTTTTTTCTTTGTTGCTTTTTTTTTCTTTCTTTTCATCTCTCATTTTTCTTTTCTTTTCTTTTTTCTGTGTTTTTCTCTTTTGTTTCTTGTCTTCTCGTTTACTTGATTATGTCCCATATAATTTTTTGTATTATTATTTTCTCGTCTTTTCCCCCGCCCCGTACATGTTTTCACACTAGTACTTTGCGTGTGTGCACGCGATATGCCCGTGAGTACTGAAGACAAAAGACTAACTGACAGCAGCTGTCTTCGATAAACTTATATTTCATCCTACGTTTCCTTGTATCATCAAATATATAGTTTAATCACCTATGAATTAATTCATCCGACTAAAGAGCAATGATGCAGGCCTTGATCAAACAAGCGGCATAGATGTTCATGAGCCCTTTGCGACTGTAGGGGTTCATGAACATCTATGCCTTTTGCAGATACAGGAGGGGTGAATGCGATCCGAACCTTGAAGCCAACCGCAACCTAAACAAAATGTGTGCTGGTTTAGCTTGGCATTTCCTTGACTCAATCAGCCCGGCGCAAGTATTTCCCAAATTTGGGAAGCGTCATCTAATAATAATACCGGTTATTATATAGGCGCTTTTCCCATTTCGGCGAATCGGCTCAAAGCGCCGCGAACTGCACCCAACACGCACGCTCACGTGACACACACGGATTTTACTCTGAAGACAAACACAGTACAAGACAGACACAGGACATTCACGTAGTGCGAAGGGTCAGCTCAGCTACTGAGGTTTCGAGAATTTTGATCGCGTGTATTCGAAATTTATAAAGTGGCTTGAAACCGGTACCAAAGTGGAGGGTGTGGAAGAGCGGGAGTACCCGGAGAAAGAACCCCCGACGGTCCGCCCGAATTAACGGTGACACTGATTTACTAGAGGAGAAAAGTCCGACGCCGGATTGTAATGACTATGCACCAGTTGCAGGAGATGGGTCAATCATGATAATTCAAGGGCAGTGCCAGATTAGCTTGGCGCCGACAGGCGCCAAGCTAATCTGGCACTGCCCTTGAATTATCATGGTCGATCCATCTCCTGATGTAGTGCGTCAGGGCTGAAAGGGATAATGGTAATCGCCGATAAATGAGGAAAAAAAGTTTCCTTGTACTTCTTTCACCTTTCTTGAAAACTGGGGTAGTCAGTCGTACGTATTTGTCGATTTTATTACTGTTGTTGTTGTTTGCGGCGTTGTTGCTGTTGATGATGATGATGATGCATGTGCTGTTGTTGTTGATGATGTTGTTCTAGTTGTTTTGTCTCACGATCTTTGCGATAAAGAATATCTTCCTCCTTCAGATAGTGAGCAGTCTTCTTCCTTCAAAGTCACGTGGTTACCTCACTTTTTTTGAGTGCTTCGGGTCAGCACTATGTGAAAAGAAAAAGAAAAATAATTGAATAAATGTATGCTATTCACACTAGATACATCTGTTGGTCTGTGATTTTGGACCTTACGGCGTCAAACCGTAAGATCTAGAATCACTGACCAGCACATTATTGACAAATCGATACGCAGATTCAGCCTGAAGCCGATAATCCTGTGGCCGATTTAAAAAAAAAAAATGTGCTTATTGACCTGTGAAGGCGACATTTCAGATCAGGAGATAGAACAAGCATTTTTGTTCAAGGGTGGTGCCAGAATAGGCTTGGCGCCTCAGGCGCCAAACTATTTTGGCACCACCCTTGAACTATCATAGTCAAATTTATTTCAAGCATTGGGTGTATGAGGATGAAAAGTGTTAACGAAAAGCGTTGACGAATATGTAGAAAGTCCTCTTTCAATTACCCATGGCGATTCATGGAGAGAACGTGCTTTAATGACCTGTTGAATTATAGAAACGTTGCCATATCGAGTCTTCTTCTCTTTTCATTCTTCCTTTGAGACTTTTAATGTATATCTTTTCAAGGCCCACCACCGCCGTAACTGTTCAAAAATACTTCTCTGTAACATATTGTTTCGAAACGCTGCACACAGGTCTAGTGATGGTTCATTTAGACACAGGACAATCCAGTTCAGCACACGTCGTCTGTATATCAAGTAACACGACAACGACTCCGCTCCTTTCTATAAATACAACGCTATCTGTAGAAGAAACAGTTAAAAATAGATTGACACGCTAACGGCTGCGCAGAATAAATAAATGCGATTACGCGTGTGCTTTTGCTGCGTGTTCAAACTGCCATAGAAGCTCGTCAAGTGCGTCGACAAGTCATACCAAACACAAATAGTGATGAAATGTGTCGGCTTCAGTGTTACGCGTAATGGTACTTTACAAAGTTAATCTATGCTAGAAGCGGGCGCCAACAAAAAAAAAGAAAAAAAAAAAAGAAGAGAGTAGTCGTTACCGAGACAGATGAAAGAGATTTAAACATTAACCTTTTGGAAAAGCCCTGCTTTACGAACTTCAGTTTCTAAAGCTTTTTCCCTCTCTCCCAGCTAATTTCGCTATGTGTCTCGCGTAGATCGTGCTCATTAAAAATGGAAAGTCAATGGATGTGCAGACGCGTATTAACCCTTTCACTCCCAAAGTCCAACTGCTCTCTTACTAGTGTGAGTTAGATGAACTCATTCACTACCTTAACTCATTCTAACCCAGACACGCCACAGCAAGGTATGGATCGGCCATGATAGCTCAAGGGTAGTGTCAGATTACCTTGGCGCTGTGACTGTGCCAAACTAATCAGGCATTACCTTTAAACTCTCCCGGTCCACCCGTTCAAGCACTTGGCCATGGGAGCGAAAGGGAAAGGTGTTTCAGAGAATGGATAGACATAGAGAGACAGAGACCGAGAGATACAAAGACAGAGAGAGAGACAGAGATTTCCTATCGTTCCCAAAGAGATGTTAATTTAGCGCGGGAAGCGTACGTGTCTCTGGGGAGTGACATCAGAGACTTTACTTACACACGCATTCCTCAACATTTTCAGGACTGCATGGCGCCCCATGCAGAGAACTACAGGTCGATATACCAGCAACCCAGTAAGCCACGTTCAACGGGCCCACGACGGTCGCAGTGTGCCCGTAGACGTTTTGCTACTACTACTACTACTACTACTGCTGCTGTTACTACTACTACTACTACTACTGCTGTACTACTACTACTACTACTACTACTAGTAATAATACTAATAATAATAATAATAATACCGGTTATCATATAGGCGCTTTTCCCAATTCTGCGAATCGGCTCAAAGCGCCGCAAATTGAACCCAACACGCACGCTCACGTGACACACACGCAATCACTCTGAAGACAAACACAGTACAAGACAAACACAGGACATTCACGTGGTGCGAAGGGTCAGCTCAGCTACTGAGGTTTCGGAAATTTTGATCGTTTGTCTTTGAAATTTTTATAAAGTAGCCTGAAACCAGTACCACAGTCGCGGAGGGGGGGGGGGCTGGGGGGGGGGAAGAGCCGAAATACCCGGAGAAAGAACCCCGGACGATCCGCCCGAATTAACGGTGGCACTTACTAGAGGAGATGAGTCCGACGCCGAAACCCGTAATCGAACCTCCCACCTTTAGCATTGGTGGCAGGCGCCTTAACCACGGCACCACGGACCGCCCCAACTATACACTATGGGTTCGTGGGGTTCTTGAAAAACATTGTTCAAGGATTTTTTTTTGCGACCACATACATATCCTGTGGAAATTTCTGCAAACTTTCTCATTTCGTTAAAAATAAACATCCCCATCAAACACTGAGGTGACTACCAAGCGTGCAAAAAGGCTAGGAGATTTATAACAAAGAAAAAAAAACACCAAAAAAAAACACGCGTAGAAAGGAGAAATATACAACGCAATTTATCAAATGTTAGGATTTTTCAGACAGACATTATACATACAGAATTAGATGGCACGTACTTATCA
The DNA here is from genome assembly GCA_036245525.1 of Semisulcospira habei. Lineage (NCBI taxonomy): Eukaryota > Metazoa > Mollusca > Gastropoda > Semisulcospiridae > Semisulcospira > Semisulcospira habei. The sequence continues at coordinate 243,868,149 of BTPG01000003.1, forward strand.
GTGTTTACTTGTTTAGTGTTCTCGTTCTAAGAATGAACTTGTGTGTTTGCTTATCTTTTAGACTTCACAATAGTGGGTCGATCTCACACACAAAATCAATTTTTGGACTGGTGTGAGATTTAACTCATTCTGCTCGCGACCCATCACAGCAAGATACACCCTTGAACTATCATGGTCGATCTGTCTCCTGAATTGTAATGCAGTCCTCAGAGGATAACTCCAAAATGAGGGTATTTCGTACTTCGGGCACAATGAGTTACGCGTTTGCTTTGATCTGTGAATTTGGACTTTACTATTCTGGGCATCATACCGGCGTCATCTTTTGCAAACAGTTTTTGAACAGTTTTGCAAACAGTAGTTGGAACACGTGAATAAGGGACGGCAGCTTTAAACAAGGGACGGCAGCTTTAAACGTACCATAATATCATGGAAGTCTCTGGCGGCAACATCGGAACTCAATTATTTCGTGAACGCTCTGTAACCACCTCCGCTTGAGAACCCTCATTGTGTAGATATGGGTCAGTGTCAGCAAGTAGCATAGATTCCCATGAGCTACCGCTGCCTGCGGGTGCTCATGAGGATCTAATCTTCCTGCAGGTTTGTAGAGGTTAGTGTATAAATATTGGGACTGAATCATTCCTGAAGACGACACGCTCTTATACTAGTACTAGCGTTTGTTGTGACTGAACGCAACGGAGTGTCTGGCAAACATTTCGACCTATGGGACGGCATCACGAAGCTTGTAGAAGTTATATCGTTGCGTTTGAATACTGATACAGACATGGGTCTGACATATCAGGCCGTTTAGCCCCTAAGCCCTACAGCAGGAGATGGTAATTCATGGTAATTCAAAGGTAGTTCCAGATTAGCTTGGCGCCTGATGGTGCCATGCTAATCTGGTACTACCCTTGCATTATTGTGACCCTTGAATTATTGTAATTATTGAATTATTGTGATCGAGCCATCTCCTGCAACTAGGACGTAGTCGCTAGGTGCTAGCGCCAAAATCCGTCGTCATTGTTTTAAATATATTGATAAAAACGATTAAAAAACACATTGTTTTTAAAATAGTAACATTGTGTCTAACATCCTGAGGCAAAGCTAGACATACATCTAGATTGTGTCTAACATCTTGAGGCAAAGCTAGACACACATCTAGCTCTTCTAAGGACTTTTTGTATTTCATTAAAACTTGGTTATTGAATTAAAAACCTTAATAGCCGACTAGTTAAACCTTCTGACTGGCTGCTTTCTTTAACTCATTGTGCCCCAGCTAACAAATACCCACATCTTGGCGTCATCCTCTGAGGACTGCATTACAATTCAGGAGACAGACCGATCATGATAGTTCAAGGGTGGTGGCAGAATAGCTTGGCGCCGGTAGGCGCCAAGCTATTCTGCCACCACCCTTGAACTATCATGGTCGAGCGATATTTTGCAGTGGTGTGTCGCGGGGAGAACGAGGTAATATGTTCCAATTGTTGGAACAGTGACATGCTTTTTGCAGACGCGTGGTATTCCTATTATCCTGACAGGGAATAGGTCTAGACACAGGACCTATTCTGTCCTGATACGGTTAAAATACATCAGTCTGTTTTGTACACGGCGCGAATTTTTATATAATGAAAATCTCGTTGTTTATTAAATGTGGCAAAAGAGAGTACGTTTATTTTTGCAATGCGACAACAATCGCGCGTTTCACAAAATTGGATGTACCGTCTTTTGCCAGATTATGGCAGCTTTGACCAAATTAAGGCAGTATTTTTGTGGTACTCTTTCTATATATAAAATACTAAATTAGTTGGACGTGATCTCATTGTGTATATATATACATTTACAGGACTTTGTCTAGAAGATGATAATACTCTTTGCATTGTACCCAACTGATAGGAAGTGTTCGCCTTGCCAGTATTTGTGGGGCTTTGTCTAGACCGAAAATTACCAGCTCTCATCTCAGGATCACGGTCAATATGTGCGAGGACTGGTTCATGCAACTTTAATGCAACCGGAGAATTAGCGTAACGGAACAGTGTGTCGTGGGTGATGACTGGAGCGCGGGGGAGGAGGGGGGTGGTTGTGGGGGGGGGGGGGGACTGCTGGTAGGGGTTAAAGGGCAGTCATATGCTGAACTTGATGGCCGTCGTGTTTCTGAGAAACGTTGGTGAAGATGATCATCACATTTCCCTGCCTGCAGCAGACGTGGAACGTCAGAAGATACTGGTTATTTGATTGGTTAGTGCAGGGTCTAACGTCTGACGGGCTGGTTATAGGGGGCAGGGAAATTATTGCCTATAGAGTAGGTTGGTTAGTTAGTTAGTTAGTTAGTTAGTTAGTTAGTTAGTTCGGTTTAACGCCGAGCAGGCGACTAAGACCATCTCACGGCGGCCTACGGAGAACGACCTGAGCATTGATCAATGCTGGTGCAATGCAACTGTGCCACTTTAGTTTACCAGGACCTTTCAACGGACATGCCACTGAAGAAGCCTGTCATGATACTCTCATCAGTTGACAACAATTTATACTCATCGCCTCCTGCACAGTCCCTTGCCATGACTCATTCAAGGTGCTGCGCGTCAATAGCTGTGGAATTGTTGTATAACATTGCCGCGCCCCGCATCAATCCGGCAACGCGCGCTACACGTCACTTCTGCAGCTATTGATGCGGGGCGCCTTGAATGAGTAAATAAGCTTCCACCTATGAGAGGCATAGACTCTCATGAGCCCCTGCAACGGCAGGTGTTCGATCAATCTATATGTTCAATCTATGTCTCTGCCTTCATTGGGTTCAACCCAGTTTGCATCGGCCTCTGTATGAAAGGTCCCCCCTCCCCCCCCCCCCCCCCCCCCCCCACCCCCCCCTAGGTTATAGAAATCTACGGCAATGCATGCGGTGTGATGGCACAAGAAATCTTGACGCTTGACGGCAAACGGCAGACTCCGGTAAGCAATGGCTACCGCTGCCAGTCTGCGCCCAGGCCCCGTGTTTGAAATCACCTTCCTGGTGGAAAAAAAAAAAAACACACACACACATAAAAAACGATTAATCCTAAACGTTTAACGTTTGGTCTGGCAACGAGAGACATCTGCGCTGTTCTTTGATATCTACTTGAGGACTTCGTGATGCTATCTGAACATCACCGGGTGCCTGCCTACCCGTTTTTAAGTTTACTGGTATGTGATTTTGGCCCGTAAGGGCCAAAATCACAGACCAGTACACTTATGCACTCAACCGAATCTTGATTCCCTGGAGATCTGCCGGACGTAGCATCAAACGCCAAGCTTGATAGTGCAGCGTACTCCGTCGATACACGCGCTTAGAGACCACTGCTCCTGGGGATTCAGCGCGATATAAATGCTCTTTGTTATTATTATTATTATTATTAGTAGTAGTAGTAGTAGTAGTATAGTAGTAGTAGTAGTAGTAGTAGTATAGTCAGCCACTTCGCGAAGCTTCGGTAATTATAGCGACCTGCTTCATGGCGGACTTTGATTGCTGTCGTTTAACCATACAACGGGCGTTCAATGTTGTCTTGTGTCAACTAATACGTGACTTTTTTTACCCTTCTTTACACAGTTCATGTAAGTAGACACCTGTACCATGGTTTTCCACTTGCCCTTTGAGCTGTAACGGAAGGAACTCTCTCGTGCGCACAAAAAGAGGAGAGCAGAAATGTCTTTCATTTTACAACATTCAAACATTGTAATGTAATCCTTACCAATCGGAATACACCAGTGTGGGAAATAAGCTTGACTAAAATAGTTCAAGTGTAGTGCCAGAATAGCTTGGCGCCTCTAGGCGCCAAGCTATTCTGGCACCACCCTTGAACTAAAGCCGTTGGTCTATGTCCTTCTCTGTGAGTACTAGAATGTAGCTTGCATATGGCAGTGTACACATTTGAAGCTTTCAGCCTCTAGGCACCAAGCTATTCTGGCACCACCCTTGAACTAAAGCCGTTGGTCTATATCCTTCTCTGTAAGTACTAGAATGTAGTTTGCATATGGCAGTGTACACATTTGAAGCTTTCAGCCTCTAGGCACCAAGCTATTCTGGCACCACCCTTGAACTAAAGCCGTTGGTCTATGTCCTTCTCTGTGAGTACTAGAATGTAGTTTGCATGTGGCAGTGTACACATTTGAAGCTTTCAGCCTCAGTGTGATATGGGTTAGGTGAGTCGTTTGTCCAGTACTGTTGTAGGACAAACTAAGAACATTATTTTATAAAATAGACATTCCGATCTAACACATCACTGCTTCATGTAAGTCTTTTTATGTGTGTGCTGTTTGTAATTTTGGATCATACGGCTATACGTCATACGGCCCAAATTCACAGACTAGCGCGTTTTGGTCTTGATGGTGGAAGTATACCTGCAAAGTTCGAATACATGCCAACCGAAAACGAAAATTGGAAAACAATTTTTTTTTCTTTTTCTATCGAGCTGTTTTTTTTTTTTTTTCAGTCGCGTACGAATGAAGCATGTAAAGTGTTTAGTAAATGTGCACATGCCTATTGATATTGTTTAACCCCTTAACTGTGGGCAAGGCGAACGTTATAGCTGCAAGAGACACAAATCCTCATGAGCCCCCGCAGTCGCGGGGGCTCATGAGGATTTGTGTCTCTTGTTAGTGCTAGTAGGTTCTTGTGTCTAATTTCGGTCATATTCAGATTTTTGTCCACGCGAATGCCGGTCAGGGCCTAATGGTTGCAGACGCTCAATTCGTCATCGTTGGCAGCGAAATGAAAAAAAAGCGTTTTTGTCAAAATTGCGCAAGACAATTCACAAAGGTGCGGTAGAGTTCTTGTGACGCGCACGCTGTGTGCTTAACTCGTTCGAGACGTGCCACCTCCGGACACCCGGCTTAAGGCCGCGTATTCACGTCTCGAATGAGTTAATTGATCTATCTGTCTTTATCGTGCTGAATACGGACCAAGTCAGCCAATTTGCGAAGCATAAATAATGCACTCAATCATAGAAAAGACGTAAACCACGGGAGCATTTTAAGAATGGCATTCACTTCGTATTGACGTTTCAGAGATGCTGTTCAGAGATGCTAACACAGTCTCTGGGTAGGCGATCGATTCAATTTTTTTCTCTGGGTCTCTCGATCACTGAAGCGTGGAAGCCTTCGTCGGCGGTAAAATCATCATGACAGCGGGCTGTCGTCTTCTCTAACGCAACGATCGAAGCTAAGTGGTCTTTGTGTTTGTGGAAGGACTTGAGTGAAAGCGGGCTGTAGGTGTGTAGACAACATTCCCAAACACATTGTTTGGTTTAGGATATAACACGGCCCCGGAGTGATGATAGACGGCCATAACAGGTGGGTTTGTTTGGGACAGGGACAAGTATTGCCTGTGAACACGGATCAATTCAGGCTCACTGCAGCTGTGCCACTTTGCTACACTATGACCTTTCAACGGACATGCTGTATAAAGAGCAAGCCCGTCGTTTTGCCTGGGCAGTTCCGAAATATGAGACTTGTCGTCAACTTAAAGACTGCGCGTTACGTACGGTTAACAAGCCAGATTAACCATAACAGTTTAAGGGTGGTGACGGAATAGCTTTTCGCCTATGCTAGCTCAGTGGTGGTACCAGAATAACTTGGCGCCTAGAGGCTCGCGATGTGTGTACGCGATATTTTTGGGCGCGCGCTCACGTGTGTGTGTGTGTGTGTGTGTGTGTGTGTGTGTGTGTGTGTGTGTGTGTGTGTGTGTGTGTGTGTGCGCGCGTGCATGCTGTGTGTGTGTGTGTGTGTGTGTGTGTGCATGCTGTGTGTGTGTGTGCATGCTGTGTGTGTGTGTGAGTGTGTGTGTGTGTGACAGAGAGAGAGAGAGAGAGAGAGAGAGAGAGAGAGAGAGAGAGAGAGAGAGAGAGAGAGAGAGAGAGAGAGAGAGAGAGAGAGAGAGAGAGAGAGCACATATATACATATTTGCCTTTGCTGTATGAATTCTAATGTACTTAATGATTTTCTTTGTATTGCTTTACTTTGCATTTTTACTCATTTTATATTTTTGTGCGTACGCGTTATGCGCGTACGTATGTCTGGAGTGCGTGTCCGAGAGCGTGTGTGTATATGTGTGCGTGTGTGTCTAAGTGCGTGCGTGTGCAAGTTTGTGTGTGTGTGTGAGCGTGCGTGTGCGTGCGTATGTGCGGGCGTGCGTGCATGAGCGAGTGCATACATGCGTCAGTGTGTGGTATGTGTATGATTACATGTCTATGTCATTTATGTAGTAGATGTAGCAACGGCAAGTTTGAAAACTGGTCCTGTTACCAATAACTTCTACCGTTGGAAAATAAAGGTTCATTGTTCATTGTTCATTGACCCATATAGTGTTGTACTGTTGCGTCTCAGGGCTGCCGCTGAACACATTAAAATCAGACAGGTTTGTGGATAAGACGCGTTGATTGTTCAAACCCCGTGACTCCTGGCCTGAGGGCCGTCGGCCGTAAGGTCTGAAATCACCGACCATTAGAGGAATAGATCGCAGGAACTAAAAAAACAAAAAGTATTTGCCCTTTGCGGCCTCTGGAGGCGGTGCACGGAATCTCCAGGATCGATGCACGTAGAAGGTGGACTATTTCAGGGTTTTATCTCTCAATGCGTCCTGGTGCATCTGTTAACTTGGGAAGGGAAAAATATTGATTCCAACCCTAGGAAATGTTTCCGCTAACGAAGCGTGTCGATCCTGTCTTTGTCCTGGGAAGTACGTGCCGTATCCTGACTAGCTTCCCGTATGTCGTTTAGATCACTTCTAATAACTATTAGATCGCCAGTGCAACCCCCCAAAAAAAAACTGAGCGAAATTTTTTAGACTTTCTCTAGTCATTCTGTGCCAGTCGCGGAAGATGTTTCGACCATGATAGTTCAAGGGTAATGTCAGATTAGCTTGGAGCCTTCTAGGCGCCAAGCTAATCTGGCACTACCCTTTTATCGTGGGCGACATCTTCTGCTGGAGACTGTTAGGCCTGGGAAAGTGCAGGAAAATCCGATGAGTTTGTTTATACTTAAAACCACTCTCAATCTGAGTTCTGTATGAAATCAGACCAAAGTACAAAACACAAAGCTGACTGGCTTTTAATTAGAAACATGTCAATAGCAACACAGCTCATTAGTAGTGCGGGTTTTTTGTTTGTTTGTTTGTTGAGGCTTCACACAGGCTTGTGCAGAATTTTTTTGTTTGTTTTGATGATGTCTATCAATGTACAATATTTTTTTTTTTAAGTCTTCTAGACATTGTAAGCAATGAATGACCTGAAGGATTTAGAACTTGATGCACATTGTGAAAACGCACTACATTTTTCAAACCCAGTCTGTGTTTTTGCATCCCAGTATTCGATTTGAAATTTAAACCGATGGCGCGTGTGCCTCGGTCATGTCATTACGGAAACTGTCAATTTATTTTTTTTATTATTTTTTTTTTTCTGGCCGTAGCTTATATCAGTATGCTTCTTCATTCATTCGTTTCGATACTACGCTAGCGTGCGCGCGCACCTGCGCGTGCGTTTAACCCATTTAATCTCAAGGCCGCATTGGTCAAAAAGCTTGAATGTGTCGACGATGTACCATTTGCGGGGGATGGATCGACCATGATAATTCGAGGGTAGTGCCAGATTAGCTTGGCGCCCATGGCGCCAAGCTAATCTGGCACTACCCTTGAATTATCATGGTCGATCCATCTCCTGCTGTAGTTCGTCGGGGCTGGAACAAATTTAAAAAAGCATGCGAGACAGTGGGCGGCTTCACGCTGAAACTTTGAGAAGGAGGCTTGGGTTTTTGTTTTTATCTCGCTTGTAACCCTTTGGCTGTCGGTAGCGATTTTTGTCGCGATGATTCCTGCAGGAGTCCGTCATCGCCACAAAGAGTCGCCACCAACATGACAGCCATGACAGGGTTAAACATGTCTTCTGAGAACTTGAAAAAAATATGCGAAATGCAGTTTCCAAAATAATTTTTTTTTATGTGTTAGCGTATCCCGTAAACAGGGACGTGCGCGGGCCAGCGTCGGCCCGTACTGATTTAGCAACATTTCCAAAAGAGACCACACAACAACAACAAAAAATAATAATAAATGAGAAGAACGTCTCCCGCGGGGACTTTATCGCCAGGAAGTTCCATCAACAGAATGGTCCCCAACGCAGAGTAAAAACCGTGATCTCTAGGAGCCGAGTTGACGAACATTTTGCGCCCTGTTGGAGACAAGGTCAGCTTGTCTTGGCCTTCAGAGCTGTGCGGGTGTCCGCATCGTTCTTTCAGCATATTACGTCAGAAAATTGTTTGGCAGCTTCGTATCGGCGTTTTCTTGCGTTGTTATGAATGGTATGGTAATTATGCGGGTAAAACAGACGACGAGAAATCGTTTGCAACGTTAGTCTCCCCCCCCCCCCCTCCCAACCCCCTCTTTTTGTTTGTGTGTGTTTATCAGATTATGACATGTGTTGACACAGAGAGGTTTTTAGCACTTTGGAAAGGCGGTAAGTTTATTTTTGTGGAAAGCGAGATTTTCACTGTAATGCAATGACAATCTAGCTTTACACAAAAATAGACTTGCTGTCTTTTTGCCTTCGCAGGCTAGGATCACTTTCCATCGAATACCAGCCGTACTGTCCATTATTGTCTCATTCTGCCCGCGACACACCACAGCAAGATATGGCTAGACTGTGATAGTTCAAGAGTGGTGGCAGAATAGCTTGGCGCCAATATGAGTCAAGCTATTTTGCCACCACCCTTGAACTATCATGGTCGATCTGTCTCCTGAATTGTAATGCGGTCCTCAGGAGATAACTCCAAAATGCGGGTATTTCGTACCTCGGGCACATTGAGGTATAAGCACGTTCGTGTTTGGCCTTCCCGCTTGAAGCAGATTCTTCCCCAGCACGGCTATGGAATGGTTTCAAATCCGCATAGCCCAAACCAACCCCCCCCCCCCCCCCCCCCCCAAGAAAAGAAAAAAAAAAAAAAAAAAAAAGGAAACGCACCTTTAAAGGTCGAGCACAAAACAATAAACTGTTTTGTGCTCACCCTTTCAAAGCGCGTATCTTTCTATTGTCATTTATTAACATCTCTCACGCTTTGGCAGTGGCATTTTAACAAACAAACAAACAAAGAAACAACAAAACAGGTGTACGAAAGCATTTCGCTTGTCTCCGGATGTCATTTCAAAGCGTGTTTCTTTCTTTGTTGGTTATTTCTAAGCATTTTTACCAAAACTTTGCAGTCGCCATTTTTGGCATGTAAACAAGTAACGAAGCATGCGTACAAAACGCAGTTCTAGATATGCACACCGTATTAACTCAATGTGCCCGAGGTACGAAATGCCCACATTTTGGAGTTATCCTACGAGAATGCATTGCAATTCAGGAGACAGATCGACCATGATAGTTCAAGGTGGTGGCAGAAGCGCCAAGATATTTTTTTTTTTTTTTTTATTTATTTATTTATTTTTTTTTTTGCTGTATTGTGCCGATCTAATTGACACGAGATATAAACACTTCACAGCATACTCCTTGAAGGTTTTGTTCCGGGATGTTCCCCCGGACAAAATCTTCAATTTCTTGAGAGAATGAACTATTTTAACAAGATCTGAGCATTCATAGATGTGAATTTTTTTTTTTTTTATTAGCCCTTTTGGAGAGTCTGTAGACGTTTCTTTTCAAGACATGTGCGACATTTTAGCCTGCCATTTTTAATCTATATTTACATCTTGTCTTAAGACCTTGCTTTTAGTATGGCTGACCAGATTTTTACCCATCCCGCCGTGAGATGGCCTTAGTCTCCTGCTCGGCGTTAAACCCAAATAACTAACTAACTATTCTGCCACCACTCTTGAACTATCATGGTCGAGCCAAATATTGTTTTGTCAGCTGTAATACATTTAATTCTAATTTAAACTATTTATTTATTTATTTATTTTGGGGGTGGTAACTGTGCTGTTGCTGTGGTGTGTCGTGGGCAGAATGAGATATCAACTGACTGGACTTTTATGTCTATATAATTTACTTCGCTTATGAGAAACTTTGGACATAACCGCACACAAATGTGGGTACCCTTGGCGCTTTGTAATGTCCGGAGTTTGATGTAGTGAAACTGGGATACTCACTGACGTCACCAGTCGCTGTGTCAAGGACAAGTAACTCGCGTAGAGGCTGTCCAAAAGTCACGTTATACATTTAAATTCAGGCAGTTCAGGCAGTAAGAGGCCCGGCGTTTTTAAAAATAATTTTTGCCTTGTTTGAAAATTTGTAGTAGGGCTAAATGTTGAAATTTGCTGGAAATTTCTAGTTAGATGAGAGGAGACATGTTTGGTGCTTTGATTCATACCATCCTGAGCTTATTCAGTAAAGAATTGTGGACCTATGTTGAGTTGCCGTTGACTACGTAGTGATTTGAGGGACACGCTGATTTCAGCTGTGCTTGGGTGTGGGGTTGGTAAGGAATCGGGTTCATAGCCAAGAAATGAGACTGTCAATGTGCTGTTTTTATTGTTATTTTGTGCATGGCAAATGTGCAGCTGGTGGGCGGTAGTGTGTTTTAGGGGATTGAAATATTAGGGGATGCCTGGGACTGACTATGGCTAAGAGACTGGACAGTACGGAAACGCGACTGTGTACCGTGGCCTGTCAAACCTGGAGCGGAGAGCTGACTCGACAGGAAATTACTCCCGTTGTTCATCCCCCAGAATAACTGCTGAGCTTGAATCGGCATCACCTGCACTGTATGAGAAAACAGGTGTAAATGTAGCAGGACCGTTCCCGCACGAAGCATAAGTCCTCATGAGCCCATGCACCTGCAGGAGTTCATGAGGATCTATGTTTCTTGCAGATGGGCAATTTCGCTAGGGCAAGGCCTGCTGGGCAATCAGTGATGGAACGGAACAAGACTAATGAGATTACGGCAATGAGGCTGTGTGGCCTAAGCCTTATTCAATCAGCGCCTGCCTCTATAGAGAGGGATTACGGGGATTGCACCTAGAAAAAATATTCATGTTGTCGCCTGTAATAAATGTAATGATAATTTAACTCATTCAGCCCCGACACACCACAGCAAGATATTGACTGACCATGTTAGTTCAAGGGTGGTGTCATTATAGCTTGGCGCCTTTAGGCGCTAAGCTATTCTGGCACCACCCTTGAACTATTATGGTCGATCTGTCTCCTGAATTGTAATCCTGTCCTCAGAGGATAACTCCAAAATGTGGGTATTTCGTACCTGGGGCACAATGGGTTATAAGGGGATTACACTCAGAATTTTTTTTTTTTTTTTTTGGTCAGCTGTAATACATTTAATTCTAATTTAAACTATTTATTTATTTATTTATTTTTGGGGTGGTAACTTTTAATTTGCAGAGCACACTCGTTTTTAATTGACTTTTCAGAGTATGTCGCGCATAATTTCAAAATAAACTAGACAAGTAGAATCAAGCCGGGACAGTGACATGAACTTCAACTCGCTGCCAAAAAGTGCACATTGAAGTGTGTACTTTAGAGCAAGAAATAAAATATGTGAAATATACTTTATGTCCGAAACTTGGACATTGAAATGTACATTTGGGCAAAATTAGGATATTGAAACGCAAGATATGACCAAAACTTGGACACTGAAATGTACTTTTTGGCAAAATTATGATATTGAAACGCACGATATGACCAAAACTTGGACATTGAAATGTACTTTTTTGCAAAATTAGGATATTGAAACGCACGATATGACCAAAACTTGGGCATTGAAATGTACTTTTGGGCAAAATTTGACATTTAAATGCACTTTTGTTTTAGGCAAAAATTGGACATTGAAATGTTTACTTTTATGAACTCTATTTGTTTGAGCATATCTAAAGTTAATTGGTCAATTAGAGTAGTATGTTGACACTGAAAGGCACTTAATGATCAGCACATAACGCTATTCTTTTTCTGAGCATTCCGTATATAACTGTAAAGTTCATTGAACAATAACAATTAATTTGGACATGGCAATGTACTTCACGGTCAATACAAAACGTCCTATTTTTCTCTTAACCCTTATCATCCTGATACACTGTTGCTTGAAATAAACTTAACTGATAGTTCAAGGGTGGTGCCAGAATAGCTTGGCGCCAGAGGCGCCAAGCTATTCTGGCACCACCCTTGAACTAAACCAGTTGATCTATCTCCTAATCTGTAATGCAGTCTTTATGGGGCAATAAGCAAATTGTGCACACTCAGCCTCAGGATGTAATACGTCAAACGAAACTTACACAATCCAGTTGCACTTCCTTGCGGGCGGTAAACAACATACTTTTAGCACGCATGCACTTTCAGCCCTGTAGATCGATGTTCAAATATTGCATGTGCTCTTAGATAATACAGCAAAATGACACTACTGCAGCCCTAATCTCTACTCGCAAAATGGTGGACATCCGGAGACCTCCGTCACTGCCAGGGTCTAGGAACGATGCCTCTGAAATCACCCCAGATTCGCTGCAGGAACTGTCAACCCCGAAGAACGCAGATATAAACAAGGTCAACAAGAGGCATGGATCCTCATGAGCCCCCGCGGATGCGGGGGCTCATGAGGATCTATGTCTCTTGCATTGGGGTTTTGCTGCTTGTGTTCCAGTAGTGTAAAGGGGAAGTGTCAGGGTAGTCTGCCGCCATGAAAAGAAACCGATATATTTCAAGGACAATTTTCTTTGAAATGGAAATTTATTGACCGCTCCTCAATAATATTAGCATGATTAAAGTCCTTTCGTCGTAAAATCCATTCTTAATTTCGAAAGCCATTTCCGGTGTGATATAATTGATGGAATTATATAAAGAACCCGTGGCTTTTCTGAAATAACAATTTTTCTTATTGGATAATGTACCCACATTTTGTCCTGCTGGATATATTCTTTCAAGCGCATGATGTCTTTTGCTTTCATAGTAGCCCAGCGGAAATTTAAATCATTTTCTTTATTTTATTTTATTTATTTTTGTTTCTTTATTGTGGTCTTTTACATTTGTTTTATATTTTATTTATTTCATTTTGATCTTTATTTTCTTTAATATGGTTACATGTTTTTATTTTATTTTTTTATTTTATTTTTTATCTTTGTTTCCTATATTTTTACTTCGTTTTATTTTACTTTATTTTATTTTATTTATTTTATTTTATTTTATGTCTTTTTTTATTTTCTGGTCTATTGTTTTAGCACGTGCATGGAGGAAAATCTCAGTCAACGCTCTTAAAGCAAGGACATTTTTATTTGAAATCGATGATTTTACCGATTGGTTGCCAGGCAATTTAAATAGCGCAGCTGATCCCCTTCCTGTAGTGTAATCCTCTTTCACTCCCAGCGTCAATGGAAACACTGAAGGATCACGATATTTCATGGTTTGACAATCGCCAGGATAATCTGACACTGCCCTTAAACTATCATGGTCGATGAAAAATTATGACCATTTCTGCGATTGGCTTGTAAGTGGTGCTCCAGTTGTGAGATTCCTATGTTGGCTGCTCGGGGCTGACGCTGTCAAGGAGCCTCGCATCAATAGCTGCGGATGTCGTATAGAATTGCCGCAGGCAACGTTATACGACACCCGCAGCTATTGATGCGGCTGACCTTGAATGAGCTCAGCCCGAAGAACTAACTGACTGAAATTGGTACTGCGTGTCGGGCCGTCCATTTTCCTAAATTCAGATAGGATAGTTATACACAAACCAAGGGGAATCACTCAGCGCTGGACAGACAAACAGTTATATCCCCTGCCCCCGCCTATCAGGCACCCAATCGCCAGCCCACAGAGAAATACGCAGGTATAGAACAAGACGATCATCTGCATCCTCAAAAGAAGATGCATCAGGTCTCGCTTATAACCCATGTCTTTCTCCGGAACTTAGGAAGTAGGCAGGAGAATAGATAGTTCAAGGGTGGTGCCAGAATAGCTTGGCGCTATTTTGACACCACCCTTGAACGAAAATGATTGATCCATCCCCTACTCAGTAATGCAGCCTTCATAGGACAATGAGCAAATTAAATAAGAAAATCAGCCTCAGTATGTAATGGGTTATTAATTTGACGAACCTAACGTGCAGCGCCTGGCTTTAGTGGGAAAAAGACGTAAGCCTCTTAGCGGCGGGAACAAGTCACTGTGGGGATGAGCAGCGGATGACAATTACTGTGCTGTCATGACGCAAGACAAAATTGCATGTCCTGGCACGCGAGGTAATGCCAATACTGGACCCAGACCACCACAGTACACATGCCACTATCAGCACAAAGCTTTAGATCAATCAGGCTTCCCGGCTCAGTTCTGTCAGTACCTGTCAAGTCACAGACAGAAACACAATCACATGGAAACTGCATGTTTTGAAAGTTTGCTTGTTTGCCAAGTCAGAGATTGCAAGAAAAGTATGAAACCGCAGAATTTGCAAGTTTTCTTGTCTGATAGTTTGTTCCTTGGTCTGTTCTTTCTGCTGTTCATTTGTTTGTTTGTTTTTTTGGTTGCTTTGTTGTTGTTGTTGTTGTTGTTTTGTGAGGGGGGGGGTGTTTGTTTTTTAGGGGGGGCTGTTTTTTTTTTGTTTTGTTTTGTTTGTTTGTTTGTTTGTGTTTGTTATTCTTGTGTTAGTTTTCTTTTTTGTTGTAGTTGTTTGATAATTTTTGTTGTTGTTGTTTGTTTGTTTGTTGTTGTTTTTGGGGTTTTGTGTGTGTGTGTGTGTGGGGGGGGGGTTGTTTTGTTGTTGTTAGTTTTGTTGAGTTTTTTTTTATTTTGTTTGTTTTTTTGTTTGTTTTTGTTTTTTGTGGGTTTTTTTTGTTGTTTTGTTTTGTTTGTTTGTTTGTTTGTTTGTTATTTTATTCATTATTATTATCATTATTTTGGGGGGTAGGGGCGGGGGGGGGGGGCAGGGCAAAGTAGGGGGAGATCCGGGGGTACCGAAGAGAATGGATGTGTGCTCTCTCTCCTACAGGTTTTATTCAATTATGGACGCAAGGCTAGTCTTTGAAAGATGGCTGTTGTGGAAACAGTGGCCCATGTTGCATGAACGTCCTGTGTGGTTCTTACCTAAACGCTTGTGTCAGTGATCACGGCCGTTCAATTGTAGGGTTTAAATTTTGATTTTCTTTAAGAACACTTTCCCCTAAACGTTTACGCTTAAGCAATAACACTGTCCTTGCCCTGTGTGTGCTGCAGGCTTCATCCACATAGAAGGCAGGCTGGCCGACGTGGAGGTAGAGGAAGGCGGGAGGGCCAGACTTCTCTGTAAGACCACATCCGACCCTCTGGACAGCTCGCACCTGCACATACGCTGGCACTTCAACGGCCACGAGCTGAACACCAGCGAGGACAACAACAAGGACAGCAAGTTCGTGCAGAAGTCGGACAAGAACCGCCACGCGCTCATCATCAGGAACGCGCAGTTGGAGGACTCCGGACAGTACACGTGTGTAGCGTCCCTTGGCTTGGACTCGGACCGGGCCGCGGCCACGCTGACGGTTAAAAGTAAGTGAGACGCACTGTACTGTGCAGGAGTCCGAAATAGCTCAGGCGATTGAGCGTCGGAGCAGGACAGCGAAGGGAATCGTCGGGTCGTGGGTACTGAATCCCGTCCCGGCCCCGGTAGCTGGACTTCACAATCCAGGGGGAAAAACGGATCTGTTCAATAGCATGTCCGTTGAAAGGTCCTGGTAAATCAAAGTGGCACAGTTGGAGTGCGCCTGAGTTGATCAGTGTTCAGGTCGTACTCCATAGGCAATAGATTTCCCTGTCCCCCATAACCCGCCCGTCAGGGCCGTCCATGATCACCTCGGTGCTGTGGACGTTAAACCCGAACTAACCTGTACTGTGCAGCACATGGATACAACGTGCAGCAGCAAGAGACATAGATCCTCATGAGCCCCCGCAATTGCGGGGGCTCATGAGGATCTATGCCTCTTTTTGATCGTGCTACCTTTTTTTTCTAGGTAGTGAAAGGGGTTAGTAGACTTCGACGGTGTTCGTATCGAACCTCGTAAGTGACATTTTTTCGCAAGGTGATGTTATGATGCATATGCCTTCTTGGATACTTTCCCCCATTTTCGGGACGAAATCTGGAACCTGTAGCTTAACAGGAAATGCTCATAACTGCCCTGTGAAGTATGCCTTGGATCGCATATTTTGACCAAAATGTAAAACAGTATATTATGTTAGTGACGACTTTTGTGAGAATACCCAAAACTGACAAAAGATTCTCTCGACCATTCCCTCACACGCAGCCTGGCAATCAGTTTGGAATAATTTTCTTTTATTAGACTTTTATTTCGGTCGTTAAAAATTTATTATCTGACAGGGGTATGAAATAAATCTGAAGAAATGAGATAAAACGTTCCCATCAGATCACATCCGTACGCCATTACTGTAAATCTCCTGTTACCGCGGTAAACTCGTCGCTCTGATGAGAGTTAAAAGCGACAGGAAGCCACGACCGGTGATTGACGTTTCACACGGACGGACTGAAACCCAAAACATGTCCGAAAAGAACGTCTGCAAAAGAAACAGATCTCCATGAGCACCTGTCTCGCAAGGGCTCATAAAGATCTGTTCCTTTTGCGAAGTTCAGCATTACTGACATTTATGTTCTGAGACATACGACGTGTGACTGACGTTTTACACGAACGGACTGAAATCCAAAATGTCTGCAAAAGGAACAAATCTTCATGAGCCCCTGCATTGCAGGGGCTCATGAAGATCTGTTCCTTTTGCAAAGATCAACATCACTCACATGTATGTTCTGGGATACACTGGCAAGTGGGAGTCCCTCAGCAGACCCCCGTCTTGCGGCTAATTTGCATAAGGAACAGACTCCAACACTGGAAGCTGACAGGAGTCATGGAGACCTGAGCAGGCTGCAAGAGAGGTTCTAAGGCTCTTGTACACGGTCGGTGTTTTAATTTCTTAAGTCTGATTTGACGATGTTGAGAAGCGTCAGGCGACATGTTTGATACGGGGTTCACCTGAGTTGATCCACGGATTACACGTGACCCTGACAGCCGGCGGCGCGCCGGGCGACGGAAGCTATCAGGAAATCGAATGCCCATGCGTGAAGGGAAGTGGAGGTCACAGGCACCTGAGACGGAGTGGGTAGTCCTTTAGGAAAGCGAAGTATTGACTGGATCGTTAATCTGGAACAAAATTTAATGATTTTTTTTCGTGATCACAAGGACACAACGTAGGCAACTTACTCGTTTCTTTTAGACGTGGCATCTCGCTACGCCAAACAGGATTTTCGAAGAAGAAAAAAAAGAAGGGGGAAAAAAAAACTCCAAAAAGCAATGTTCACATATGCACTATCCATTATCAAGCTATCTGCGCCATGGCAGGATCTGATTGCTAAAATTGGCCAATACAACGGGTTCTCAATGTTGTCTTGCCTGAACTAATATTTTTCTACCCTTCATTTTACAAGCAGGCAATTATAGGCACTCATGTGCTAGAGGTTTTCCACTGCTCTTTGAGCGTAACAGAAAGAACTCTGCTACTTACAAAGGTGAAGACGAGCGGAAAGGTCTCCACTTTACCACATTCAAACTTCATAATTTAGCTTAGCCGTTTTGTACAGCATTCATTTAAGCGAGCTAAGAACAGGTATAAAAGAAATATTGCGATCTAGTACCCATTTACTGCCAGGAGTTGGTAGATTTAACTCACTGTGTCCGAGGTACGAAATACCCACATTTTGGAGTTATCCTCTGAGGACTGCATTACAATTCAGGAGACAGATCGACCGTGATAGTTCAAGGGTGGTGGCAGAATAGCTTGGCACCTATAGCCGCCAAGCTAATCTGCCACCACCATTGAACTATCATGGTCGAGCCATATCTTGCGGTGGTGTGTCGCGCGCAGAATGAGTGAAATTCCTCGTGCACCTTTCCGTGCGCATCTTGAGAAAGTCTTGTTGCTGTCGGAACGTTGAACAATGTACAACCAAAAAACCAACTCTTTTTATGTGCCAACAAAATACGCTTAGCCCCGACACATCACAGCATGATCTGGATCGACCATGACAGTTCAAGGGTGGTGCCAAAATAGCTTGGCGCCTACAGGCGCCAAGCTATTCTGGCGCCGCCCTTGACCTATCCTGGTCAAATTGTCTGCTGAATTGAAATACAGTCTTCAGAGGGAAAACTGTAAAATTGCGGGATTTCAAAGAGATAAAGATTCTCGCGCATGTCACCATGCTTCTTGCTGAGCGCGATCGGCTTCAGCTTATCCTCCAAATCAGTTTGTTTGTTTCGTGCTGAGCGCCGCGCTTGCAACCGTTTCCCTCTCAAACTCCGCCGCCTGTGTCAGACAACAGATGAAGATGCAGGCACAATGAGTCAGGCTCCGTGAATCATTATTGCCTCCACTAGACGCGCGAAGATCGGTACCGACCGTCGCTTCTTCAACCTCCTTCGCTCTTCCTCCGTAAGAGGACCTCTAGAGACGAATGCGGAGAAGGCCGATTTCTACAGCAGCAAGGAGGCATGGGGTTGAGAGCGCTACTAAAGGCATAGATTCTCATGAGCCCGTGTGGTGCGTGGGAATCTGTGCCTATGGCAGAAGAAAGGCGGTGAGTGAGAGACTACGTGCGGATTGTAAGCTTCTCACTTCAGACGTTGTCCTGATGGATGACCCCGGAGATCGGGACTATCGCAAAGCGTGGAATTATGTAGCAGTTTCTCAAAATTATGCATTGTTTGTGTAGGCAAATATTAGAAATTCGTGTGTGCTTGGTTTGAGCTCAGCTGAAATCGTTGCTTGCACACATATATTTCCGTCGAGAAACACTTTTCTATGTCACTCTCAGAAGAAATATCAATAAGTCCCACAAGACCCAGTGAGATATTTAAAAAAAATGTTAACTCATTCAGACCCGACGCACCACAGCAAGACATGGATCGAGCATGATAGTTCACGGGTGGTGCCAGAATAGTTTGGCGCCCATGGGCGCCAAGCTATTCTGGCAACCACCCGTGAACTTACATGCTCGATCTGTCTCTAGAATTGCAGTACAGTCCTTCAGGAAGGCAACTTCAAAGTTTGGGGATATCGGTCGTGCAGTAGGATGCCTTTGAGCTGTTCTTAATTAGACGAACTATATTGATCGGCAAACCTAGATCGGAGAAGATCGGCGATCTTTTGGTTTGTTTCTTAATTGAGGTTGAACGAACCTAGGCGAACTTCAGCAAACCAGGTTTGCCACGGTTCTCTTTCTTAACTGAAGTGCTTGATTCGGCGTACTTACTGTCTGCGAAGGTGTTCAAAATGGCTGCCGCTATGCCGCTTCGCGATTTGAACGATGTTTGTTTTTGTACTCCTTGCTGTAGCGACTCCACAAACAGCGTTGCGCCTCCTACAAATCAATAAAAATAGGTCTTGTTCTTCGCACGAGTGAAATATCGCCGTCCGCCATATTTGTTTGTATCGGTGACTGTCTTATTATCTCCAACGCAGAAGAGGGTAAAAGTTTTGACCAATCAGAGAAAAGGTTCGCCTTTGTTTGCTCAACACGTTAAGCAAACCTTTTCCGACAGCGAACTATGGTTTGCCGAGGTGAACTACTTCGAACTAGGTTCGCCGTATCTTTAGATCGTCCAATTAAGAACCAACCTGGTTCGTCCGAGATCGTAAACTGTAGTTCGTCAGAGTTCGCGAACTAAAGTTCGTTTAATTAAGAACATGCTTTAACCTCACGTCATTTGTAGAGTTTGTATATTGGTGTTGGTGTTCGCGATTTTGTTGTTGTTATGAGTTGGTTTCCCTATAGCTGTAATTTGAAACTGACTTGTCTTTTCATCTTCATTCGTAAGCCATTCAGCCCTAACGCCCTACAGCATTAGATTGGTTGACCATGATAATTCAAGGGCATTGCCAGATTAGCTTGGCGCCTGTCGGCGCCCAGCTAAGCTGTCTCTGCTCTTGAATTTATCATGGTCGATCCATCTCATACAACAGGTGCATAGTCGTTAGATGACACCTCCAAAATTTGGGAAATACGTGCGCCGGGCTGAATGAGTTAAGCGAAAATCATGTGTAACTGACGCAGAGTGCTCCTAATGCTCCTAAACTTTAATAAACATGATACAGATGTCTTGGCTGAAGCCGCGCGAAGTCGAGATTATCTACTGACAAAAATAAATCAACAGACTTTTAGGATGAAGAGCGACCATATTTGTTAAATTCGAGGTCTGCCCTTGAGTGCAGCGTTCACGGAACAACCAAAGCCTTCACCTCGTCTAAGCCACATCGTAGAACACGGTATCAAGTGGTCAGCGTCACGGCGCGTCTTGCGTGTCTTAACTCATTCTATCCCAGACACACCCCAGGAAGATAATGATCGACCATGATAGTTCAAGGGTGATGCCAGAATAGCTTGGCGCCTATGGGCGTCAAGCTATTCTGGCATCACCCTTGAACTATCATGGTTGATCTGTGTCCTGCACTGCAATGCAGTCTTCAGGGGACAGCGGCAAAATTTAAGGATTTCGGTGATGGGGTAGAATGAGTTAAGGCATGGACCCATAAACACGAATCCGATACGATTCCGATCCGAATCTGAAGCGGATCCGAAAGAGGAAAAATAGTCCTTTTTGATGTTTGTGTGTTTCCATATGTCCGATGCGGACAACGAATTCGCATCCGGCCGCTTTGAACGAAAATGACGCAATCTTTGACGGAAAATTGCATCACCGCATCGGGTTCGGATCGTATTCATATCGGATTCGTGCTTATGGAAACGTTTTGTTATTGTAATTCTTTCTCCTAAAATGATGAAAGGGTCTCAAACGACCAGACATTTACTTCAAAACTGCCGTAGCGGGCTAAATCTTTCGTCACTCGTCATCTATACCCCATCTGGTCAGGTACATCCCCGCAGTAGTCCTTGGCACCGAAACCTCCCCGCACTAATGCCATGTCAGTCATCGTGTTCCCAAGCACGACTGGACAGTTTCACATGACCACATCGTTACCTCAAAAACTGTCACGAATAAATCTGTTATCCCCTGTTTGCATCCGCTCTCTCGTCCATCGATCATCATTACCGGGCCGCTCAGCCCATGGGACGTTTCATCTGCAAGTCGGCATAGAGTCGCATGGATCTCCACAGCTCCGGGGTCGGTTGCACAAATGAGCTTAGTCCTTCGCCAGCCACTAAGCAAGGTGCAGAAATAATCCCACTTTTGTAAATGGCAATTGGTTTGCAGTCCTCGCGCGTAAAAGTCATAGAGCCGCCCCCCCCCCTCCCCTACCCTCCCTCTCCCCTTACTCCACCCCCTCCCCCGCCCCCCCCCCCCCCCTCCCTACGCCCAAAAAAGTCCGGGGTAACCGTAGTTTCAGATCATTCCAACTGCAATAGGCATAGATCATCACGAGCTCCGGCAGCCCTAGGTGACCCCCCCCCCCTCCCACCCCCGCCTCCGCACACACACACACGCGCAACTACTTCACAGGCATATTCTCATCAATCCTTTAGGATGCACGGGCTAACCAGAATCTGTATCGCTTTCTTGCAAGTCAGTTATTTGGGTTTGACGCCGAGCAGGCAACTAGGTCCATCTTACGGCGTGCACATATTGGAGGGTCATTTAAACGATACCTTCGAGAAGTCATTCGATTTCTGGGTCTGCTGGAGGCACCGACTCCCGTGCGACGGCATGGGGCTCCTTGGATTCCTTGTCTCCACCTGGCAGACACAGATCTATGTTTACATCTAGAGATTGAGGCGGCCGACTGGGTTTAATGCTGAGACTGATGTTTGGTTGTAATGTAATGTCTTCTTCTCCCAGCCAAAGTCATGTCCATAACCATTAATCTTTCTAACAGGAGCAGCTCAGGAAGCAGACGCAACTAGCGAAAATGTGCTCATTGTAAAACATTAACACATTGTACCTCAGGATCGAAATCCCCACGTTTCGAAGTCGCCCTCTGAAGGACTGTTTTACACTTCTAGAGACAGATCGAGCATGATAGTTCAAGGGTGGTGCCAGAATAGCTTGGCGCCTATGGGCGCCAAGCTATTCTGGCACCACCCTTGAACTATCATGCTCGATCCATGTCTTGGAGTGGCGTGTCGGGGCTGAATGATTTAACTCCCTGCCACTGAAGGCTTATTTTATTTCCGACATTTTTTTTAAACGACCAACAGCTACAACGTCCAATTGATAGGCATAGATCCTCTCGCAAGTGCGTGGGCTCATGAGTATCTATGCCTTTTTGCATATATGGGCGCCAAGCTATTCTGGCACCACCCCTGAACTATCACGCTCGATCCATGTCTTGCTGTGTTGTGTCGGGGCTGAAGGGGTTAACACACTAACTCACCGCCTGTGGACGCTGGTTGCGCATCTGAAATCAGTGTTGCTTGATTGTTAAAGATCCCCCGCTGCCCAAGGAACACAGACACAAACGTGCGTGAGCAGGAGACACAGATCCTCATGAATCCCCGCAGTTGATGATCTATCCTCTTGAAGTTGAATCGTGTTTGCTGTTTTCTCGGCAGCAACGCATTAACACTTTTGGGCACTAACGGTTGCACTGAGAGCGGTCTCTGCAAGACGGGAGATAGATCGAGCATGACAGTTCAAGGGTGGTGCCAGAATAGCTTGGCGCCTTTCGGCGCCAAGCTATTCTGGCACCACCCTTGAACTATCAGGCGCGATCCAAATCGTGTGTACTGTATTAAGCCTGAACAAATTTGTGCTAACGCTTACTGCTCGAACAACAAGAACAATGAAAGCAACAGCAACATGAACAAGAAAACAACATGAACAATATTGTACGAGGACACACGTATTTATTTCACTGTACGAAGTGCTGTGGTATGTTTTCGTGTCCTCTTTCTTCCTCCAATTGTTAACACATTCTACCCCGAGACCGAAACCCCCAAATGTTGAAGTTGCACTCTGAAGGACTGTATTACAATTGTCGAGACATATCGAGCATGATCGTTAAAAGATGGTGCCAGAATAGCTTGGCGTTATCTTGTGTTTTTGTTATTATTTTTGCTTGCTCCTTTTCTTCGGTGTCATTTTTTTCTTTTTGTTTTGTTCACCAGGTGTCAATCGAAAGAAATTAAAACCGCCCGTGGTTTCCAGACTTGTATTGGGAAACCAGCATGCAATTAGACGCAGCAGTGCGTTAAGAAAAACAGTCTGCCCTTTTCCTTCCAGCTTTTTCAATGACCCAGAATTGAGTTTCCAAAACAATTAATTTTTAAGTTAAAATTAGTTTCATGCGATTGCAGTTCAATGGGCCAGTTAACCTTAACTCATTCTACCCCAGACACACCACAGCAAGATAAGGATCGACCATGATAGTTCAAGGGTGATGCCAGAATAGCTTGGCCTATGGGGCCAAGCTATTCTGCATCACCTTGAACTATCATGGTCGATCGTGTCCTGCACTGCAATACAGTCTTCAGAGGACAACGGCAAAATTTAAGGATTTCGGTGTTGGGGTAGAATGAGTTAAGTGAGTTTAGTCTTTCGTCCTGCCCGATGTACGATCCTGCTGGTGTCTTTAAAGGGAGTGAGTTAGTTATCAGGGTTTAAGGCCGAGCAGGCAACCACGGTCACGTCATGGCGCTTGTCAACGGAGTGAGAAACAGCAATAGTTGGCAAACCAAATTTCGTGCATTTCGACATATATAAAAAAATATATTGAATATATGCGTGACAAATAGGAAAAGTGTACTGCTTAACCCTTTAAGCCCATAGGTCCCATTTCTCAAAGTCGAGGTGTTGCCTAATGACTATGTACCAGTTGCAGGAGATGGATTGACCATGATAATTCAAGGGCAGTGCCAGATGAGCTTGGCGCCTGGAGGCGGCAAGCTGATCTGGCACTACCCTTGAATTATCACGGTCAATCCATCTCCTGCTGTAGGGCCTCGGGGCTAAATGGGTTAACGTTTCGTTCTTTTAGCGGAGAGTGTGCTTAATATTCTTCTATTAGCAACAAACTGTTATGCTGATTTGGTTGTACCGCTTGTTTGGCTGGCTGGTTGGTTGGCCGAGTTCGAAACTTGGCGCGCAATTCGCATATACATAATTTTTAATATTTAAGACTGTTTTCACATTATCATACTGCATCTTTGTTTGTTGTTGTTTTTCTAGGTCGGCCAGGACCTCCAGTTGCCGTGGAAACGAGAAGTTGTCACGGGAACCGCGCAGAGCTGGTGTGGCAGGTGGGGCCGGACAACGGCGCCAAGATCACGGAGTACCTCCTGCAGTTCAACACCTCGGACATGCCGGACGTGTGGCACGACTACTACGAGGCCATCCCGGGCAAGAAGCTCCACTTCTTCGTGGACCTGTCCCCTTGGGGCACCTACACGTTCCGCCTGCTGGCGAGGAACGACCTCGGGGTCAGCCCGCCTAGTACAGTCACTCTCAGCAGTTGCACGACGCCTCCAGACCGCCCCAACAGGAACCCGGACAATGTGGTCACGCTGACGCATAAGAAGGGCTTCCTCATCGTGGAGTGGACGGTAAGACTACCTTCTTCCCTCCAGTGCGCGAAATTCCATCGGGCCGTGTAGGTTTCTGTTGACCCGCGCACGCTCGTGCGCGGGCCAACAGAAACCTGCAAGGCCCGAGTTTTTTTTTAGCTCAATGGATTGACAGACACTGGCGATACTGCTCGGCGGAGAAGTTCTTGCGCGGTCTTGTTTTTGCAGTGACTAGAAAGACTAAGTGCTTTACATTGATAGACATCGTACACAGTTTTAAATCGATTAATAATAATAATAATAATAATAATAATAATAATAATAATAATAATAATAATAATAATAATAACAACAAAACAACAACAACAACAAAACATCAATAAAAAGAAGAAGAAGAAGAATGGTAGTTATACACTTTATAGTTATAAGGCTTTATCTGTAAATCGGTCAAAAGCGCCGCGAACTGACCCAACATGCACGCTCACATAAAACGCGTGCCTTTCACTCTGAAGACAAACACAGGACAGTCACATTTTGCACAGAGTCAGCTCAGCTTTTGAGGTTATTGATATTGTTACGATTGTGGTTGTGTTATCCTGTGAGAGCGTGCATGTGTTTATCGTAGGAAACGATCTGATATTTATTTGAGCTATCATGGTTACGTTTCACGTGCCTTTTTAGTAAGATATTCTTTTGTTCGTGAGTAGAGCCGATTTCGTTTTGTTAAGTTTAGTCCAGAACGTTCTAGAAGGGTCGCACTGTCTAGTTACCTCGGTTTGTATGACGTCTGTAAATACGGAACAGTTCGTAACAGTTCGCTACTTGTTGTTTTTCAGTGCGCGTGAATTGAGCAGCCTTTATTTGGTTTTGGGAATGTTCTCGTACCTTCCAGAGCTATCATAGAACGTGGTGATAGGGCTACCATACTTTTATGTGTCTTCATTATACATCAGGATTTAGAGCTGAAGTGAGCAGCCGAGTTTTTGTAGCCTATTTTAATGATTCCAGAAGATTCTTATTTATGAGTTTCAGTTGAGTATTTCGTTCCGATTAGTTGCATTGTATTATTTCCGTAGATTATTCTAGAATGTGGTAGTATATATAAGGAGGGCGCTGGGAAAGCCCGTTTGTACATTGTCTTGCTTTGTCAGTTGTAGAGACACGCAGTTTATTGGGAGAGACGCTGTGTATGAGAAACTTTGTGTCGCAGTGTGGACATTGCAGAAGAGACTTTGTATCAGTATTTGTGCATTTGGAATTGCACTGTGTGGATATCGCATCGCTGAATTAAATATTGTTGGAACTGTTACTCCAGTATTGTCTACATCCTTAAGCCACGTGTGACGGATTGCAGCTGAACGAGGTTTATTTTAAAGAACCTTACGTGCGTGCGTCTGGTGTGTTTATCATACTACGACTACAACTCCACCACGTAACATTTTGGCACCTCCGACGGGACCTCTTCAGTTGATTCAGTGGAAAGGGTAGCAGGAGAAAACAGCCAGCAGTGAAAAGCAGAGATGGCGACATCGGAAATGGAGACATTCGTGAAAATTGGACAGGAATGTGGACTCGAAGGAGCTCAACTCCTCGAGTTTTTAAAGGAGTGAGAGAAGGAGAGATTGGAGAGAGAAAAGGAGAGATTGGAGAGAGAAAAGGAGAGATTGGAGAGAGAAGAAAAAAAACGAGAGAGAGAAGAAAAAGAGAGACTGGAGAGAGGGGAGAGAGAGAGAGAGAGAGGAAAAGAGACGAGAGAGAGTAAAAAAAGAGAGATGGGAGAGAGAAGAAAGAGTTAAGGAACGTGAAATCAGGAGACTCGAAATCCAAGCAGAAGAAGCAGAGAAACAGCGAAGAGAGGCAGAGAAACAACGAGAAGAGGAGCGAGAAGAGGCGGAGAGGCAGCGTCAACACGAAATTCATCTAAAGCAGATGGAGATTGAGGCAGAGAGACAGAGGGTTTCTGAAGCAACAGTATTAGCCAGCAGAGAACAAATAGCGCATGGACGCATCCCAGTAGGAGATGGGGCTACATTTTTACCAGTCTCAAACATCGCGCTGCCTGAGAATGAAGTGCCGAACATGCCGGTGGTGTCAGGATTCGTCGGCGACACACCAGTGAGAGTGTTGAGAGACACTGGTTGTAGTTGCGTCATCATGAGAGAGGACCTAATAACTGAAGACCATAAGTTACAGGAGTGGACCACCCTCATTTTGGCCGACGGAACTGTAAGAATTATCCCCCTTGCCAATGTCAGAGTCGACACTCCGTATCTGAGAGGAGAGGTGATGGTGCTATGCGTGAAGACCCCTGTCTACGATCTTATCATCGGAAACGTTGACAGTGTCAGAAACGCAGACGATCCAGATCCAGAGTGGAGACCTGAAACATGTTCTGTTACCGAAAGAAGTCAAGCAAAGAAGAGTCACCAAACCATCCCTCTAAAAGTGGCGGACAACACGGAAGCCGCCGTGGTGAATAAGGAAAGGCTGGTGGAGCTACAGAGAGCCGACACCACGCTTGACAAGTTCCGAGGTCAAACCGAGCCTGTGACGCGAAAGGGAAAAGAGATAACCTTCGAGACCAGAAAAGATATCCTGTACCGGATATTCGACAGCAATGGAGATAAACCTGTGCGTCAAGTAGTAGTTCTTGAACCTTTGAGAATGCAGGTGATGAAATTGGCACATGATTCCATATTGGGAGGACATTTGGGAATCAACAAGACGCTCGATAGAATCCGAGCCGTCTTCTACTGGCCTGATATGGGAGGCGACGTCACCCGATTCTGCAGATCGTGCGACATATGCCAGAAGACAATCTCCAAGGGAAAGGTCCCAAGGTTCCTCTAGAGAAAATGCCATTGATCGATATGCCTTTCAAGCGGGTAGCTGTTGACCTTGTGGGGCCAGTATCTCCTCGGAGTGAAGATGGTCATCGATACATTTTGACCCTGGTGGACTACGCTGCACGTTATCCTGAAGCCATACCATTGAAAAAGATCGACACTCCAACAGTGGCAGAGGCGCTCGTCGACATATTCAGCCGTTTGGGGATTCCTGAAGAGATCCTAAGTGACCTGGGAACTCAGTTCGTTTCCGACTGCATGGAGGAAGTCAACCGACTATTGAGCATCCGTCACCTTACAACCACCCCTTATCACCCCATGTGTAATGGGCTGGTTGAAAAATTTAATGGAACATTGAAGGCTATGCTGAAGAAACTGTGTGCTGAGCAGCCAAGGTTGTGGCATAGATA
Source organism: Semisulcospira habei (assembly GCA_036245525.1). Classification (NCBI taxonomy): domain Eukaryota; kingdom Metazoa; phylum Mollusca; class Gastropoda; family Semisulcospiridae; genus Semisulcospira; species Semisulcospira habei. The sequence goes on from BTPG01000003.1 coordinate 243,895,825, forward strand.
TATCAATGCCTTGCTCTTCGCATACCGTGAAGTTCCTCAGGATTCGACAGGGTTTTCCCCTTTTGAATTACTGTACGGTAGGACTGTGAGGGGACCCATGCACATCCTCAAAGAACTGTGGACCAAGGATATCGACGCACCTGAGGTGAAAATCAGCTACCAGTACGTCTTCGACCTGAGAGAGAAGCTGGAAGATACCCTCAGGATGGCTCGAGAAGAACTAGGGAAGGCGCAGAACAAAGGGAAGCATTACTATGACCGTAAGGCAAAACCTCGACGATTCCAGCCAGGTGACCAAATATTGGTTCTTCTTCCTACCGACAACAACAAACTTCTGATGCAGTGGAAGGGACCATACGTTGTCGACACGGTGGTTGGCATCAACGACTACAGAGTCAAGGTCAACAATAAGGTGAAGACTTACCATGCTAATTTGCTGAAGAAGTATATTGAGAGAGGTCGTCAAGATAAAACACAAATGGCCGCATCGGTGCATCTTGCTGATGACGAAAGACTAGACGACGAGAACCTGTTTGACCTTAATGAACTCCGACACAAGGAGGATGTAGAAGATATCCAGTTCGGTCAGAATCTGACCCAAACTCAACGAGAAGAACTGAGCGTCCTGACTCGAGAGTTCAAGCATCGGTTTACACCTGACCCAGGAACAACAGACACCATGCAGCTCGAGGTTAATCTAGCACCCGACAATCCGGTTCGCGACGAGTCGTGTCGTCTGTTTCGCAACACGAGTAAAGGACCGAGAAAGAATGTTCGAGCAACGCCGGACGTGAGAGTCGACAGGGATTCCAGAACGCCAGTTGTTATCGCCAAGGAACAAGAGAGATCCAATTTGGTGTGTATGAACTGTGACACTTTTCCTAAGCTGACAGTGTTCGACCCAGGACCAGTGACTTTTGACTTGTGAACTGTAGCTTATGATTTGGTGATGTTCCTGAAACAAACTTTGACTTTGATTTTAGTTTAACCAAGGATTCACAGAACTTTGGAGTTGGAGCGGACTATCTGTGCAGAGCAGATTTGAAGAAACATTTCGATGCTCAGGACAGTTATCACGAACTGTGAGATGATTATTTTTATTTGATTTTGATGTGAAGTTATTTTTGTTTAGGATTCTGTGTAGTTTAACACATCCACAACCGTATTTTTTTTATTTGAAAAGATTTTTTTTTGGTGAAATTTCATTCTAAAGAGCGGGGTAATGTTACGCCTGTGAGAGCGTGCATGTGTTTATCGTAGGAAACGATCTGATATTTATTTGAGCTATCATGGTTACGTTTCACGTGCCTTTTTAGTAAGATATTCTTTTGTTCGTGAGTAGAGCCGATTTCGTTTTGTTTAGTCCAGAACGTTCTAGAAGGGTCGCACTGTCTAGTTACCTCGGTTTGTATGACTGTAAATACGGAACAGTTCGTAACAGTTCGCTACTTTTTGTTTTTCAGTGCGCGTGAATTGAGCAGCTTTTATTTTGTTTTGGGAATGTTCTCGTACCTTCTAGAGCTATCATAGAACGTGGTGATAGGGCTACCATACTTTTATATGTCTTCATTATACATTAGGATTTAGAGCTGAAATGAGCAGCCGAGTTTTTGTAGCCTATTTTAATGATTCCAGAAGATTCTTATTTATGAGTTTCAGTTGCGTATTTCGTTCCGATTGGTTGCATTGTATTATTTCCTTAGATGATTCTGGAATTTGGTAGATATAAGGAGGGCGCTGAGAAAGCCCGTTTGTACATTGTCTTGCTTTGTCAGTTGTAGAGATGCGCAGTTTATTGGGAGAGACGCTGTGTATGAGAAACTTTGTGTCGCAGTGTGGACATTGCAGAAGAGACTTTGTATCAGTATTTGTGCATTTGCACTGTGTGGATATCGCATCGCTGAATTAAATATTGTTGGAACTGTTACTCCAGTATTGTCTACATCCTTAAGCCACGTGTGACGGATTGCAGCTGAACGAGGTTTATTTTAAACAACCTTACGTGCGTGCGTCTGGTGTGTTTAACATACTACGACTACAACTCCACCACGTAACAGATATTTTGATCGCCTGTAATTGACGTACATGCATACAGTGCATGGCGTGAAACCTGTACCAAAGTCGCATTTCTCTCCAGCGGCCTGTGGGAAGAACTTACATTGGGTCAGTGTCTTGCAATCACAAGGTTGACAATTCTTTTCCACTGAATGCACCATGTTTTAGTCGTAAGTGGACAACTGTGCAAGTGCCACAGACAGAATATGACGAGAACAAAACAGTCGCGTGCAAAACCATTCCCATGTCCATGACACAAGGAAAGAAACTGATAGAAATATTTCTTTCGCTGCTCCCATTATCGAGATCACAGGGGACCCGTCAAGATCCCCACAACCCATCAAGATAATTATTGTTTACTCCACCAGTCATCTCCACCATCTGCAAGAGGCAGAGATTCTCATGAGCCCCTGCGTAGCAGGGGCTCATGAGAATCTATGTCTCTTGCTAGAAGAGTTCGGTTCTATTTAAATCTGTTTTCTGTTTAAAATGGATGAACAGAAGACACGAAGGTCCGCGTCTGTGATTTTCAAGGCTGCTGTAGGGTTTTCAGTCTCCTCTCGCTTGCACGAGAGGAGACTGAAAACCCATACATAAATGGGGCGTACGTGTGGCAGTATTGTACAGAGATCTTGACAAAGTCTTTGGCTGTGTCGCGGCGCACGAGGGTCTAGACGTGTATTGCAGATCGAAGGCCCGGTGTTTGCTGTGTTCCTGTGATCATTGCCTGTGCAGGGAATGGCATAATCTGATTACGGCAACGATTTTCCCTCCCTGCTCATGCAGCATTGATATGCACTCGTTAAAGACATTGGAACAGCTAGTTTTGCATTAAGAAAAAAATAATGAATGGGGCGTTGGGGAAGAATTGGAAAATGTGTGTGTGTGTGGGGGGGGGGGGCGGTGGGGAGGGGGGCCTAAGGGTGGGGGGGTGAGGGGGGGGGTTGAGGGGGATATTACAATATAGAATTTATCATCTCTGTCAAGCATATAGGACCTAACTCTTTAGATTTCGCAGGAGTCTTCTGACGAATATTATGCAGCGGGGGTGGGAGATGGTAGTTCAAGGGTAGTGCCAGATTAGCTTGGCTCCTTCTAAGGCCTGGGTAGGGGGGGGGGGGGTAAAGATGTTACAGTATAGAATTGATAATCTATTTCAAGCATATAGGACCTCACTCTTTAGATTTCGCAGGAGTCTTCTGACGAATATTATGCAGCGGTTGTGGGAGAAGATTTACCATGACAATTCAAGGGTAGCGCCAGATTAGCTTGGCGCCTTCCAGGCGCCAAGCTAATCTGGCACTACCCTGGAACTGTCATGTTCTATCTGTCACCCGCTGTAAACTCCAGTGTGGATGAGTTTTGCCGTTTGGAGGCGCACGAGAATCTATTTTTCTTGTCGCGCGATCGAAGAGACAGGAAGGACCTTCAAAGATGTGAGAAATGCGCAGGCACGCGTGGCGTTAATATGTCAGGGAAATCGCTCCCTTTCCGCGTTTTGAGCGTTTATTACGCTCGTTTGCGCTTCAACGCCGAGCTGGGATTACAATGAAAAAAAAAAACGGCCGGAGGGATTTGTAAGGATTAGGGAAAGAAATACAGGAAACTGTACTCCTGGTCAGAGGAACCATTTTGTTGTTGACATGTTCTTAAGATTCGTCCATATTTGAGGGCGAGTTAAATTATGAAGTTGTCCACCTTAAAGATGTAGAACATAATTATTGTAGCACATACGATATTCAGTAAATGTTGTCCCTGCACGAAATCGAATCTAATTTGCCAGAGCCTGGCTGACCGACTGACTGTTACATTTTAGAGTCACACGGCACTATTAAGGGATCAGGGACTATCAGATTTTTTTCGGAAATTTTAATCGCAGCTATTTGAAATTTGAAATTTATTAAGTGGCCTGAAACCGGTACCAAAGTGGAGGTAGTGGAAGAGCCGGAGTACCCGGGGAAATAGCCTCCGACGGTCCGCCCGATTTAACGGTGACACTTACTGGAGGAGAAAAGTCCGACGTCGGAACGCGGTATCGAACCTCGCACCTTTAGCATTGGTGGCAGGCGCCTTTACTACTGCGCCACGGACCGGCCCTTCCAGAGCCTCCGAAGTCCACAGGTTTTTTATACCAGACGCAATTAAGAATGAGCTTTCCTAACATATGCTAATCTATTACATCCTGAGGTTGATTTTTTTTTTTTTTTTAACTGGCTCATTGTCCTGTGAAGGCTACATTACAGATTAGGAGATAGATCAACCATTTTAATTCAAGGGTGGTGCCAGAATACAACCATTTTAGTTCAAGGGTGGTGCCAGAATAGCTTGGCGCCTGAGGCGCCAAGCTATTCTGGCACCACCCTTGAACTATTATAGTCAAATTTATGTCAAGCAATAGGTGAATCAGGATGAAAAAGGTTAATAATCCTTTGATTGCTGATAGCTACGCCTCTTTTCCGCCGAGCGGTATAGCCAGCAGCTGCCAAAAGGGTTAATATATTTTACGTTCAGCGTTAACCTATTCAGCCCTGACGCACTACAGCAGGAGATGGGTCGACCATGATAATTCAAGGGTAGTGCCAGATTAGCTTGGTGACTGTCGGCGCCAAGCTAATCTGGCACTACCCTTGAATCATCACGGTAGATCCATCTCCTGCAACAGGCAAATAGTTATTAGATGACGCCTGCAAAATTTGGGAAATACGTGCGCCGGGCTGAATGTGTTAATATACACAGAGCTTTAAAGGCGAAACTTTCAACTGATGAGAAATCTTCTGACAATTACCATTTCAAGAGCCGTGTTGATAGCTGACAACTCAACTTTGGGTTTCCGTATAGCTTGCGGGGCGGGGGGGGGGGGGGGGAGAGAGAGAGAGAGAGAGAGAGAGAGAGAGAGAGAGAGAGAGAGAGAGAGAGAGAGAGAGAGAGAGAGAGAGAGAGAGAAAAGCCCTAAAGAACTTAGCGTGCCTAATGAAAAGGAAAAAAACAATCCCAACAAATAAAGAGACACGCTTATAGAAGACAGTTACACCGCAATTTATTAAAGGAATCGTCATAAGACCCTTTTTCAAACTCAACATAAAAACACGTCTAGAGATCAGTCGCTACTTACCTTACCGCAGAAGGAATGTGGTCACATTCCTTGTGCGATGAGTAGCGACTGATCTCTGTATGTGTTTTGTTTGTCTATTTTGAAGTAGGGCATTTACCCCACATATTAACCCATTGTGTTGTAACTGCCTTTTCTAAGCGTGTTCATTTCTCAGCTGGGTTCTTCATAACGCTTGTAGATCAATGTAACAACACTCATAGTTGTAATAACACTTATACAGTCAGTTACGTGAGTGAGAGTGATTAATTGTGAGTGGCATCCGAGGTGGCGAGACACATTCTTCTGTACCTGGCAACATGCGTTTCGAGCAATAAAGTTCACTGATCGATTGATTGATACTTCTCGCCAAACGAAGTAGAGCGCTGTACTTTTATCTGCGTCCTTTTTTTTTTTTTTTTTTTAAAGCTGAAGAACCCGAAAAAGTAATACATCGTGTTGTAATTCTCTTTTTTATGACCCAATGTGCAAAAGCCCGTAAGGCCGAAGTCGACCGCCGTTTGACGGCGCACGGTCGTGCGCGGGCCGACGGCCCGATGGGCTTTTGCGCACTGAAAAGCGTGTTACTTTCTTTGTTGGGATTCTATTTCCGAAATAACTGGACCTGTTTTGGCTTGACGCTTGCAGAGGCGACTCGCCAATCACTCAGGCGCCAACCATTAAACGGGCACAATCGATATGCTCTCTTTGATTTGCACGTGACATGCATGTCCAAAAATCAGGTAAAACTATTTTTTACGACGGTTCTACATTAACGTCTGACCTTAGAGACAGTTCCTTGAAGGATTCCTGTCTCTACACCGGGACGTATTTACATCAGGGCAAGAAGATCGATACGAATTTCACCCATTCCTTCCCTGCACGAGAAAAGAAAATTGCAATGTTTTTTGTTGTGTTTTCAAGTACACGAGTTGCGTGCATTCTTTTAACCCGTCCAATCCTGACGATCTCCGTAGGGAGATGGATCGACCTTGATAGTTCAATGGCAGTGTCAGATTAGCTTGGCACCTAAAGGCGCCAAGCTAATCTGGCACTCCCTTTGAACCAACATGGTCGATCCATCTCCGGCAAATAGTGCATATCGTTACAGAGAATCGTCTGATGCTTTATTTTTGGGTTGGTTGGGGCTAATGTAGGGCGCATTTTTTTTATGTCTTCGATGTTCTGCGAGCACTGTATTAAATAAGCTTGAAATTGAAAGCCCGATAAAAGCGAACAGGAACTAAAAGTATACGTGTCGGCTGACACTTGCTGGTTTCTCTCGATTAACTCATTCAGCCCGACGGCCGTATGTCCCACATTTTGGAGACGTCATCTAATGACTATGCACCCGTTGCAGGAGATGGATCGACCATGATAATTCAAGGGCAGTGTCAGATTAGCTTGGCGCCGATAGGCGCCAAGCTAATCTGGCACTACCCTTGAATTATCATGGTCGATCCATCTCCTGCTGCAGTGCGTCAGGGCTGAATGAGGTAAGTGGCCATTAATTGTTCAAAGTCCAAAAAGTTCAGAACTGTCAGGAAATGATTTATTGGTAGGTGCTTGAAGATTCTATTAGAGATGAACAATTGGACGAAAAGAGAACTTGGAAGCCATAGAGGTATCGACTGTGACCGACATTCTCTCTCTCTCTCTCTCTCTCTCTCTCTCTCTCTCTCTCTCTCTCTCTCTCTCTCTCTCTCTCTCTCTCTCTCTCTCTCTCTCTCTCTCTCTCTCTCTTATATATTTATTTGTTTCTTTCTGTCTAGTGCTATTAATTCGATAAGAATGTACATCTGTGTTAATATTATGTAACTGTAGTCTTATATCCTGTTCATTTGTTTTTCTTTCTGTATTGACTTAATAATAATAATAATGCATAGCATTTATATGGCGCATTTCTCATATTTATAATATAACTCAATGCGCAGAATGTAGCCGCGAACTGAACCCAACAAGCACGCTCACGTGAATCACACGCATTCACTCACACGCTGTACGTAAACACAGAACATTCACGTGGTGCTAAGGGCAAGCTCAAGCGAGCTACTGACGGTATTTGGAAATCGTTTTGTATTTGAAATT
>BTPG01000003.1:243905555-243945555 GCA_036245525.1 Semisulcospira habei
GCAAGATGGAGGATCGGTCGAGCTGGAAAACATTGCACATACAAAGGAGAATTACTCAGCGCTGCACAGACGAAATGGTCAGGTCCTTAGGTAATGTGTGTGCCAGCGCTTTCCTCACTTTTTAATTTTTTTTTTAACAACGGTGTCCCCCCCCCCCCTCTCTTCTCCCCTCTCCCCCCCCCCCCCCCAATAACAGAACCAGTCATGGGATGAGCGGATGATAGTGACTATGTGGGACACGTTGATTAGTTAGGGGGGTTAAAGCCCACGGCACCCGGAGTGACAGTGAACGGCACTGGGCGGGTTAATGGGGGCAAGCGACAGCTAGATTGCTATGGAGTACGACCTGAATACTGATCAATTCAGGGGCACCGCAACTGTGCAGTTTTATTTACCAATACCTCACAACGGACATGCTGTCTGAACAAACCCGTTGGTTTTGCCTGGACAATGTCTATGTGGATTTATTTTTATGGGCCTAGAGATCACGATCGTTCTGGTAAGATTAATACATTCGAGACGTGCCGCATCCAGATACGCGGCTTTAAGCCGCGTATCTGGATGCGGCACGTCTGGAATGAGTTCACCTCGTCCTTGCCAGGGTCTAAAAATAATGCACCTGAAATATAATAATAATAATAATAATAATAATAATAATACATAGTTTTTATATAGCGCCCTTCCCCACGGACAGCAAGCTCGGAGCGCTTTACAGCACATAAAAATTATATTAAAAAGGAAAAAAATTAGAACGCACTCACTCTTTAAATAAACATCTGCTCGCACCATGTATGCGCATTCCTAACACGAAACACACACACACACACACACACACACACACACACACACACACACACACACACACACACACACACACACACACACACACACACACACAGCCTACCTACATGGGCTACCCATATACGAAAACAGCCAACATTTCCAGGCAGCACATCCAGAATAAGCTAATCTTGATATGCTGCCTGGAAATGAGCACGGATTTAATAAGGCACCAGCACGTCTGCCTGAGTCTCAAGAACACGAAGGAGGTTCCCTGCCTCTTGCGTTACATGTAGTATTTTGCCGCTAGTAGTTCATTCGAGATGTCTCGCACACGCACACGCGGCTGTTTCCTGCGTGATCGAGTGTTGCGCGTCTCAAATAAGTTTGAAATTCATCAAAGGGCGCCCCGCATCAATAGCTGCAGAAGTGTCGTGTTGCGTTGCCACCGGCAACGCTCCACTACGCTTCTGCAGCTATTGACGCGGGACATCTTGAATGAGTTAATGTGTTAAACTTACAAAATAAATTATGTTCCTTTTGAACAATTGTAAGAAATTGTCTTATTTTCCTTTTAGAGCGTGTTTCTTTCTTTCTGTGATTTTCTTTGAAAACAAACAGCTAACCAGCTAAAATTATTCCCTATGACATAGGTACTACATTATTATATTGATATTATAGGTACTATCCAATTACGATTCTAAGCTAAGGAACTGTGGACAGAAACGTGTAGTGTTCGATCCAGTCCTGGCTATGCCAGTAGACGGTCCCAGACGTGGAAACCTTTATAATGCTGGTCACGATGCCAGCGCTTCCACAGACTATAAACTCATTTCCTGTCCTCAAGAAAGAGAGAGAGAGAGAGAGAGAGAGAGAGAGAGAGAGAGAGAGAGAGAGAGAGAGAGAGAGAGAGAGAGAGAGAGAGGAGAGAGAGACTTCATGTCGCCTGTGAATAACCGTTGGCATGTTCCGAGTGCGATGCCCCCTAAAACACCACAGCACAGAACCTGCCATTTTCCTCTCACACAAGCTAAAAATGGAGAAAAAAAAAAGTGTGCTGGTCTGTGGTTTTGGACCTTACTGCCCTCGCCCGTAAAGTCCAAAATCGAAGACACAAATTATCTCCGCCCTAGCTACTTTTGTTCCGTGACATTACCAAACCCCTGTCAATTGTTATGGCGCCAATCTTCTGATTTGTGCCACCGATGCCTGTACAACCGTTTTCACTGCCGAGAGAAATTCAACACCGCCCAACTGCAAGAGGCCCAGATCCTCATGAGCCCCCGCAGTTGCGGGGGCACATGAGGATCTAGTCCTCTTGCTAAACCCTCTTTCCATCCGTGTTCAGCTGGGGGTGATCTTTGGCGGTTCAATTTACCATGAATTCAAATACACAATCTGCGTGCACTGGCAAGGAAGGAGTTTTTTTTAAAAATATATATTATTATTATAAAAATGACCTGCTCCCCCGTTAGGCAGCCATTGACTTTTAGAGCTCACTAACTACTGAGTGCGCTCACGTGCGAGTAATCAAATCTGCTGCTGGATTCTGACTTTTGAGCGTTTCAGCTCGGAGCGAAGGGTTCAAACTTACAGACGAGACCACTTATCTGAAGTAGCAGGTGCAAATCGTTTGACCTTTTAAGCGTTTGCTTGTCGGTAGCGCTTTTTGTGTCGTCGTGATTCCTGCAGGAATCACTGCGACAAAAAAAAAAAAAAAAAAAAAAAAGAATAAAGAAAAGCGCTACCGACAACCAAAAGGGATGAGAAGACCTGAATCGAACTGTTTGCAGCAGCACGTTCGGTATTTGCAACACATTCTAACCCAGGACCGAAATCCCTAAATCTTAAAGTTACCCTCTGTAACTGGACTGTATTACAATTCTGGAGAGAGATCGAGCGTGAAATTTCAAGGGTGGTGCCAGAATAGCTTGGCGCCTATGGGCGCCAAGCTATTCTGGCACCACCATTGAACTATCATGCTCGATTCAGGTATTGCTGTGCTGTGGCGGGCTTGAATGGGTTGAGGATTTCGTCTTTTCTCTACTGTCTTATAGTCTGGTCGATGAGATTCCACTTTGTATACAGACGTATCGACGGAGAAAACAATGCGTGCTCGTCGTTTTCTACAAAATCCGACTGTTATAAAATTTACTTTTGAATAGTTTTCAAACAGCGACGAGGACCCAAAATAACCTCATGCAATACAAAAACTACGAATGACGCAGGAATCCCAAACAAAAAGCTATTAATAAACTATGTACCTATAAGTCTTACACCAATGGCTTAAATGCGTTTGTGGTGCGATGTTTTGTGGTGTGAGTTTTGTGTGTGACTTTAGATGTAGTCCTTCCAGAGAGAAGAAAATGATTTGCCGACGCCCTGTGTAAGCAAAAGTATTTTTTTTTTTTTTTTTTTTTTTTTTTTTTTTTTTTTTTGTGGGGGGGGGGGGGGGGTGAAAAGCAAGCTCTTTGTTGCTTTTCACCAAAAACGACTTACCGCCCTTGCCCCCACAGAGCAGATGTCTCTGTAGAGTTCTCTGTTAACTCCTTACGCCCTGAGGACAAAATTATCAATTTTTCTGGAAACAGATCGAGCATGATATTTCAAGGTTGGTGTCAGAATAGCTTGGCGCCTCTAGGCGCCAAGCTATTCTGACACCAACCTTGAAATATCACGGCCCATCCACATCATGTCGTGGTCTTTCAGAGTTTTAGGAGTTAACAAAATTATCATTTTTTTTTGTAGATATCCTCTGAGGTCTATATCAGTTCTGCAGACAGATCGAGCATGATATTTCAAGGTTGGTGTCAGAATAGCTTGGCGCCTAGAGGCGCCAAGCTATTCTGACACCAACCTTGAAATATCACGGTCCATCCACATCATGTCGTAGTTTATCAAGGCTTTAGGGGTTAACATCGAGGTCAACAAGAGCAGCCAGCAGGATTCATGTTATTTAGAAACCAGACCAGCTGACAATTTCGCATCAAGTTATTTTCGAAACTGTTTAACACAATCAGCTCCAGGACCGAAATCCGCAAATATGGAAGATGCCCTCTGAAGATTGTATGAAGTACACTTCTGGACACAGATCGAGCGTGATAGTTCAAGAGTCGTGCCAGAATAGCTCGCCTATGATTCTGGGCGCACCCCTTGAACTAGCTCGCTCGATCCATGTCTTGCCGTGATGTGTCGGAGTTGAATGAGTTAATTTCTCGTTTCGTAAGCGACGTGATGCACAGTAGGAGCAATACTTTCTCCATTAACTTATGTTTGAAAAATAAATACCAAGTGGTTGCGAAGACATGAACGTTTAACTTGCCAGCCCAGACACATCACAACAAGACATGGCTCGAGAATGACAGTTCAAAGGTGGGGTCAGAATAGCTTGGCGCCCGTAGGAGCCAAGCTATTCTGGCACCACCCTTGAACTATCATGCTCTATCTGTCTATAGAATTGCAATACAGTCGATCACAGCGCAACTTTAACATTTTGGGATTTCGGTCCTGGCGCGGAGTGCGTTAATATGTCGCGAAGATGGAGATTTACGTCAGAACTTTTTACTTCGACAAAATTTATTCATTTTTGATCTTTGATAAATGAATTGTCTGTTCCGCTGCATGTACAATTTAGATCAAGTATGACACTGAACGATAGCGATGAAAAACTAAACTAATAGACTAGAAGAATTTGAAATTACGGTTCAAAACATCTTGTAGTTTAGGAGTGAACACATTCTGAGCCAGGACCGAAATCCGCAAATTTTGAAGTGGCCCCCTGAAGACTGTATCACACTTCTGGAAACAGATCGAGCGTGATAGTTCAAGGGTCGTGCCAGAATAGCTTGGCGCCTATGGGCTTGAACTATCAGGCTCGATCCATGTCTTGCCTGTGGCGTGTCAGAGTTGAATGGGTTAATAAAGATGTACTATGTATGAGACAAACTGTGTGTTCGCTACTGATTTGGCTTTGTGTTTTAAAACCCCACAAAATACACATGTTATGCATCTGATTTTGTTGCAAAAAAGGAAGGCTCAATGTTTAGTCTGCAGTTTAAAAATAAAAGTAAGAAAATTTTGAAAAGTTATTATGCTCTTTTTTAAGTGTAACAAATTTCTTGTTCACCCACTTCAGTAAGTTTTCGCAGGCCAATATCGTGAGCTGTGCCATCCGACTTTATATATATATGTACAAACAGAGTAAAAGATGTTGCAATTATTCCTAGTAGAACTTCACTTTAATAGTTTGTTTACCTGTTAAAGTTTAAAGTGCTAAGAACATAACCGGAACTGCACCAAAAGTTCTATCCCATGAGACGTCACTAAACCCCACCAGTCTGTGTTTGTCCAGACCTTATTTCAACCTTTCATACAAAACACAGTCCTACGAATCCTAAACGGGCTCTTCAGTGGATAATAGCGTTGCTGTTTCCTACAGAAAAGCCGATGTCACGTACATAACTCTGGTAAGGTTCCTGGATCTGTGCACAGACTGTAATCAAGGTGAAATCCCTTAGAAACCTTGCCTGTTTCTTTTGCTCTGCACTATTCCAAAAATCTGTAGGCGCCAAAAGTAATCGTGCAATACCTTGAACTATCCTGGCGCGAAAACTTCAGTATTGAGTGATTAGCTTAGCGCCTGGAGACTGCTGAAAACGTGCGAAAGCCTTTGTGGCCGTGGAAGGAGAAGATTATTTTCGTTAGAAGCTAGACTTAAAAGATACTTACCAAACTTTTAACTCCTTCATTGCCAGCACAAAGCAAGCCTTAGCCAAGTGCAAGAGACATAGATCCTCATGAGCACCCACAGACGCGGGGGCTTATGAGTATCTATGCTTCTTGCTGACAGCATTTTATATCTGTGTTTCTTAGACGACTGGGGCTCTTTGGCTTAAAATTAACCCAAAATTTCAGAGCTACAATCTGCGTCTACTGGCATTGAATTACCATTAAGGACATTAAATTACCGAGTAGTCACTGTACTTTGTCTGAAAGGCGCCGTGTACAGCAACAGTTCACTGACAATAAACTACAAACTAATCAGTCCCTCAGGCGGCCAGTTCAACGTGTGAGAAGCAGAGGTACTCGGAGACTTCTCAAGCCTCGAGCTTACTCGAGAAGATGGGTTCAATTTTTAACAGCTGACTGACCCAGTCACCTAAGCTTAATTCCGCGTCTAATAGAGGGACTAAGGGACTATTAACCCTTTTAAGTTCCAGACAACATTAACAAGGTACTAAAAGCTGTCCTGACATTGTCTTTAACCCAATCACTGCAATTGGATGCAAATCATGTCCTGTTAACCATGGGAAATTCAACACTAAAATACTTCATTCGTCCCGGGAACACGAGTGCAAACAGGAACGGCAAGAGACAAAGAACTTCTTGAGCCCCCCGCATTCTGCGGGGGGCTCAGAAAGTTCTTTGTCTCGTGCAGTTGTATGGTGTTCATGTTTCCGAAGGCAGTTAAGGGGTGGAAATTGGGACCTAATACTATAAAGTGTGACTGAGCCGGCCAGACGCGACTGCAGTACTAAAGTTGTGAAATGCTTTTTGTGAAGTCAGGACAGTGATAATCATGTCTCACTTGTTTTCAAAAACCGACGTCCTAACAACACGCTGTAGACAGTTGTTACGCACGAGGATGGATACACGCTGTAGACAGTTGTTACGCACGAGGATGGATACACGCTATAGACAGTTGTTACGCACGAGGATGAATACACGCTGTATACAGTTGTTACGCACGACGATGGTTACACGCGAACTTCTTTGGAACTGAGATTTTAGTCAGTCACTCCATTTTTTGTTTGTCCGTTATTTACTTTGTGCAGCCAGGTAATCAATCCATCCACCCGTTTGTCCATATCCGGCCGTAAACCCCTTAAGCCCCTTATCCACGCATCCGTCCATCCATCCATTCATCCATCCATCCATCCATCCATCCATCCATCCATCCGCCCATTCTATATGTCCCTCTGTCCATCCGTCCGTCCTTCCATCCATCTATAGCCTTGTTGCTGTCGGAACGTTAAGCAATGTACAATCAATCAATCAATCCATCCATCTATCCACCCAATCCATCCACCAATCCATGCACCCGCCCATCCATGCACCCGCCCATTCATCCGTCCGCAATTTCGTATTAACCCCATCCCTTCTAAAACTGATGTCTATGCAACCAGTAGTTTGTCCAGCGTGTAACCTTCTCTGCCTGAGGCACACGGATATGAACAAAATCCAGCAAGAGACATAGATCCTCATGAGCCCCCGCGTCAGCGGGGGCTCATGAGGATCTATGCCTCTTGCGTTTGGGCGACACTTTCTGCTTCTTAAAAGCAAAAATAATAAAGAAAGTCCAGTGATCTTTCAGTTTTCTACACCAAGTCTTATTTTCACACGCGTTGTTCTCTCCGTGTTGCAGCCCATGAGTCGACTAGAGTTTCACGGGCCGGGCTTTCGCTACCTGGTCAACTGGCGCCGGAAGGGAAGCCTGGTGTGGGAGGAGGCGACGGTGCCGGACCCAGCCAACGGGCACTTCGAGCAGGAAGTCAGTGACGTCTACGAGATCTACGAACTCCAGGTCAAGGCCGTGAACGAGCTGGGAGAAGCCCACCAACCGCCGTTCAAGAAAATAGGTCACTCGGGTGAAGCCGGTGAGTGCAAGATTAAAACATTTTATTTGCTCACTCGAGTAGAAAGTAATTTTATGTTGCGATTGTGATTACTGCATGCTGAATGCAAAGCATAAAGACTACTCTGCTTGATGAACACAGATGTGAACGAGGCTAGAATGATGCATAAATCCTCATGAGTCCCCGCGACTGCGGGGGCTCATGAGAATCAAATGTCTCTTACGGTTTTGAGGGTTCATTGTCAGTGAGAGTAAATCACTAAATGTCACCTGTAGAATTTGTACAACTTTAAATTGTAGCCAAACTAGGCACACTAAATACTAGAAACGCTCGTAATCCAGACCAAAAAGGTGACTGCCAAGCGTGTGAAATGCAAAGAAGTACCCAACGGAGAAAGAAACACGCTTAGAAAAAACGGTACAACACAATTTATTAATATTTCGGGTAAATACCCTTTGTCAAAATAGACAAACAAACAGAGACATTATTTGCTACTTATCTTCAGATGCAGAAGGAATGTGGCAACTCAAATGAAATGAGTTGCCACATTCCTTCTGCATCTGAAGATAAGTAGCAAATAATGTCTCTGTTTGTTTGTCTATTTTGACAAAGGGTATTTACCCGAAATATTAATAAATTGTGTTGTACCGTTTTTTCTAAGCGTGTTTCTTTCTCCGTTGGGTACTTCTTTAGAAACGCTCGTGTTTTGGTTAACTTTTTGGGTGTCGGTAGCGGTTTTAGTCGCGATGATTCCTGTAGGAATCATCGCGACTAAACCCGCTACCGACAGGCACAAGGTTAAGGTTTATCGTGGAACATTATTTCTTATAACATAACAAGTTCATTTCTGCTAAGAAACAACAATACAGCTCTAGACCAAAAACGAGAACGGTATGTTTTTAACATTTTAACTGAAACTATGTTTCCCGTACGAAATAATGTTCTTTGTGCCACAGAGCCCCTAGTGGTGCCGAGGGACTTCCGCAGGGACCCGTCCAAGGCAGTGGAGCCGCACCAAGCGCACTTCATCTGGGAGGCCGTGGAGAACTCGGACAAGATCCGTGGAGAATTCAGGGGCTATACGGTAAGACTGAAATCTAATCCATCTACAATACAGATAACATATCAAACGAAAATAATTACAGTTATAAATCGAGTATACAGGAGGCATAGATCCTCATGAGCCTTCGCCTCCGGCGGAGTCTTATGAATATCTATGCCTCCTGCCAATATATTTTTAGCTAATCTGGGCGAAGCTCCGATGTTGACTTGCAATGCTGCAACTGTGTCATTTTCGTCAAAATCTTTTTTTCTCTTTTTTTTTTAGAAACATGATATTTCAACGGTGGTGCCAAAATAGCGTGGCTCTTGGGGCGCCAAGCTATTCTGGCACCACCATTGAACTATCATAATCGATCTATTTCCCGGTCTGTAACGTAGCCATCAGATGGCAGCTCTCAGAAATAATTATTCACGCTCTAATGGTGAGTGTGTTAAGGGCTGGGCACACGCAACCACAAACACCTATTGCCGGCCACAATTTGTGTGGCGGCAATGTTGCGGCCACATTGCGGGGCGCAATATTGCCGACACAACTTGCCATCCCATACAATCCGAGTTTATTTTTTTGTGGCAGCCCACAAGGCTAGAACAATGTTGGTGCCTCTCAAGCAATCAGCGGTGTCCTCGCGTCGCTTCCCGTTTCTTCATCTTCCGAGAAACAAATGGGGGAGAAGCTAAACGACGGCTTTGAGACTGTTAACTTATTGGAGACGCGCCGCATGCGGAAACGCGGCAAATAGCCGCGTATCCGTATGGGGCACGTCTCCAATGAGTTAAATTGATAAACCTTTCCAAGAGTTCCTATGCATATGGGACTCCCACAGCTCGGAATATTTCAACCACGATCGTGAGAGGGAGGCGCTATCGCGGGGTAATAGCGCGTGAGATCTGTTCCATATAATTATGATAATGGCAGGTCAGTCAGTACAAACACATTGCGCGCACAGTGAAACATGTGCCACGAAGCGGATGTGGCAGGTGGCAAGATTTTGCTTACCACACATTGCCAGAAGCAAAATTTGTCAGCGTGCGCCGAGCCCTTTAAGCTGTTGTAAAACACTTTTTTTTTTTCCACGCAAACGTTGCACATTTTGGATTATTTTATGCATGGAATTTCACCGTGATTTTCTGGTGATGACAGTCTGTGCAATCATTTCCTGTGCAGCTGCAGTACTGGAAGTCCAGCGAGGGCCGTCACAAGATGAAAGAGGTGGTGGTGGCCGTTGTTCCGGGGAACGCCACGGCCCCCACGGAGCAGTACCCGGTGGTGAGGGCGGCCCTGGTCGATCTGCCCGCTGACACTGCGCTCCGGGCCCAGGTGGCCGTCAAGAACACGCACTACACCGGCCCGCCCAGCATGACCATAGACTTCCGTACACCTGAAGGCAGTACGTTCCGCACTTGTAGAAGAGCTTGTTTGTCTCTTTGTTTGTTTGTCTCTTTGTTTGTCTCTTTGTTTGTCTCTTTGTTTGTCTCTTTGATTGTTTGTCCCTTAGTTTGTCTCTTAGTTTGTCTCTTTGTTTGTCTCTTTGTTTGTTTGTCTCTTTGTTTGTCTCTTTGTTTGTCTCTTTGTTTGTCTCTTTGTTTGTCTCTTTGTTTGTCTCTTTGTTTGTTTGTCTCTTTTTTTGTTTCTTTGTTTGTTTGACTCTTTGTTTGTTTGTCTCTTTGTTTGTCTCTTTGTTTGTTTGTCTCTTTGTTTGTCACTTTGTTTGTTTGCCTCTTTGTTTGTCTCTTTGTTTGTCTCTTTGTTTGTTTGTCTCTTTGTTTGTCTCTTTGTTTGTCTCTTTGTTTGTTTGTCTCTTTGTTTGTCTCTTTGTTTGTTTGTCTCTTTGTTTGTCTCTTTGTTTGTCTCTTTGTTTGTTTGTCTCTTTGTTTGTTTGACTCTTTCTTTGTCTCTTTGTTTGTCTCTTTGTTTGTTTCTCTTTTTGTTTGTCACTTTGTTTGTTTGCCTCTTTGTTTGTCTCTTTGTTGGTCTCTTTGTTTGGCTCTTTGTTTGTTTGTCTCTTTGTTTGTCTCTTTGTTTGTTTGTCTCTTTGTTTGTTTGTCTCTTTGTTTGTTTGTCTCTTTGTTTGTCTCTTTGTTTGTTTGTCTCTTTGTTTGTCTCTTTGTTTGTTTGTCTCTTTGTTTGTCTCTTTGTTTGTCTGTTTGTTTGTCTCTTTGTTTGTTTGTCTTTTTGTTTGTTTGTCTCTTTGTTTGTCTCTTTGTTTGTCTGTTTGTTTGTCTCTTTGTTTGTTTCTTTGTTTGTCTCTTTGTTTGTTTGTCCCATTCTTACGATGGTGTGTGACCGCCTCAGTCTGCCTGTAATGGTCTTCAGGCGCTCTGGAGTTAGTCTGCAAATCAGTTTTCATTTACTACCTCCACACAATTTAATTTTGATTAAGCATTTTCGACGGTACGTCGAAAATGCTTAATCAAAATTAAATTGTCGTAAACTGATGTGTGCAGATTATCTGTGAAACTTGTCATCTGGATTTTAAAAAAATATATATATATAATTTTTTTTTTCAGCACCGAGCGGAGTCCGGGGTCTAACAACGGCGGAGGTGGAGGAGGACCACGTACTGTTACAGTGGCTGGCGCCGGACGAACCCAACGGTGTGCTAACGGGATTCGACATTGGATACCAACCAGGTATTGTACGGCTAAGGCTTAAAGACCAGCCCCTTTAAACTTTAACTGATTCAGCCCAACGGCCGTATTTCCCAAATTTGGGAGGCGTCATCTAATGACAATGCACCAGTTGCAGGAGATGGACCGACCATAATAATTCAAGGGCAGTGCCAGATTAGCTTGGCGCCGACAAGCTAATCTGGCACTGCCCTTGAATTATCATGGTCGACCCATCTCCTGCTGTAGTGCGCCCGAGCTGATTGAGTTAGGGCACCAAGCTAATCTGGCACTACCCCTAAACTATCATGGCCGCTCCATCTCACCTATGGTGGCTTAAAGATTGTATTCGTTACATACACTAGACCTCAGATATAACACATTCCTCAAATGTTCTTGTTGCCATATCAGTTGTTTGTTACAAGCAAAATAATGTACATAATTATGATAGCTCTGAAAGCGTGCTGCTACATCCAAATGCTGTGCTATCCTATCTCGTTGTAAGCCAAGTTTACTGTAGGAATTGCATTTGGCCCTGGGCGTGAACGCAAGGTCTTTAACCTGTAACAAAAACTACCAGGCGTAAGCTCAACGAAAACCAAAACCTATCTTTCTAAAAACGTTTTTGCTGAGTTCTGTTTGCGTCTGCGTCTGTGTTTGCGGAGCTGATGATGCATGACCTTTTGCCGTGAAAACTGTTTAGAAAGTATAGTCAAAGCACCCCCCCCCCCCCCCCCAACAAAAAAAAAAAAAAAAAAAAAAAAAAAAAAATCTTCTTTACTGTTCACTGCAGGGCTACAATCGACTTTTCCGGACAGTTTCAGCTGTTCTGCAATTTCGTATTCATCAGTGTGTGCTGGTCTGCAATTTAGGACCTTTCGGCTTACCTCTTAAGGTCCAAAATCAAAGACCAGCGCACATCACTGTTTTGTAAAGTTCGCCTAATGGTAACTTGATTACAAGTTTGCAAAGCTGGTGCCAGTTTTGCGGGCAGCTGAATTTTGGTCTTCTCACCCTGCCAGAATTGATTTAAACAAAATTGCAGTTGCGACAGACAGCAAATTAAGAGCGACGATAATGTTGATGCAGACCGCGTTGTGATGTTGTTCCAAAAGAAATAATTGGATTCTGCAGGTCAAGACAGCATCTTTTATTTTAAACGTCTGTAGATATTGGTTTTGTCAGTGTTTCGTTACTTTTTTTGTCGCACTAATGTCATTCATTGTCTTGGGTCACGACGTCACTGCAAGTACTTGTTTGTCATTGTGCCCGCGACACCCCACAGCAACATGTGGCTCGTCCATGATAGTTCAAGGGTGGTGGCAGAATAGCTTGGCGCCTATAGGCGCCAAGCTATTCTGCCACCACCCTTGAACTATCATGCTCGGTATGTCTCCTGAATGCAGACCTCAGAGGATAACTCCAAAATGTGGGTATTTCGTACCTTGGACACAGGGAATTAACAATACGACAGCTACAAGGACGTACGCCGCAGTGACCGCACGATCCCGGGAAACGGTACTTTAGTCCTTACTATGAAAGGGGGCAAATTACTGTCGTACCTTACTGTAAAGGGGCTCAACCTATTGTCATTGACCTGATTTGACAATAACTTCTATTGATGTTGTAAGATCATTCACCATCCACATTTGTACTCAGACAGGCCTATGTTTTTTTCCGTGACAATTTTGGGGTTCTCTGACAAGTGTTTTTTCTGTAACACAATCAATTTTCTGTCACTGAAACTTTTTTTCTATCCTCCAACGAAATTCTTTTTGCTGTAACTGAATCCATTTCTGTCTCTTCAGTGGACGGTATGGAGGTGGGGGAGGTGCGTGACCTGAGGCCCCGGATCAATGACCCCGGCAAACAGTCGGCCAAGATCACGGGCCTTCAGCCGGCCCACAACTACCGGTTCGTCGTCTGGGCGCGCACCAAGGCAGGCCGGGGGAAAATGGCGTTCGTCGATGTACAGACGAAAGGAAAATTACGTACGTATCAAAATAGTTGTGCGTGCGGGTCTGTGATTTTGGACCTTACGGCTTCAAGCAGTACACCGACCAGCACACAAGATTTAAGACCAGCACAGCAGATTTAAGTATTAGCCCCCCCCCCCCCCCCAACCCCCCCACCCCAATAAGTTGGTGACCTGGAATATGTGTCAGTCGGTGTCTTGTTCTTTGACACATTCTGCCCTAGGACCGAAGCCCCCAAATTTTAAAGTTGCTCTCTGAAGGACTGTATTACAATTCTAGAGACAGGTCGAGCATCATAGTTCAAGGGTGGTGCCAGAATAGCTTGGCGCGTATGGGGCGCCAAGCTATTCTGGCACAACCTTTGAACTATCGTGCTCGATCCGTGTCTTGATGTGGTGTGTCTGGGGCTGAATCAGTTAATTGTCCAGGCAATATCTCGAGGCAAACCGTTTGACCGATTTGGCTGAAAAACGTGAGCCGATGATAGCGCTACCTTGAGTAAATAATATTACTCGATTGTTTTGTCACAACTAGTCTAAATGCAAAAAAAAAAAAAAAAAAAAAATAAATAATGATATAATAATGCATTTTGCAGAAGCAACCGTCCCAAGCAGCGACCAGTGTTAGTGCATTCCAGGCGATGACGTGTCACAATCACACGTCTTAAAAAGAAAATTGTTCAGGCATTTAACTCACGCGACACACACCCCAGCAAGAGATGGTTCGACCATGATAGTTCAAGGGTGGTGCCAGAATAGCTTGGCGCCTATAGGCGCCAAGCTATTCTGGCACCACCCTTGAACAATCATGGTCAGTCTGTATCCTGCGTTGTAC
Organism: Semisulcospira habei; assembly: GCA_036245525.1. Classification (NCBI taxonomy): domain Eukaryota; kingdom Metazoa; phylum Mollusca; class Gastropoda; family Semisulcospiridae; genus Semisulcospira; species Semisulcospira habei. The sequence continues at coordinate 243,919,450 of BTPG01000003.1, forward strand.
TGAGGTCCTCAGAGGACAGCTCCCAAACGGTTTGGGTATTTCGTGCCTGGGACGCCATGGGTTCTGGGCATCAACAAGAAGAAAACATTATGTACAAAACGCACCACGCAATGTCCCTCGTAGGTCGCTGTAATGTGGGCTTTTTCTTTTCCAGTTTCGCAATCAACCCCTTCCTCGGCCGCAGGAGGCATAGATTCTCATGAGCCCCTGCTGCAGCCGCAAACAGACAATACTGTCACGAGAAATAAAACTCTTAAAGGTATAGAGATATTGCCTGGGTACTATTGATAACTCCCTAACTGCCGGGGCAAAAAGAGAGACCCCCCCGCCCGCCCGCCCCCCCGGCCCCCTCTCCCCCCGCCTCTCCCCCCCCACCCCCCGCCCCCTCTCCCTCCAACCCAGCTGCAAGAGACATAAACCTTCATGAGGCCCTGGCAGTCGCGGGGGGTTCATGTGGATGTGTGTCTCTCGTTAGTTCTTTGTTCTGAGTGTGTGCCTAATTTTCTTCTGTTTCTATATGTATTGTTCTTCAGGCATATATCGGTCAGTGTGCGGTCGCTTCACACGCGTATATCGGTCAGTGTGCGGTCGTTTCACACGCGTATATCGGTCAGTGTGCGGTCGTTTCACACGCGTATATCGGTCAGTGTGCGGTCGTTTCACACGCGTATATCGGTCAGTGTGCGGTCGTTTCACACGCGTATATCGGTCAGTGTGCGGTCGTTTCACACGCGTATATCGGTCAGTGTGCGGTCGCTTCACACGCGTATATCGGTCAGTGTGCGGTCGTTTCACACGCGTATATCGGTCAGTGTGCGTTCGTTTCACACGCGTATATCGGTCAGTGTGCGGTCGTTTCACACGCGTATATCGGTCAGTGTGCGGTCGTTTCACACGCGTATATCGGTCAGTGTGCGGTCGTTTCACACGCGTATATCGGTCAGTGTGCGGTCGTTTCACACTTTACGCGTATATCGGTCAGTGTGCGGTCGTTTCACACGCGTATATCGGTCAGTGTGCGGTCGTTTCACACGCGTATATCGGTCAGTGTGCGGTCGTTTCACACGCGTATATCGGTCAGTGTGCGGTCGTTTCACACGCGTATATCGGTCAGTGTGCGGTCGTTTCACACGCGTATATCGGTCAGTGTGCGGTCGTTTCACACGCGTATATCGGTCAGTGTGCGGTCGTTTCACACGCGTATATCGGTCAGTGTGCGGTCGTTTCACACGCGTATATCGGTCAGTGTGCGGTCGTTTCACACGCCCAATTCGTGATTCCTTGCAGCGAAGGGGTTAAAAGACTTCTGTGTTTGTTTTTTGTTTTGTTTGCGCCCCAGGTCCGAAATACCCACGTTTTTGGAGTCGTCCTCTGAGGACTGCAGCGCAGTGCAGACGACAGATCGACCGTGATAGTTCAAGGGTGGTGTCAGAATAGCTTGGCGCCTATAGGCGCCAAGCTATCCTGACACCACCCTTGAACTGTCATGGCTTTACCCAGAGACATTAGACATTCTCCTTCATTCACTGCCTTTAAATCTGCCCTTAAGACCCAACGGTTCGATACCCCCCCAATGTAGCTCAGTTCTTCGTGATTATATACCTTTGTGTTTGTCTGTGTGTGTGCGTGTGTATTGCAGAATCCTTTGTCTCTCTGGCTTTAAGACATCCGAAACACGTTCACCTTTTTTATTTTTAAAGCGCTTAGAGCTTATTTTAGGATAAGTAGCCATTATTATCATTATTATTATTATTATTATTATTATTATTATTATCATTATTATTATTATTATTTGTTTCACTAAATTTTTGTCATTTGTTTGTTCATTCGTTCGATTCATAAGCAATGTTCCCTTCAATATTATGTTAATATATGATACTGATTGACTGATCGATCGATCGATTATTATTTGCAATAGTAAATTCAGATAGTTGAAAAATGAGCAACCTTTTATACATAATTATGATTCATTATATATATATATACTTTTTATCTTATATTATTATCTCGGCCTGATCACCGTTTGCATGCTGCTCTGCGGTATGTCTGCCTTACAATATTAACTCCTTCTGCCCGCGACACACCACAGCAAGATATGGCTCGACCATGATAGTTCAAGGGTGGTGGCAGAATAGCTTGGCGCCTAACGGCGCCAAGCTATTCTGCCACCACCCTTGAACTATCATGGTCGATCTGTCTCCTGAATTGTAATGCAGTCCTCAGAGGATAACTCCAAAATATGGGTATTTCGTACCTCGGGCAAAATGAGTTTTTTTTTTTTTTTAATGTTGGCTTCAAGGCGAGTAAACTGGAAGTACCACCAGCATGGTGTTTTTCTTTTTCCTACAGCATTGTAATTATTTCTTCTTTTTTTCAGGTGGTACAGGAGGGAGCAGTTACTACATGGACAGAGGCAGCGGATCCACCAGCATTTTCTCACGGCCTCACGGCCACTGGACGTTAGTCGTGAGCGCCATTTTATCGGCCATGCTCGCATCACGGACGCTTCATACTGTAATACACGTCTTCCGCTGGCAATGACGCGCTTTTGCTGTGAAGACGTCATGTGAATCCACGGGCGAATGTTGACGTCAGAATGAATTGAACATCACTATACGTCATACGGTGCTGTATGACGTCATGTGAATAGACGCTGTTTGGAGATCAGAAGTAGGTCAAAACCGCACGTGTTTCGAATAAAACAGTGGATTAAACGCCCGGACGAACATGCGATGATATCGCAAGTTTGTCCGGGCTTTTAATCCACTGTTTGCGTCAAAAGAAGAGTAGTTTTTGTGTGTTTTTTTTTTTTATACCTACTTATGACTTTCGGAAATCGCTTCTTTCAAATTATTCTTGTGTCAACATCTGTTTGTGTGTGACTCATACCTCACGCTGACACTCCGGTGCGAGCAGGAATCAGTGTCCGCCAGGGATAAGTGTTTGCGTGTCCTAGTTGGCTGGTGGATTGATAGTCTTGGCTCACTGTGTATGAAATACCCACAATTTGGAGTTATCCCCTGAGGACTGCATTACAATTCAGGAGACAGATCGACGATCATAATTCAAGGGTGGTGGCAGAATAGCTTGGCGCCTTTAGGCGCCAAGCTATTCTGCCACCTCCCTTGAATTATCATGGTCGAGCCGTATTTTGCTGTGGTGTGTCGCGGACAGAGTGAGTTATCGGCGCTGTCGCAAACAAATTTGTCTACGTCACTGCGATCTGCTTCCATGGGTGAGCGTCCATAGCATGTCAGAGAAGCTGTAGTTCACAAAAGAGAAACGTTGAACGTTTTGGGCTGAACCTCTCTTTCCAAATCGAAAGCGATTTTATAAGCAGCTGAGAAAGGTACTGCACAAAGATGAGCCATACACAGAAAGAGGCATGCATGAAAGCACAATTGCAACTCAACAGCAAAGAGAAATCCCAATACAGAAAGATTCAAACACTGACGCGCAGAAAAGACAATAACAGCGTATTGTGTTGTGCTTGTCCTTTCAAATTGCGTTGAGCTTGTCATTTCAAAGCGTGTTTCTTTCTTTCTTGAGATTTTCCTTCTATTTTACACGCCTGGCGGTCACCTTTATTGGTCTGGACTTCGCTAAGAGTTAGCGATCAAATCATGTGCGGATGTGAATCCTCTCGGGGGTTCCAAGGCAGGGAGTCTGGTCCAATTTGTCAGATTGGTACCTACGCCGCGTCCACCCGTGGGTAACTTTAGCGTAGACTGGATCGATTCATGTCCACCCAGGTGCGACGCCAGTTGAACCGGGTATCACTTTGGCGCATGCCACTTGACATGCCCTAGTCCCCAGATCATAGCGCCCGGATGGCCAGAGATGAGAGCAGGCCTGAACTGAAGGAGCAGATACCGCTGCAAGTATGTCGACAGTGAGAGACTTAACTCATTTAGCCCCGACACACCACAGCAAGACATGGATCGAGCATGATAGTTCAAGGGTGGTGCCGGAATAGCTTGGCGCCCATAGGCGCCAAGCTATTCTGGCACCACCCTTGAACTATCATGCTCGATCTGTCTCTAGAATTGTAATACAGTCCTTCCGAGGGCAACTTCAAAATATCGGTTCTGGGGCAGAATGTGTTGACTCTTTGCCGCGTATCAGACTGTGTCACGTCTCGAATGACTGGACACCCCTGTAGCACTGTTGCCATAAGGGTTGTGACAATATGGTTATGAAACACGTGAACATTCCACCAGCCTTTTGACAAATGAACATATTGTCGCAATCACGGAGACTCACCAGACTCTGCACAAGAACTTTCTCAGTTGTGACAACTATCACATTGTCACATTGCACGTTACAAAATAGCGCTTGGAGCGTTCGTTTGTTTTTTTTTTTTTTTTGTTTGTTTGTTTTTTGCAGGCTAAAGTCTCAAGGCATTGAAATGATTGCGCTGGTAAGGATTCCTGATCAACCGTAGACCACCGGCACCCGTCAAGCGTACGTTGATGTAATAGACCTACACTATTACGATTTCTTAGAGGGAACTCTGGCGCGCCCGGGCTGCGCATGACACTTATTTCTAGCGGACATCGAGCACTGCTGCGCCGGGCAGCCTCCTGTAACATGGTTGTGATTTTCAAGGCTCAAGGAAGGACTGTAATTATACTGGACATCGATGGGGAGACGATGTATATTTTATTTCAGTGACGACATGCCACAAGTGACAAATGTCTTCAAACTTTGAATTGTATGACGTATTTCAGTGATCTGATTTAAATCAGTCGTGAGTGTACTTTTGTGATTTTATTCAAGAGAACTTTGTCTGCTTGGAACCGGTTCTGATGAGGAGCGGACGCACAGGTGGAGGCTGACACGGGATGGTGTGAAATTCAAATCCTACTTGTGTTAGCCTGAGAACATTGCATCTGCAGATGCTACACACTGGTTGTCTGCCTCGATTCGATACCACTGATCAGCGGTAGCGAATCGAGGGAGAGAACCAGCGTACAGAGATTCTAGTCTATTCAGCGTCATTCTAAATCTAGTCCATTCTAGCAAGCGGAACAACTCCTCGTACCGCGCATCTGGATGGAGTAGATTCAGAGTTATGGCTGACCACACTGAGTGATGGTGAATCACATGGCTGACCACACTGAGTGATGGTGAATAGCATGGCTGACCACACTGAGTGATGGTGGTGAATCGCATGGCTGACCACACTGAGTGATGGTGAATCGCATGGCTGACCACACTGAGTGATGGTGAAAGCATGGCTGACCACACTGAGTGATGGTGGTGAATCGCATGGCTGACCACACTGAGTGATGGTGAATCGCATGGCTGACCACACTGAGTGATGGTGAATCGCACGGCTGACCACACTGAGTGATGGTAAATCACATGAGAATGAGTTGTCCTGCTGTGCTAGGAGAATTATTTTAGCAGATTTATTTTGGACAAGAGTACCTTGTACATGTCTTCAATGTCTGTCTGCCAGCATACCTTATGCATAGATCTGCATTCACGATCACCTCTTCTCTCGATCACCTCTTCTCTCGATCAGAACGAATTTTCCGGAGAGTTTACACCTACTTGCAAAAATGTTATTTACGTTTTATGTCGATCAGTTCTTTTCAGCAATACAAAGAGAATGCATTTGTGTGTTTTTTTGCAAGCCACTTTAACACATTCGTGAAGTGATGCATTCGGTTACCCGACTTTTATGCCGCGAATCCGGACGCAGCACGCCTCGACTGAGATACAATATGACACACAACAGGTGATGAAAACCTTCACACATATTTCTCCTTTCAGACTTGAATACTCTGGGACTATAGTGAAGAGCACACGGGTTGTCTCCCGCGATTCGCTACCGCTCGTCAGCGGTAGCGAATCGAGGGAGACAGCCAGTGGCATGACTTCAGGAGCAAATAGCTGGTGTATGTTGTCAGGATCTGTGGCTGGCGTGGCTTACGTTCACTCGATCAGCACGCACGCATGGTATGCGCATCCTTACATGAATTATCTCATGTGCAGGAATAATGTGACGTCACGATACACATCCTGCGATACACCATAATCTGACGTCACATGCAGTCTTACTGCATGTGACGTCACGTTATGGCGCATCACATCTGCATGACAGTGCTAATTAAAGTTTGCATTACACTTCGCCGAGACTTTAACAAGAAAGAATATCGTCGTGAGTCCTTTTCTGTTGTTGTTGTTGTTGCGTGTAGCCTCCAACATCGTCTGTATGGCTTGTGACAATGTTTAGATAAGTACAAAGAAAGCGTGATTAGAACTCTTTTTTCCCCCTTGTTTACCTCCTTCTGCGTGCAGCCACCCGTATTATCAAGTCAAGTAAAAAAAAAATAAAAAAAAAAGGTGTATTTATCCCACGAAGGGGCAGTTCCAATTTCTATGAGCATTACCAGCGGCTGCAAGCTCAAAGGGGTACAACCATAATGTCACACCGATTGCAGACACTATATTTCTAAAATGATTACCCATTCCCTACAACAATATGGTTCACGTGCGTTCTACGTACATCGCTACCTGTGTGTCCCTTGAGAAAGAATGTATACTGACATGCAAAAGATATGCTACAGTGTTTCCGATGATTCTAGAAAATGTCACATTTCTTTAGCTCATTCAGCCCCGACGCACCACAGAAGAAGATGGATCGACCATGATAATTCAAGGGTAGTGCCAGATTAGCTTGGCGCCTACAAATTTGGCACTACCCTTGAATTATCATGGTCGATCCATCTCCTGCAGCTGGTGCATAGTCGTTGAATGACGCCTCCAAAGTTTGGGGAACACGGTCTTGGGGTTGAATGTGTTATATTGTTTCGGATATTTGCAAAAATGTCATATTTCTTTTGCTCGTCAGTACATGTTTAATTACTTCGAGGTTCACGAACATTCTGCGCTGGTTTGCTGAAAACACGCTTGCACGATATTTTGCAAAGAAGAGGGGCGGGCGTTTTTTTATGAAATCTGTTCACCTAGCTTATAATGCCATAAGTCTTACGTTCTGACAGCACAACTGTCGACGCCATGAGTTGGTGTTCCACAACTGTCGTTCAACAGTGTATATATTATAATAGACTGGTCTATTTCTGATCACGTGCTGTGTCAGTTTGTCATCTTTCTATGGTGCGTTTCTACTTGTGCGATGTTAACTAGAGCGTCAACGAGTTCTTACGCCACGCTGTTTCTTACGCTACGACATTACTTTTGTGGCGTCATTACTTACGCCACGTCATTACTTACATCACACCATATCTTACGTCACGTAGTTTCTTACGGCATGTCATTTCTTACACGTGATTTCTTGCGTCACAACATGTCTTACGTCATGTCATTTTTTGCGTCACGTATTTGTCATCACACTGTGTTGTCCTAGTCCTACAGCAATATTTTTTGTAGGAGGATTTTTTGTTCATTTCAAGATGCAAAACGATGTCCGTCTTGTCAAGCCAACGTTATGACAAAATTTGATTGGTGATTTATTGGTGTGTTGGCCTGTGATTTTAAACCTTACGGCTCCATATACGCAAGGGTCCAAGTCACAGGACAGTACATATTTTACCATAACCTTAAAAAAAAAAAAAACGAACTATGCCTAGTGTTAGTATGCTCAAGTCAAAATCCTCGGAAAACAAATCCTTTTTGCCATTGTGATAAACTGACTTAAATTCGACAAAGGCTGTGCTCCTGCAGCTTAAAACATTCTTAACCAGGACCGAAATCGACACCTTGTGAAGTTGCCCTGTGAAGGGCTGTATTCCAGTTCTAGAGACAGATCGAGCATGATAGTTCAAGGATGGTGCCAGAACAGCTTGACGACGTAGCAGTGGTGTACAGGCTGGACCTTTTAGTAAATCCGTTGTTTTTAACACATTCGTGACGTGCCGTATTCCTATCCGGGGTGCACCACGTCTCAAATAAGTCAAACGCTTTGCATTTAAATACACACAAAATAATATACGCACAGACGACTTGCGCGTGCATATTCACACGTTTGTATGAATTATACTTTTGTTGTTGTTGTTGTTGTTTTCAGGTCCATCTTTTTCGACATTTCTTGTTTCTTCTTGTCAGAATCGTCACTAATACTCGTGTGCAGCGTATTCAATGACCAGAAAGGAAGGCAAAATAATTCTGCAGGCTGTAGTTGGCGTGAAGGTTTAGATGCACAGGCCGGTTTGTTATATCGCCTTTACATATTACACGTTACATGCAAAAGATACTCGGTCAGCTTCAGTCCTCATGTGCTAAATTCAGGGCGAAACAACAACAAACACGCAATTTCTGGAGCACAGTATTCCTAGAATTAAAAGTCAAGAAACAGTTGGGTTTTGAGGCGCCTCCTGCAGGTGCCAATGCAGTCAACCTTGCGCCTCCTGCAGGTGCCAATGCAGTCAACCTTGCGCCTCCTGCAGGTGCCAATGCAGTCAACCTTGCGCCTCCAGCAGGTGCCAATGCAGTCAACCTTGCGCCTCCTGCAGGTGCCAATGTAGTCAACCTTGCGCCTCATGCAGGTGCCAATGCAGTCAAACTTGCGCCTCCTGCAGGTGCCAATGCAGTCAACCTTGCGCCTCCTGCAGGTCCCATTGCAGTCAACCTTGCGCCTCCTGCAGGTGCCAATGCAGTCAATGTCCCTCAAGAATTATCTAGTCCATTCCACAGCCTATGTCCACAGTGTGAAAATGCCCGGAAACCAAGTCGCTTCTTTGTGTGGCTTTCAACATTTGGGGTGCAGAGTTTGCACGGGACAGCAGAACGGAGCTGCCTCGGAGGGTTATGGCGTGGAACTATTTCCTGTATGAAGACTCGTATCCGAATGCAGCAGGGACGGAATGTGTTAATAGATCGACTTTCAGTGGGTCTGTGATTGTCATAAAACCTTTCAACAGAAAACGTAGACTTGTTTCCATTGGCCTAAATGGTATCGGTTAGTTTGAGATGAAATATGTTTTACGTAAAAGCGTGCGTTTCGTCCCATATTTAAGTCCGTCAACTCGTTCTGCCCGCGACACACTACAGCAAGATATGGCTCGACCATGATAGTTCAAGGGTGGTGGCAGAATAGCTTGGCGCCTATAGGCGCCAAGCTATTCTGCCGCCACCCTTGAACTATCATGGTCGATCTGTCTCCTGAATTGTAATGCAGTCCTCAGAGGATAACTCCAAAAAGTGGGTATTTCGCACCTCGGGCACTATGAGTTAAATGCGTCTTTTAAAAATAAACACTATCACGCCAGGTTCAAGAAAATAACATAACACCTCCATCAGTTTTACGTGAACAGTACATAATTATACCATGAATGTTGGATATCGATCGTTTTATAGGTCATCCTCAGTATATCGCGAAATCGTCCCTTACGCGGTCAGGTCTGTGGCTCCCAAGATACCCTTTGAACAAAAGGTCCTCTGGCCGACTCCAGCTTTAGTTGGCCCGCGCACAGCGGTGCTGCCGGCCAACTAAGGCTGGGGTCGGCCAGAGGACCTTTTGCTTGCTATATGGTTGTTTTCTTCATAAGCCTGTTTAGGTTTACCATCACACCAACACGGACGCCGAAAAAGCCGTAAGACCTTCTGACTTCCAGGTATCGCGAAATAATTAACGAGCCTGACCTATATTTAATAATTTTCATCTGTTATGTTTGCTGTTTCTGTTCAAGATGTGATTCTTTCAAAGAGCGTGTTAGATTTGCTAGTTACTGCAAAGTATGACTTATGTCTGGTTAAACGTTTATTCCTGTAAGCAAAAGACCCTTGGGCCCCCACCCGCCGCAGTTGCGGCGTATGGGGGCCCTAGGGTCTTTTGCTTACTGTGATATGACTTATGATTTACTATGCTTCCAATAATCCATTGAATTCAGTCTTCTACTGCTGCTGTTGCATCTTACAGTTTTCATCATGCATAATCTTTTACTATGGAAATATTTATTTGAACGTGTTCACTTGTTTGTTGATTATGTAATGCAAATATTTCTTTCACTCTGCTGTATAAAACTCGAATTGTAAAATTGTAAAAACGTATAATATGTGAGCTCATCCGCCAGGTTTTCTTCTTATCGTACATTGTGACGTAATCCGCGTGACGTAATCAGTGGCGTAATGCCATTAATCACCATAACGAAACGGACACGGGTTTATCTCACGCTTTGTGTGTGTATATGGATGAATATATTGATGTTGAACGTTGACAGACCGTGGGATATAGAAGTGTATTATCTCTGCAAAGATACTCATCATTTCTCTTACTTAAGAAACGTCTTGAAGCACGTACTATGTCATAGAACTTAATTTAACCCTCTTGGCATGCAGCCTCCAGTACCGTAAACAGTACTAGTGGCCCTTTAGGATGTATGTGTAAGCACGTGAAACGTTGTTGATTAACCCTTATCATCCTGATACACGTACTGCTTAAAATAAATTCGACTGATAGTTCAAGGGTGGTGCCAGAATAGCTTGGCGCCAGAGGCGCCAAGCTATTCTGGCACCACCCTTCGTCTAAAACATATATGCTAATCTTTAATGTCGCCTTCATGGGACAAAAATCAAATTTCACAAAATCAGCCTGAGGATAAAACTTAATGGCGTTTCCTTCTCAACTCAAATTATTCTTATTTTGTAGTCATCAGTGGTGGGTTATATTTATATTCGACACGTTCGTTATTCTGTACAATGTACAATATAGCCAACATACGACAATAGACAAATGTACAACTCTGTCTGATAACGAACTAGCGGTGCCCATATCACGGTGTAATCTCCAACATCTAACAACGAAATTTATGACATTCTGCAGGTTGTAATCAGTGTAGGCTGCTCTGTTAATTCGGACCTTACGGCTTCATTCGTCAGGTCCAAAATTACAGACCAGCAGTGTGTTTCTAAAAAACAACATTGTTTGTAGGGAATCAGTTTGCATTCTTCCAGGTGAGATATTCCTCAAAGTACAACAGAATATATTTTGAGCCTCCTGCCGTACGTGTGATCACCTGTGATTAACTCATTCAAGGTGCCCCGCGTCAACAGCTGCAAAGGCGTGGTATGGCTTGGCGGCGGCTCCCCCGCCCGGGTCTGCCCTGGGCGACTTGGGTGGGGTTAACTACTTTTTAGTTCCCAGAGCAACCCTGGTCAGCCCCACAGGGTGGGTTTTCCCCTCTATTCTGGGGCCTGTGTTTCTGTCTACCTGTATTCCATTCACCTGTATTTTCCTTTCTTAAACTCTCCATACTGTCTGCGCTGTCTGTAGCTCTCGATATTGGATGTGCGTTGCTAAATGGTCTTAGGTTTATTTAGCGTATTAGACCGGCTGGCGACATACATTCAATGTTCTGTTTAGTGGGGGTTTTTTGGGGTTTTTTTTTCACAAGCAGTGCAGGCACGCCCTGAGAAAGTCTTGTTGCTGTCGGGACGTTAAGCAATGTACAATCAATCAATCAGTTGGCCGGCGGCAACGTTTTACGACACACGCAGGCGCCTTGAATGAGTTAAAGGCCGTCATTTAGGTCGCTACAGCCACCTAAATGATGGTCTCTGATGAGAGGTGAGGTTTTTTTGCCACTTGGTCCTTCAAAGCCACCTTTTCTTGTAAAAACAAAACTGGTTGTTGCGGGAACAGGTTTCTAATGTGTGAAGGACTGCTTAAGCTTTCAGAAACTACATTTATTCAGAGAGTTCCGTTGATAGTAGCTTTGACTAATGCAAATTCACTGCGCCACCGCGTGCGCGCAAGAGCCTATACTAAGCACAAGACAAAGCTACTATCAACGGACCCCAATACATTTATTTTAGTATGTTGCTTAAACAGCATCAAGCAACATTCAAATAAACGTTTGGTCCCCTGATTTGGAGCTAATCAGTCATATGACCGTGGAATATTTTTCTTAGGACATGATAATGAACTACAGTCGCTTTGTCAAGCCAGTTAACCCTTTCAAATCCCACGGCCGCATTTCCCAGATTTTGGACGTGTTGCTATCAACTATATACCGACTGCAGGAGTTGACCATGATAATTCAAGGGTAGTGCCAGATTAGCTTGGCGCCTTCAGGCGCCAAGCTAATCTGGCACTACCCTTGAACTATCATGGTCAATTCATCTCCTGCTGTAAGGCGTCGGGGCCAAATGGGTTAAGATTGCTAAAAACTGCGTTCTAACAGGGTTCTCTCACGGTTAATACTCAAAACTGAGGTTCTTGTATCTTGTTTGACATGGACTGTGTGACTAATAGTGTACTGTGCATAAAAGATGTGAACGACAATGTATTCAAGATTCAAGATTCAAAGATTCAAAACACTATTGATACTGTTTTCTCTCGTCCTGTCCCTTAATTACTCTTAGTTCTCTTTCAGTTGATGTATGTAATCATGTCCATTGAACAGTGTAACGTGGCGCCCTGGTTGTGCTGATGCTTATAAATTGTCGAAATGTGTGCACTGATGCATGCCAATATTTTTATCTTTTGTCTAAAATGATATGTTTAAAACAGATACATTCTATGAAGAAATGTGCTGGTGTACAGGCACATTTTTTTTTTTTTTGGATATAAAGATAAAAGTGTGCGACATAGCGGTGGTATTCCCCGACTACCCGATGTATATGAGCTCATATTACCCCTTTGTGCGTTGTATATAAGATCATATTGTACATGTATTATCTCTTTCGCGAAACGACACTTTTCAAGTACAAATATAATGATTGGCTGTATTTCTTTTTTCAGGCTATACAAAGTGCGACAGGTATATTATTCCATTTGTGGCGTGATTATTTGCTCCGCAAAAGTTTCTCGGGCTGACATCGGCCTCAGCAGGCCCGCGCACTATCGTGCGCGGGCTTGCTGAGTACGATGTCGGCCCGAGGACCTATTTTCGCACTGGGAATGACCCTCATAGAAGAATAAATGGTACTTTGGTCGTTTTCCTTTTCATTGTTCATCTAGGTACATGTTTACGTATATGCCTAATTTTTTAACTGTGATTTTGCTGTTTGATTTGCTCACCGATGTTTTTTTTTTTTTAATCGTCAACTTCGGCTAAAAACGAATCGCGCACACATGTGTTATTGTAGTCTAGCGTACATATATTATGCCATCGTTCGGTTTATCCGGAGTTCGTTTATCCGGAGTTCGGTTTCCCACAAAGATCACGAGTATGCGTGATTCTTGATTTTCGGGCGCGCATGTGAGGGTGTGGGTGTAGGTGTGAGGGTGTGGGTGTGTAGGTGTGAGGGTGTAGGTGTGAGGGTGTGGGTGTGTAGGTGTGAGGGTGTGGGTGTGTAGGTGTGAGGGTGTAGGTGTGCGTGCGTACCTGTTGCGTGCTTGCGTGTGTGTTCGTGTATGCGTGTGTGCGTTCGTGTGTTTTTTTGTTTGTGTTCATGCGCGCGCGCGCGCGCGCGTGTGTGTGTGTGTGTGTGTGTGTGTGTGTGTGTGTGTGTGTGTGTGTGTGTGTGTGTGTGTGTGTGTGTGTGTGTGTGTGTGTGTGTGTGTGTGTGCAAGAACCAGATTAACAGACTGAAAAGTAGTAAAACCCCAGGCGGAGGGAATTGAGATTCAGAAAAGAGTTTCGTGCCCCTGACTCGTTCGGAGCGTCAATAGGACCCTACTAAAGTGCGAATCGAGTTAGGGACACGGAACTATTGTCAGTTCCTCTATTATGTCCCCCTGTGGCTGAACAGTTATTCAGAAGAACTGGGCCATTTGAGGAGAAATTTGAGGAGAAATTAATGCATGTCTTTTTTTCCCCTTGGTGTTTTGTGACTCATGTGTAGAGATATGTGTTTCATTTTAAAACATTTTGTTAGAGGCAACATGTTGATAGAAAATGATAGTAAACTGTTTGTTCGTTTGTTTGTTTCTTTCTTTCTTTGTTTCTTTGTTTGTCACGGGATTCTGTGCAATTGACAAAAGTAAAATCTTCAATTGTAAATAATTTTGAATGTCGTCACAAATCTTCCTTTATTGCACACCGATATTTACAGACTAACAAAGTCCTACTTGTTCACGACATTTTGTGCCGTTTCAATGTGTTCCGTTCTAGTCTTGCCGGGACAGTAATTTGCTAGTCCTGTATTAATAACTCATTCGGCCCGACGCACTTGTTTCCCAAATTTTGGAGGCGTCGTCAAACGAGTATGCACCTGCTGCAGAAGATGAATCGACCATGATAATTCAAGGGTAGTGCCAGATTACCTTGGCGCCGACAGGCGCCAAGCTAATCTGGCACTACCAGTGAATTATCATGCTCGACCCATCTCCTGCTGTAGTGCGTGAGGGCTGAAGTGGATAAACATGTAGGTATTACTGTCGCGAATTGCAAACAACTGCCTACCAGGAGGCAAACGATCCTTGGGCTGATGTTTGTAGCCGTGGACCCCCCGCACGGCAGTGCGCGGGCCGTCTGCGGCAGACGACCGTCCTGTGGTCGTTGTTTACTGTTGCAGTACGACTGTTTTGGCACAGTACATGCAGCACTACCCGAACAAACAACATTCAGAACTGAAACTTCCCATACAGATGTGCATGAAAACCAGCATGCTGCAAGGCGTCCTTTTAGATCTGGGCTTCTTGGTGAGTCTGTAGCGACATATCTTCAATGTTATGTTGTTTTCCTGTCGGTTTGGGTTTTGTTTTTGTTTTTGTTTTGTTTTTTTTTTTGGGGGGGGGGGGGGGGGGGGGGGGCGGCAGCATTCTGCGGAAGGCGCAATTCCTGAACTAGGTCATTGCTGCTCCGTTGACACGTTTGATGGGGTAGCACGGTATAATGCAGGTTGCAAACGAGCATCGTTGTACATTCTTGTCTTGCGTTTATGCGCTGACTTTTGACGAACGTGTAACCCCTTCCCTGCCCAGAATATTGGTAACACGATCCGGCTGCAAGAGACATAGATCCTCATGGGCCCCCGCTGTCGCGGGGGCTCATGAGGATCTATGTCTCTTGCTGACCGCACTAGTTTGTTCGACGGCTCGGGCTCTTGGGTAAAATGATCGGACAAAGATTTCAGAAACACAATCAGGCCGTAACGAGTCAGAAGTATTAATCTAGATTAACACTTTGGCTGTCGGTAGCGTTTTTTTTTTTTGTTTTTTTTTTCTGTTTTGTGGGAGGGGAGGGGAGGGGGGGGGGGGGTCGCGAATATTTATTGATTTTGTCGCGAGGATTCCTGTACAAATCATCGCGACCCAAAAAAAAAAAAAACAACACCGAAAGCGGAAGTGGTTGTTTTTTTTTTTTTTTTAATCGAACTGACTAAACTGGCACATGAAATAACACTTCCATGCATATGTATTGTTTGTTCGTCAGGACATAATACGACTAATGTTGATCATTTCTCTTTTCTTGATGAACGCATTTATCGAAACAACTTTTCAACAAAAAGGATACAATGTGTTGCTTCTTTGCGCGGTCCTTTTTTTTTTTTTTTTTTTTTTTTTTTTTTTTTTATTAATTTTTTTAGGCATGTTACTGTCGTTAATTTTTCATAATGTTGACAAATTGTGATTAGACAAGATGCACCAACTGTCTGAAAATGTTGCTTTGTCGTGTATTGCGTGGTTGTGAGGTGCTAAACTGCGTCTTTTGAAATTTCTTCTTTTTTTTCTATTTTTTCGTTACATAGAGTCCTTTGTTGTTGTGTGTTTCTTTTTCTGAATTCGTCAGAAATGCTCTCGGCTGCTGAGACGTCCTGTCTTGATCAATCCTAGTTAACCCCGTCAGTCCTAATGGTTAACGTTCACCTTTTAGCTGTCGGTAACGCTTTTTGCCGAGGTGATTCCTGCAGGAATCAACTCGACAAAAGGCGTTTCCGCCGGCCCACAGTGTTTATTTATCAGAAACCATTTTTCGTATTAACCGCCAAACACTGTGTCAGGCACACGAATATCAAATTGGCCTGCAAGAGACATAGATCCTCATGAGCCCCCGCGTCAGCGGGGGCTCATGAGGATCTATATCTCTTGCGTTAGGATGTTATGCGATGTGTTCCAGCAGAGACTGGGTTCATTTTCAAGATGCTTACATCTTTTTTCTAGAATTGAAAGCGTTCAGTCCGAAGTTCTCTTTTAAACTTTCGATCTAAACTCATTTCATTCAAACCATCTGTTTCAAACCTGAAACGACATTATAATAATTTGTTTTCTTTGTTAACACATTCTGCTCCAGGACCGACATCCCGCGGAAATTTTGAAGTTGCCCCTTGAAGACTGTATTACACGTCTGAAAACAGATCGAGCGTGATATTTCAAGGGTTGTGCCAAAATAGCTTGGTGCTTACGGGCGCCAAGCTATTCTGGCACAACCCTTGAACTATTCACGCTCGATCCATGTCTTGCCTGTGGCGTGTCGGAGTTGAATGGGTTAATGCATTGACACCATTGTTTATTTAGTTCATTGTGTTGAGTTTTGACGTGATGTACTTCCATAGTTTTGCAATGAGTTGATGATTTATGGGATTGTTTGAACTCTTTGCCTGCTGCCGTCGATACCGCTCGGCGTCATATTCGCCGAGCGATGTCGTCAGTCGCAGTCAAGTGGTTCATTAACACTTTGTGTACGTTATGTGAAAAGGTAGGTCATGTTTGTGTCACATTTTACCAGTCACTCGTTCCATTCCGTCATGTTTATTCGTTTATTTGTTCTTGTAAATAAACCACTTGGAAAACAGACATTGTCTTCATTCCTTTGTTCGACTATTGGTTCGTTGGTTGGTTGGAAGGTTGGTTTGTTGTTTCGTTGGTTTTGTTAAGTCCCTTCTATTTATAGAAGGGATTTTTCAGGCCGGATCGCGGTGGGGCGAATTTAATAGCATGTCCATGATGTCAAAAGCGGGCATAATTATAACATTTGAAGTAACAAGATAAAAATTACGTCATGTCTAGTTACTCTAACCTCGAAGATGATTGATTGATTGATTATTGGTGTTTAACGCCGAGCAGGCGACTAAGGCCACCTCGAAGATGAACTTACATTTGGCTCGAAGCGCCGTATGCGCGTATGATTGTGTGTGCGTATGTATATAAACAAGAGAATCTCCGATAATTCTGTACACACAAGCTTGAAACTTGGCGAAATACTTTCTTAAGTGGGTGACTAAGAGAACCTCCAAGCATATTGTAATTAAATGTCTAATTGAAGACATAAACAACCGTTTATAGGAAGCCGGTTGACCCAGATTAGAGTCCGTAATTTTTGTCATATTAACTTGAACTTTTGCATATAACTAGTTTGGAGAAAGACATTGGATGAGTTCGTTAGCCAGCTTTGTATCTTCTCAACTTCTTTAGCCTGAGAAAATTAATTCTTTTCAGAAAAGAATTAAAACACATACACACAAAAAAACCCTTGACTTCTAGAGAAAGTCAGACAGTGGCGGTGACATAAATGAGGCAACTCCGTCACCAAGCAGACACTGACAATACTCTAAATATGACGTCATTCTCTCTCGCGCGCTGCAGTCTCTCTCTCTCTCTCTCTGAGACTTCAACATAGACTTGCAAAAGCAAGGACACACTTCGTGGAGATCCATGTGGAATTTTTCAGGGTTAAAACAGCTTGTCCAGTCACCTACTAGAGTGACTTCCTCATCTTCAACGCTGATAGACCATGTATATAGCACAAATGTCAGCGTTGTAAAAAATGTTAGCGTACCTAATATTTCCATTAGTGATCACTTTCCTGTTTGTTTTATGTTGTCTGTTAGGTTAGCTAAACAGTAAATCAAAGGACACACTACCATAATGTATAGATGTTTTAAAAAATTCGACCAAACTGCTTTTTTATATGAACTATCTTTAGTACCATTTTATGATATAAAAAACTGCAAAAACCCTAACGATGCCCTGTCACGCTGGTACGAGCTGTTTCTCGCCGTTCTGGATAGACACGCGCCTAAACGCATCAAACGCGTCAAATATCCTGTTATGCCAAAATGGCTCTCTGATGAGATAAAACAAGCAATGGAGGTAAGAGATGAATTAAAACGAGACAAGAAATTTACTGAATACATGAAGCAGCGAAACCATGTCAAATCTCTAGTTCGTAAAGCACAGAGGCAACATGCAGAACTAATTATTGCCGACGGCAAAGACATCCGTTCAGTCTGGCAAGTAATAAACAATTTCACCAAAGGTAATAGTAAACGATCGCCTAATATTCCGCCCGATCTTACTGCTGGTGCATTCAACGCTCACTTCATAACTGTTGCTCAAACTCTGGCGAAGTCAAATACACTTAACCCTGTAAACTACACTTGCTCTCATCAACTACGTCACCATAGTCAACAGAGAGCCTGCGGCCCATTTTTAGTACCGCTTATGACTGTCCTAGATGTAGGCAAATCTATTTCCAGTTTAAAGAACAAATCGTCTTGCGGTCCAGATGGCATTAGTAGTCAGATTTAAAAACTATCTCTGCCCTACGTCGTCGAATCCCTGACCTTTATTTATAATTTATCGATCAGACATAACGTTTTTCCCGACGAGCTGAAAAAAGCGAAGGTAATCCCGCTTCCCAAAAGCAAAGATTTATGCAACCTAAACGAGTACAGGCCCATTTCCATATTATCCTGTATTTCAAAACCGCTCGAGAGACATATCCATACTCATCTTCTAAACTTTCTGGAGCAAAACCATCTGATAACTGCAGCACAATCAGGATTTCGACCTCTACATTCGTGCCAAACTGCCCTCAATCATTTAATTGATAAATGGCTCTCTGCCATAAATGACAATAAAGTATCAGGTACAATCTTTCTTGACCTGAAAAAAAGCTTTTGATCTTGTCAACCACTCTATCCTACTAAAAAAAACTACCATTCTATCACATTGACTCAAATACTGTCTCCTTTATATCTTCCTATCTCAGGGACAGAACACAGAAAGTACTGCTAAATGGCAAGTATTCCTCTGATGGTTTAGTAACTTGCGGTGTTCCACAGGGGTCTATTCTAGGGCCCTTATTATTTAATCTTTTTATTAATGATCTGCCACTGTGCATATCTCATTTAGACGCAAACTGCGGTCTGTTCGCAGATGACACGACCATACACACATCTGATAAAGATATCACAACCATTAATAAGGTACTCCAACAAAGTCTTGATGAAGTAGAAGGCTGGTGCAGTGATAATCACATGATTATTAGTATTCCAAAGACAAAGAGCATGTTAGTTACTACACGTCAGAAACACCAGCATGGCCTACCACCTTTAACACTTTCCTTAGATAGACAGCTTGTTGAACAAGTAACTAGGCATCGCTTATTAGGCGTTATAGTGGACAACCAATTAAGCTGGGAGCCGCATACTGACTCAATATGAAAAACAATCTCCAAAAATCTGTTCCTGTTATCAAAACTACGCCATATAGTTAATACTGATATCCGTAAACTCTTTTTCCATGCGCATATCAGAACGCATTGTGACTACAGTTCTACCGTCTGGGATGGATGCAGCGAAGTTCACATGAAAAAAGTTAATTCCTTGTATCGTCGGGGCATTAAATTAATACTTCCCAGTCCCACTTCGACTGATGAAAAATTAAAATCTCTCAAGTTACTAACATTGAAGAAACAGTTTGAATTTAATCGCTGTGTTCTACTGCACAAGATCATGCACGGAAAAGCCCCACCCTATCTAAAAACTCTATTTTACGACAATAATAGGAAAAACACGAGAAATAGTTTGATCCACCTTCCAAAAATTAGATTAGACATCTGTAAAACCAGTCTGTCTTTTTCAGGCGCTAAAGCGTGGAATATGTTACCTCCACACCTGAAATCAATTTGTAAGATTAGCGTCTTCAAAGATCGCCTCCATAAATATTTACTTCAGAAGTAATAGTATGTTCGGCTCCCTTATGCTACTATTCGTATAGTTAGTGACAAGTTTCCTATTACCTAATACTCTTCTACTGTTGCTACAGATTATGCAATAGTTCGACTGTCTGCATTAACATGTCAGGTTCATACCTGTGTATATAATTATATATACATTTTTTTCCCTCTGAGTGGTGGTGGTGGGGGGAGGGGGGGGGAGGGGGATGGGTCTTTTTACTTACATATGTTTTATCTTTTGATGTATCGTCTGATGTATTTTTATATGTGTAGAGTAGCAGGACAGTTTGGAAGATAGGCATTGCTATGCCTAAAACTTTTTATCCTGAATAAAAACGTTTCATCATCATCTCTCTCTCTCTCTCTCTCTCTCTCTCTCCTCTCTCTCTCTCTCTCTCTCTCTCTCTCTCTCTCTCTCTCTCTCTCCTCTCTCTCTCTCTCTCTCTCACACACACACACACACACACAAAAAAAAAAAAAAACATGCGCGCATCTCCAGGAGGAATAGATCCTCATGCATCCTCCAGACACATGAGGATCTATGCCTCTTTGAGATGTTTGGAGCGCGCGCACACACATCGACGCGCTTTCAAAAGAGCGTGCAGGTGACCCGTGTACTTTGTATATTATGTAGCAAAAGTCAACCTGCTTTCACAAAAATTATTGCAAGACTGAATTTTTCCGTGAAGTTCTAGTTTTGTCACCACTTTCTCAAGCCTATGAAGCGAAAGGGAAACTCATATCACTAAAAATATAAAATTACGTAAAAAATAAACTTACGTCATGACAAATGACATTTGACAAATCAATGACGCGTATGTCCTGCGCCCCTTATGGAACTCTCTGACGCATTGGCAGATCTGCGAGACGTTTTCAATAGGAGATAATTCAACATCAGAATCAGGTCAAAGACAAAAGGTAGAGACCATTGACAGCGAGGACAGCTCTCATGTAGAAGGGACGTTGTGGGTTATGGTTCATCCCATCTTGTTTTTTATTCTGTTTGAAGCACCTACACTTAACTTCCTTTTTATAGCTAATCTTTTCTTTTTTTCTAATATTCCCAAATTAAATTAAACACTTTTTTATCCGAAAGGGGAGGAACACATTAACGCGTTCAGCACCGACACACCACAGCAAGACTTGAATCGAGCATGATAGTTCAAGGGTGGTGGCAGAATAGCTTGGCGCCCATAGGCGCCAAGCTATTCTGGCACCACCCTTGAACTATCATGATCGATCTGTCTGCAGAATTGTAACACACTCCTTCCGCGGCAAATTAAAAATTTGGGGGTTTCGGTTCTCGGGTAGAATGTGTTAACAAAAATGCGATATACGACCAGAACGTTATTTGTCGGCAGACACAGGCAACTCTCTCTCTCTCTCTCTCTCTCTCTCTCTCTCTCTCTCTCTCTCTCTCTCTCTCTCTCTCTCTCTCTCTCTCTGTATTGTCGGTGTCGGTATAAGCTATTGATGCTGCTGATTCTATGACCCTGTCTTATATGTATAACATTAATGTTATGTACCAATCTATTTCCCTCGCTTTTACATCGTTGGTGGCAGTTACAAACTCTCCAACTCAAGTTTTTTTTTTTATTATTATTATTATTTTTTGTAGTTCACATAATTGTGTTTGTTGATTTGATGTTTTTCTTTGTATGCTGTGTTTGTTTTCCTGTTCTCTGTTTTGTTAATAGGCCAGCTTGTAATACAGGCACGGAGTTGCCTAATAGCTTTATCCTGCAATAAAAGATTTATCTTTCATCTCATCCCTCCATCCGTCCCTCCCTCCCTGCCTCCCTCCCTCCCTCCCTGCACCATAAACAAGACTCAACATCGAAGCTTGCATGCATAAACCGCAAGACCCAAACATGATTTACTTGTACAAAATTGAATCACCACGGTCGGGATCTTCTCTCCTTTGAGACTTGCATGACTTGAATATTAGTTCGCTATTTGCCTGCCAAGGCACGCATGCGTGTATGTTTGCTCTGTACATGCAAACCTTTCCCCTGGGTAAGATACATAGATTCTCATAAGCTCCAGAAGCTGCAGGGGCTCATGAGAATCTATGCCTCTTGCTGAAAAAGATCTTTCGCAATTGTATCCTCAAACTGAGAAAGGTGTTCGAATCTGATCGGCAAACGATCACAAAAGATGTCCGCCCAAGCCAGAAAATGCCAATTTCAATTATTCTGACGCTTAGCATGGCGACCTGAAAGGTCGGTCGAACTCAATGCAACTGAAGTTATCTTTGAACTTTGGAAGAAACTTTTGTGATCCCGGGGGACCCCAACGTCGTTAAAAGTTTCCGGGCGGGTTTAGAATTTCATGGGCCGCGAGTTTTGGCCCGGAATTATAAACGCCAAACTTTCAGTTTCCATTAAATTGGCGGTCATTTCCGTGACGCAATAAAGGAGTCGAAGTGTCCAGCCAATGTCTACTCTGTAGCAGACTTAAAGGCCCACTACCGCCGTAACTGTTTAAAGATACACTTCTGTAACAGATGGTTACGAAACGCTACACACAGGCTCATTTAGACACAGGACAATCCAGTTCAGCACACGTCGTCTGTATTCAAGTAACCTGACAATAGTGACTCCGCTCCGTTCTAGAAATACAACGCTTTCAGTACGAGAAACAGCAACAACAAAAATAGATTGACACGCTTACGGCTACGCAGAACAAATAAGTGCGATTACGCGTGTGCGGTTTTTCTGCGTGGCCAAATTGCTGTTAAAGTTTATTAGGTGTGTCGACAAGGCATAAGAAAAACAAATGGTGATGAAATGTGTCTTCGGATTTATGCGTAATGCTACTTTAACTTCTTTACTGCCGAGAAAAAAAGTGAACATGATAAAACTGCAAGAGATATAGATCCTCATGAGCCCCAGCAGTTGCGGGGGCTCATGAGGATCTATACTTCCTCCTGACACCGCATTGTGTCCACGTTCCCGCAACGGCTGCGGCGGTTTGTGTTTGAATTAACTTATTCAGCCCGGCGCACATATTTCCCACAATTTGGCAGGCGTCATCTAACGACTATGCACCTGTTGCAGGCGATGGATCGACCATGATAATTCAAGGGCGGTGCCGGATTAGCTTGGCGCCTGTCCGGCGCCAAGCTAATCTGGCACTGCCCTTGAATTATCATGGTCGACCCATCTCCTGCTGTCGTGCGTCAGGGCTGAATGGGTTAAACACAGATTTCAAAATCACGATCTGCGTCGGCTTACTGTGAGTGACGGGCTTAACTCATTCTACCCCAACACCGAAATCCGCAAATTTTCCCCTTGTCCTCTGAAGACTGCATTGCAGTGCAAGACACAGATCGACCATGATAGTTCAAGGGTGATGCCAGAATAGCTTGGCGCCTATAGGCGCCAAGCTATTCTGGCATCACCCTTGAACTATCATGGTCGATACTTATCTTGCTGTGGTGTGTCTGGGGTAGAATGAGTTAATATGTAGACATCGTCTGGCCACACTGTCAAAGAGTCCGGTCAACAACGGGCAATCCATCCACTGATGTCGGTCGCAGATGGCCAGCGCAAAGTGCTTCGTTTTGTTGATGGTGTGGGGTGGTGGTGGTGATGATGATGGTGGTGTATGTGTGTGTGTGTGTGTGTGTTTGTGTGTGTGTTTGTGTTGTTTGTGTGTGTGCGTGTGTGTGTATGTGTTTGTGTGTGTGTATATGTGTGTGTGATGGTGTGTGTGTATGTGTGTTTGTGTGTGTGTGTGTGTATTTGTGTGTGTGTGTGTGCATATGTGTGTGTGATGGTGTGTGTGTGTTTGTGTGTGTGCATATGTGTGTGTGATGGTGTGTGTGTGTGTGTGTGTGTTCGCGCACGTCTGTGAGTGCGCACGTGTGTGTTCGTATATGCGCGTGAATGTGTTTGTGTGTGTGTGTGTGTGTGTGTGTGTGTGCGCGCGCGCGCGTGTGTGTATGAGTGTGTGCGCGCTTTCTTACGTGTTTGCGTGAGTGCGTGCATGCATACGTCCGTTCGTGTGTGTGTGTGTGTGTGTTTGTGTGTGTTTGTGTGTGTGTTTGTGTGTGTGTATATGTGTGTGATGGTGTGTGTGTGTGTGTGTGTGTGTGTGTATGTGTATGTGTGTGTGTGTTCGCGCACGTCTGCGCGTGCGCACGTGTGTGTTCGTATATGCGCGTGAATGTGTTTGTGTGTGTACGTGTCTGTGTGTGTGTGTGTCTGTGTGTGTGTGCGCTCGCGCGTGTGTGTATGAGTGTGTGCGCGCTTTCTTACGTGTTTGCGTGAGTGCGTGCATGCATACGCCCGTTCGTGTGCGCGCTCACTCGAGTATTGTGTCGATTCAATCACATATCCTGGTCTACATGGATATCTGGAACGTGACAAATTGCTGGTTCACTTTCAGTCCCCTCCAAACCTCTCACAGAAATTCTTACGACAATGTCCTGACCCCTTCACCGCTATCAGCTATAGATGGTGCGTCTGAAACCACCAGATTCCTCCTAGATTAACCCCATCTACCTCAGATACACTGATAAAAAAATGGCCGGCAAGAGGCATGGATCTTCATGAACCCCCGCGTCAGCGGGGGCTCATGAAGATCTATGCCTCTTGCAATTTGAATGGTGTTCGTTGTGTTTTCAACAGTGCGCGGATCGAGGTCACCATAACGCGACATTCTTTCACCGGTTTACTTATACCAATCCCGCCTACCCGACGTCTAGACTGCGACACGGAGACCTCTTGGAGGACAGAGGGGAGATTACTTCATCCCTACTGCGCCAAATAGTGTTTCTGAAATTTGTGTTAACCTTAACCATTTCGTGAGTTCAAACTGTGTGTCTGAAATCTTTGCAGAACTCTTCTCTGTCAGTGGACTCATATTGTCTTCCTGAACTGATCTGTGTTATATCCATAGCTAGTGAATCCAATCCGTCCTAAAAAAAAACCCAAAAAAACATAGATACAAACTAGGGTCAGCAAGAGGCATACATCTACATGAGCCCCCGCGACTGCGGGGGATCATGTGGATCTATGCCTCCTGCAGGTGAATGGTGTTCATGTTTGTGTCTGCAGTGACGCAGTTAGTAAAATTTCAACGGCAAAGAGCCCATGCCATCCAAGAAAGCTAGATTCAAAATGGTGTCAGCAGGCAGGCGGTGACCACGACAGTTCATAAGAGTCGCCAGAATAACCTCACGTCTTATGGCACTGATCTATTCCGGGCACCACCCTTGAACAGTCATGGTCGATCTGTGTCCTGAGACTGTAGTATCGTCTTCAGAGGTCTCCCACGTCTGGGAACGGCGACCTTCGTGCATTATGCGTCCCTGGGGATGTAGGCAAACGAGGGGGAGACAACCGCCCAGCTTAGAGTGAACACCCGATCCTCTGCAAGAGGCATAGATCCTCATGAGTCCCTGCATTGCAGGGACTCATGAGGATATATGCCTCTTGCTGAAGAAAATCGCATCTATGTCAATTATTCACACAGAGAGCGTAATCGGGGTTTTGGACTGCGACAGTTCTTCCCATCTAGCCCCGAAAATTACCGTTAAAACTTCCAAGTGGAAGGGAAATAGATCCTAATGTACCCCACGCACCGCAAAAAGGATCTTAAGAGAATCAATGCTCTTTGCAGAAACAAATGAAATCAATGTCCTCAAACAGAGGAAGTTATTGTCACATGAGCAAACGACGTCCGTCCAGGATGATGTCATGCGCGGGATTGAAGAGTCATCAGTAAGATGAGCGTTGTCCAGCTGTGACCATGAAACCCTTTTCTCTCCTCATTCCTTTCAGCCTGTCGGTAAAATGTCCGATAGTCGACATAAAGTCCGCTTGCCGTCAAAATTCCGCTGGTCGGAAAAACGTCTACGTGTTAGCAAGACGTCCGCTCCTGGGTGAATCGACAGCTTGTCGACATACAATCCGCTTGTCGGCAAAACGTCCGCTTGTCGGCAAATCGTCCGATTGTCGGCAAGTCGTCCGCGTGTCGGCAAATCGTTCGCTTGTCGGCAAAACGTCCGCTTGTCGGCAAATCGTCCGATTGTCGGCAAATCGTCCGCGTGTCGGCAAATCGTTTGCTTGTCGGCAAATCGTCCGCGTGTCGGCAAATCGTCCGATTGTCGGCAAATCGTCCGCGTGTCGGCAAATCGTTTGCTTGTCGGCAAATCGTCCGGGTGTCGGCAAATCGTCCGCGTGTCGGCAAATCGTCCGCGTGTCGGCAAATCGTCCGCGTGTCGGCAAACGGCAAATCGTCCGCGTGTCGGCAAATCGTCTGCTTGTCGGCAAATTGTCCG
>BTPG01000003.1:243950555-244025214 GCA_036245525.1 Semisulcospira habei
CTTGACGGACACCGATCGTCGTCCTGAAGAACTCGCCTGACTGATTGTTAAGTAGGACCGCGCTGCAGGCGTTCTTGTAAAGTGCTTCTATCATTTGGATCAGTCCCTCCTCTATGTTGAACGATCTCATGACTTGCCAGAGTCCGTCGTGCCAGACGCGATCAAATGCTTTCCTGAAATCAATGAAGTTGTGGTAGAGTTCGCGCTGATGCTGCAGATGTTTCTCGATCAGGACGCGGCAGTTGAAAATCTGCTCTACAGTGCTTCTTCCAACTCTGAAGCCAGCCTGTTCTTCTGCCAGCAGTTCCTCGGCGAAAGTTTTGAGGCGGTTGAGAATGATTCTAAGCATTACTTTGCTAGGGTGACTTATCAGACTGATAGTTCTGTAGTTCTGGCACTGTTTCAGGTTTCCTTTCTTGGGGAGCGGGATCACTAGAGACTGTGTCCATTCTACTGGCCATTTCTTTTGCTCCCAGATCTTTTGACAGAGTGTAGTGAGGACCTTCGTTGTTACTTCTCCTCCATGTTTCAACAGTTCAGCAGGTACGTTGTCTACACCTGGAGACTTTCCTCCCTTCAGGCCGCGTACGGCTGCTTCCACCTCTTCAGCTAACACTGGCAGGTCTTCAGCCTTCCTGGCCCCAGCCTGGTTGTTTTGGAGGATGCTGGTGTCTGGCTCAGCCTTGTAGTTATACAAGTCTCGGCAGTACTCAGTCCATCTGTTTAGTACAGCAGTGTTTTCCGTAAGGAGTTGGCCGCTGCTGTCTTCGATGACTGTGGCTGTTCGCTGTTGAGTCTTGGTGAGGGTCCTTAGCGTTTCATAAGCCTTCTTGCTGTTGCCATTTGCCATGCCCTCTTCCACGCTACAACACTGGTCTTCAATCCAATCTTCTTTGGCTTCTTTCATCCTCTTCCTGATCTTCTTGTTGACAAGTCTGTACTTGTTTGCTGATGTGAGGTCTTGGCCTCTCTTTTTCTTCCAGGCTCTCCTCTCATCACAGAGATCGAGGATGTCATCGGTGACCCAGGGCTGTTTGCGCTTCCTCTGCTTCCCCAGCACTTCTTCTGCTGTAGAAAGTAACACCTCTTTTATATTTCCAGCAAGGGTGTCTACGTCGCAGTCCAAAGTAGCCAAGGCTGCAAATCTGCCTCCCACCTGGGCTTGGAAGAGCTCTTACACTGGTGACACTTACCAGAGGAGAAAAGTCCGACGCCTAAACCCGTTTTCGAACCTCGCACCTTTGGCACTGGTGGCAGGCGCCTTAACCACTGCGCCCCGCCCCGCCCGTTCAGTGCCGAGAAATCTTGAACCCAACTGCAAGAGGCGTAGATCCTCATGAGCCCCCGCATTCGCGGGGGCTCATGAGGATCTATGCCTCTTGCTGACGTCACTGTGAATTCATGTTCCCGGGAAAGCTTGCGCTAGGGCCTTCTGGTGTTGGAGTAATGAAGATTGCAAAATCACATCCTGCGTCAGCTGGCACTGAGAGAGTTAAAAACTGAAAAATACACCTGGAAGAGATATACATAATAATAATAATAATACATAGTTTTTATATAGCGCCCTTCCCCACGGACAGCAAGCTCGGAGCGCTTTACAGCGCACAAAAAAATATTAAAAAGGAGAAAAATTAGAACGCACTCACTCTTTAAAAAAACGCCTGCTCGCACCATGTAGGCGCATTCCTAACACGAAACACACACACACACACACACACACACACACACACACACACACACACACACACACACACACACACACACACACACACACACACACACACACACACAGCCTATCAACATGGGGAAACAACCAACATTTCCAGGCAGCATATCCAGACTAAGCTAATCTTGATAATCACATCATCATGTGTTCCTGCATTCTGCATTGTGCAAGAACCAATGAGAATATAAATATGTCTCTTGCTGCTAACATTCGACACGTTTATTGAGGCAGTCATTTGGGTTTTGGCCTACAATTAGAACATTTTTGTGGGTTTTTAAAATTTAATTTAGTGTATTTTATTTTATTTTATCTTGGCTTGTCTTTTTTTATGTTAGCGTAGCTTATGTTATTTAATTTTAGCTTATTTTAGACTAATCAGTAAGACCCCCTTTAGCTTTGTGTTAGCTGTTCCATAAAAAAAAATATATGTTAAGTATAAATGCCGACATGTCCTAATGGCTTTTTTATCTTAAAAAAAAATCCTCCAGATGTAAAAATTAATTTCTAAAAGCCTTATGACATTTCTCAATCTGAAGCAACAACAAACAAAAAGACACTTCCTCTTAAGAACTGATACAAAATTATTAAACCTAGGCCTTCATTGCTACGACTCAGCGAACACACTGCAAACCCACAAGAATCATAGATCCTCAGGAAACACCACAGATGTGAATAATTATGAGCAGTTCAACGGAGGCCTCTTCTCTTGGGAACAACAAGATGTTCGCGGGTGTATGTGTAACTTCGTAACAGACATATAATTCCGCCGTTGTTGTTTGTTTGTTTGTTTGTTTGTGTGTGTGTGTGTGTGTGTGTTTGTTTGTTTGTTTGTTTGTTTGAGTTTTGTTTTGTTTTTGTTTTTTTGTGAGGGTTTTTTGTGTGTGGGGTTTTTTTTTTTTCTTGTTCTAAATCTTTTGAATTAAAGCGTTTAGTGCCTAGAAAACTTCAACACTACGCAACTGCAAGAGGTATAGATCCTCATGAGCCCCCGCAGTTGCGGGGGCTCATGAGGATCTATGACCTCTTGCCGATATCACTTTGAATCCTGGGATAGGCAGGCGTTCGATTTATGAAGATTGCAGAAACACTGTCTTTGTCAACTGGCACAGGCTGAACGAGGGTTAAGCTGTAGCTGCATTGACAGATCATGGTTCGTTCATAATTAGGCCTAGATGCTATGCACGTCATGACTACGAAAGCTCTTCCGCCAACAACAAAAATAAGAAGCAACAGTGACTAACGAGGAATTTTCGAGTTGATCCCCTGTTGGCCAGGAGAGGGTGCGGCTTTTTCTTCATTCTTTCGAGTCAAAATCTCGTACAGACTCGGATTGCGTGCGCCTATCTCCCTTTCGTGCACACATCAGGCATTCATTTTAATCACCAAGTGAAAACATTTGAGAGGAAAAAAATCTCTGCTGTTCGAAAAGAGAGGACCAATTAGGGAAGCTGCCTCGGAAAACCGACAAACAGCATAAATATTACATAAAGTCTTCGGCATGTTGAGACTGGGCGGCAGACACTACGCAGAACGGAGCAGAACAGAAGAACGTTAGCTAAGAATGTTAGCTGATCCAATTTTCTGTGGATCTAAGGCAGCGGAGGCGACAGAGATGTGAACTTACAACCGGAAAATCTTCCAGCACTGCCGACGGACACAAATGATGTCAGTATCCCTGTGGCATATTCAACTACAAATTAGCACATCATTTCAATGAAAGGGAAACAAAATGAGGCCAGCCAGAGGCACAGAATCCCGTGAGGCCCAGCAAGAGACAAAGGACCTCATGAGCCCCCGCATCTGCGGGGGCTCATGAGGTTCTTTGTCTCTTGCAGTTGGCTCGCGTTCGCCGCATTTCCGCGGGCTTTGAGAGTGCTAAGAAGTCCGATGAGTAACCCAGACAAACACAGAGAGAGGGATCCGGTTGCGTGAGACATTGTAACGTGCAACTAGTGACAAAACCAGATGGGGATTCCTTTGCAGTGTCTTGGTGGATTTCCTGCACTGTGTTTGTCGTATTGCGACTGCAGAGTAAAGACGGTGTTGAAGGAGAAAGATAATAATGAATAATGATGCATAGCATTTATATGGCGCATTTCTCATATTTATAATATAACTCAATGCGCAGAATGTAGCCGCGAACTGAACCCAACAAGCACGCTCACGTGAATCACACGCATTCACTCACACACGGTAAACACAGAACATTCACGTTGTGCTAAGGCGCAAGCTCACAAGTCGAGCAGATCTAATGGACCGGTAGTGTTGAGAATAGATCGTTTTGTATTTGAATATTTCATTAAGTTGCGCTTGAGTAAGTTAGTTACGATAGTTGGTAGGTAGGTAGGTAAGTAGTAGGTAGTAGCCGGTAGGAAGGAGTAGCTCCGACGGTCTCTCTCTCTTGGCTGGACTTCGCGAACGAAGATTTTATAGGAGTTGCCACGACGTCTGCAGGCTTGTTCGTGGCTGCGGAGGCCAATCCGGACAGGCAGGTTCGACCGCAGTGGCTGCAGGGGAAGGTATGGCCAGAGTTCTGAGTTGCGGCATCTCTGTTCTTTCCCTGAGCCGCTTGTCCTTAAGGCTAGCTCTGCGACGAGTCCTCAAGGAGACAGCTGCCTTGTAAATAGTGGAGCGCCAGGTGTCACGGTCGACAGCAAGCAAAGACCACTGGTGGTGTCGATTTGGCAGGCACTAGTGACTTCTTGAGACAGTCTTTGTATCTCTTCTTTGGTGCCCTCTGTCACGTGTCCAGTAGCAAGCTCGCCGAACAGGTGATCTTTGGTAGTGATGATCCTCATCCTGGAGACATGCCCCGCCCAGCGGAGCTGTGTCCGCAGCAGCAAAGCCTCGATGCTCAGGTAGGTAGGTAGTTAGTTAGTTAGCTAGGTAGGTAGGTAGGTAGGTAGTTCATTAGTTTCTTATTTGGGGTTTAACGCCGAGCAGGCGACTAAAGACATCTCAGGGCGGGAAGGGTAAAAGTCTAGTCAGCCAGACTAAGAGAAAGGTCTTAACACATGATGTAAACACAGTTTAAAAATAATCTTAGCTAAAGTGTCACACAGGTCAATCGTACATGTCTACAGACTTTGGAAGTTCATAAGATAAGCATCGGGACCGACACTGTTGGTACAAAAATGAAATTAGCAATGATATCGACAATGACAATAATTGTGATTTTTCATTCTGGAATGGCCAAACTTTGACCATTTTGGATGAAAATCGTGTTGTATTCAAAAGCTTAATGAAAATAATGTTTTAGTGTCAAGTGAAAATAAAACGATTTTGGGGAATGATATATAAGTTTGCATTAACGTTTATTTTTCATAAATAAATGAGGAATATGCTTCTTTTTCTGCTGATGCTATTGATGTATATTGCAGGTGATAAGTATTACTCATTTTGCCCGCGACACAGCACAGCAAGATATGGCTCGACCATGATAGTTCAAGGGTGGTGGCAGAATAGTTTGGCGCCGATAAGTGTTGTTAACTTGTTTTTTCATGTACTAGCTTTAGTCAATTAGGAACTTAATAAAGAAATTATAATAGTGTGTTCAGGAGACATAGGGCTGTCTTAGTATTCTGGTTTTTTTGTTTTTTTTTTTTGTCAGGGAGGTTCGGGTCGGGATGAGGCCACTGGCGCCGACCATTAGATGCCTTGGCGACGGGCTTCACCGCTCCCGAGTCATTGTCCATTTTGTAGATCTGTTATTGTAATTTGTGGAATGAGCGAGTGAGTGAATGTAAGCAGCACCTGTAGTGGAAAAACTGTAACAGTGAATTTCCCCAGGAGGGATTAATAAAGGTTTATTGTATTGTAACTATCATGGTCGATCTGTCTCCAGAATTGTAATGCAGTCCTCAGAGGATAACTCCGAAATGTGGGTATTTCGTACCTCGAGGGCAATGAGTTAACAACGTACAAATTTAACAGAATTTCTCTTTTCTTCAGTACATTTTAGTCTCACCTTGACCCACTGAAAATCAAAGGTACCTTAAGCGATTTTCAATCAATGTACCTTTTCATCGTTGATTCAGCGGTAGTCTTCCTCTACGGTAACCATAGCAACGTCAGGGACGAAACAACATTGCGACGCTTTGTTTGTGTCAAGCGCACATCCGGAACAGTGTAAATTTCACATTTCAATCGATTCGTGGGTTGAGTACTGGTACGATCCAAACTGCAGATGGCGGCCATCCAGGGGAAACTGGCTGTTCAATAGTAAGCAAATGAGGCCGACGTTCAGCGAGTCGTGTAAAAACGCTCTGTTAGTCATGCGTGAAGGCAATAGGCACAGACAAAGGTCCATTTGTGTGAAAAGCTGAATTTTGATTGTAATGAAAATGCTGCTTTTCACAATAATGGAGTTACTGTCTGCCTACTACGCTCACCGGACAGAGTGGTTCATTTGTGAAAAGCACAGTTTTCATTGCATTAGAACGAAAAGCTCGCTTTCCACAAAGATTGTCCTTTACTTTCAAAGAGCAGAATGGGTGCCAGTGAAGAGGAAGGTGTTGGGTTGCGTCAAAATTTTTGAATATTCAATTCAATTCAATTCAATTCAAAACATTTTATTGTGTCAGTCTAGCCGACAAATTTTCTTTCGTTGGGATCACATGCGCGCGTACGGTTTTAGCCACATTATAACAATGGTGAAAAAAGAAAAGAAAAAAGGGATGATCCAGATAAGGGTTAACCCATTTAGTATGGACGCCATACAGCAGGAGATGGATCGACCATGATAATTCAAGGGTAGTGCCAGATTAGCTTGGCGCCTGACGGCGCCAAGCTAATCTGGCACTACCCTTGAATTATCATGGTCGATCCATCTCCTGCAGCTGATACATAGTCGTTGGATGACGCCTCCAAAATTGAAGAAATTCGGCCGCGGGGTTATAAGGGTTAAAAGAAAGTCGTCATTGTCTTGTTGCTTTGATGGTGTTGTTATTTGTGTTTTTGTTTTTGTTCTCGTTGTAGTTGTCGTTGTCGTTGTCATTATAGTTGTCGATGTCGTCGATGTTGTTGTTGTTGTTGTGTTGGCGCTGTTGTTGTTGACGATTGTGAGGATGATGATGGTAATAAACGTGATCTGGTGAGGATGACGATGATGGTGATGACTTATGTTTTGTTGTTTTTGTCGCTGATGAGGATGACGATGATAATGATAATGCAGGTGATGGTGAGGATGAGGATGTGGATGACGATGATGGTGATGATGATGGTGATGACCTACGTTTTGTTGTTGTTGTTGATGATGATGGTGCTGATGTTCTTGTCGCTGTTCTGTTTTGTTTTACTCAACAACACGCACTGCGAATTGTGAAAAAAACATTTAGTGATAATTTAGGTGTGCACTGACGTGATTCATCACCAGCACGACGATCAACAGAAACACATCATCCTGCTGTGACACAGAAACCACCCAAGCACCGCACCCTCTGCCACCAACCCTTTCATCCATCCCAGTCCCCCCCCCCCCCCGCCCCCAAACCCCCCTCCCGGCAACCCAAAGTTTCGCAAGGAAAAAGTGCAGAATCCATAAAATAGCTTCCGGAATAGCAAAGACCAAACTTCCGATGCGTCGTATCGAACCCCCCCCCCCCCCCCCCCACCCCCCCCCCCCCAAAAAAAAAAAAAAAAAAAAAAAAAAAAAAAAAAAAAGTTTGGCGAAAGACAGCTAGAGTTGAGAAAGAGAAAGCCAAAGACAGGCTACAGTTTTCAGTCGATGTTCGTGTTTGCCGGGCAAATAGTTTAGCTGGGATTTCGGCGCGCAAGTTAAACACTGTGCCTGGTTTCGGTCACGTTTGAGATCAGCTTTATTCGGGGGTCGGGGGTCCGTGGTAGGGGGGGGGGGGGTGAAGGGGGGGGGGATCTGCTAGAGGTATACATTCTCATGAGCCCCTGCGTTCGCAGGGGCTCATGAGAATGTATGCCTCTAGTTGGATGTCATTTGCAACATACGGCATGCGTGTCTTTCACATAAATAAGGAGGTGGTGGACACACAAACCTATTGTCATCGTGCAGAATTATTCATTCATTGACCGTCAGACAAGCGCGCAACAGGTTCTGAGTCAGAGTGTGTCATGCTGAAAACGACACACACAAAATCACGTAATAAGCTAAGTTCCATTAAAAAAAAATGTTTAGTACAGGTATTACTGAATTGTTTAGTTTAATTTTTTTTTTCTTTCATATTTCTTTCAAAAGTGTAACGCCAAAATGCAACTTCAGAGCTTTCCGTTCGTCTTGGGGACAATGCTTGTGAGATATACTCGTCGTCAACAAAACCTGTTGCGAATGGACCGTGCTCAGGCCATGCAGTGCTCTGAAATCCAGGCTGTTATTATCAAGGGGAGGAACGGCGGGAGGGGGGACGGGGAGGGGGACGGGGAGGGAGGCGGGGCACAGGAAGAAGCAAAGGTTTCTTCTACTGCCCGGCACCCCTGACCCCGACCGCCGCCCCCACCCCTCCTCCCCCCCCCTACCCCCCTCCCCCCCCCCCCCCGAAAAAAAATTAAAATACAATTTAATTTAAAAAAATAATAAATATATAAAAATAAAATAATAATAAAATAAAGAAATAAATAAATTATAAATTATAATAATAAAGATAGAATAATAATAAAGAAAATAAATAAATAACTAAATTTTTATTATTATTATTATTATTATTATTATTATTATTATTATTATTATTATTATAAAAATACAAGGTGAGGGGAGGGGGGAGGGAGGGGGAGTTGGAGGCGAGGGGATGTAAATTTACAAAGCGGCAGCAGACTCTTCAAGTTTCGAGAAATACCCAGGACGCCTTCACGAATCACACTTTGGCTTTCACGTTTCACGGCGATTATTTCTTTCACATAAAATGATTAAAAACAAATGCAATCACGAGTCATGAAAACCGAAAAAAAAAAAAAAAAAAAAACACAATCACGCATCACGGTTTGAGAACATATCCCACTCCCCCCACCCCTTTCCACACTCACCCCGTCTATACATCTGTAAGAGACACAGTTTTACATGAGTCCCTGCAACTACGTCTCTGCGAAATGTTCATTGACCTCATTGTTCCTCAGACACCCGCTTTGAGATGGCCTGGAGTCGCCTGTTCGGCGGTAACCTGTTGTCTCCCAGTACGAAATAACCACATTTTGGAGTTGTCCTCTGAGGACTGCATTACGATTCAGGAGACAGGTCGACCATGATAGTTCAAGGGTGGTCGCCAATAGCTTGGCGCCTAGCCAAGCTATTCTGGCGACCACCCTTGAACTATCATGGTCGAGCCGTATCTTGCTGCTGTGGTGTGGTGGGACTGAATGAGTTAAGCTAACTATTCCGCGAAGTAAACCGAGGTTTTCCTCGTTTGGCGAACGCCCGTTTGTCGCCCCACACGCCAGAAACGCAGAGTCACATAAACCCCTGCACTCGCAAGGGACCCATGAGAAGATGCGCCTGCTGCAAGCTGAGACACATGGCATCCGCTCTTCCTCAAAATGCGGGAAGCTCTTCGCGAGTGAGCGAGCTACTGGTTTCCTAAGCCACAATTTCGGGAGTTTTCATCTGACGGCCTTCGCAAGCTTGGAGTCCCCTCGGTGAGTCAACAGTCTCCGTTGTCTTGCCAGGGAAAAGGGTTTCGTCGCGCCAACTTTTAAACTCATTCAAGACGCGCCACATCCGGATCCGCGGCTTGAAGCCGCGTATCCGAACGAGGGACGTCTCGAATGTCTTACTGAAAGTATATGTATATTACATCGTCTGGTTAGGACGCCAATTCCCTGTAACTTATTCAAAACGGGCCCCATCAGTATATGCGGCTTAAAGCCGCTAAAAGCAAACGCAGCACGTCTCCTCAAGACTTGTGAAAGTTGATCTTCCCAATGAGCAAATGGTCATCGGGCCGATGTCAGCCGCCGCTGGCCCGCGCACGGTCGTGCGCGGGCCAACGGCGGCTGACATCGGCCTGATGGCCTTTTACGCATTGGGTTCTTACTAGGACACTCTGACATCAAACGGTCCTGATTGGCTGAGAAAGATTCCAGTCTGCGACTCACACCGCCTTACAATCAAAATAAAGTTAAAAAACTTTTTGTTCTTCCCAAACGCAATGCAAATAGTGGTTCTACTGCATGCATTTCATTTCACTGTCGGTCATGCAATGATCAGTCGATGAAACAATCTGGTGCGTTTTATGAGTACACAAAATTCAAGATGATATCAAGCGCGGTTTTGTGCCTACGTATGCATGTTTGCTTTTAGATAATTGCGAATATTAGTTAAAAAAAAATTATACCGCGGTTTTCAACACAAAAAAAATGAAGCAGCAAAACCTTAAAATGAGAGAGGGACAGAGAGAGAGAGAGAGAGAGAGAGAGAGAGCTTTCCGCCCACCCCCACCCCCACCCCCACCCCCCGCCCCCCTCTTCTATTGCTCTGTTTAATGTTCCCTCAGGGTGATAATCACGGTCTGAGGACGGAAACCACTGGGTCCGTTTCGGGGCTTAAACCGCTCCCCGTCCGCCACCCCTCACATCCAGCAATTTGATCAGGCTGACGTTTTTTTATCCCTTGTCCCGGCCTCTCTCCGGAAACTCCTGGGGCCAGCCACACGACTGAGCTAAAATCTTGCGCAAACCGCTAAGCTTAATGGCGTGTGCAGAATTTACGGGCCGCGAAGCTTTTTGCGTAGTGTTTTACGAAGGATTTTAGCTCAGTTGCATGACGTAGCACTTTGCTTAGTAGCTTGTTCAGGATTTCAAATCAGTTGCACAGCAGAACGCTTTGCCTAGTGGATTGCACATTTGATTAGCTCGGTTGCACAGCGGGCACCTTTTTTTTTTCTTTTTTTTTTTTTTTCTTTTTTTTTTTTTTTTTTTTTTTTTTTTGGGGGGGGGGGGGGGTGAGGGGCTTTGGCTTGTTTAAGATCATTTTGCTCAGCTGCACACCAGAGGACATTGCTTAGTGGCTTGCGAATCATTTTAGAAATTCCAATATCTTGCTTACTAGCTTCCGCAGGATTGAAGCTTACTCATGCAACTGACGTCAGGATCCAGTGTCTATGCGAAAGCTACACATCTACTACAGGCATAGATAAACATGAATCTCTGTAGATTTAAACGCCGTGTCTCTGTCTTTCAATTATTTACGTGATCACACCCACATGAGGAGTACATTTTCATAAGTTTCCGCCATTTAAAATTATGTTTCTCTGCCTTTGCCTTATTCTGTGTCTCTGCCATTGCCTTATTCTGTGTCTCTGCCATTGCCTTATTCTGTGTCTCTGCCATTGCCTTATTCTGTGTCTCTGCCATTGCCTTATTCTGTGTCTCTGCCATTGCCTTATTCGGTGTTTCTGCCATTGCCTTATTCGGTGTCTCTGCCATTGCCTTTTTCGGTGTCTCTGCCATTGCCTTTTTCGGTGTCTCTGCCATTGCCTTATTCTGTGTCTCTGCCATTGCCATATTGTGTCTCTGCCATTGACTTATTCTGTGTCTCTACCATTGACTTATTCTGTGTCTCTGCCATTGATTTATCCTGTGTCTCTGCCATTTCCTTATTCTGTGTCTCTGCCAATGCCTTATTCTGTGTCTCTGCCATTGCCTTATTCTGTGTCTCTGCCATTGCCTTATTCTGTGTCTCTGCCATTGCCTTATTCTGTGTCTCTGCAATTGCCTTATTCTGTGTCTCTGCCATTGACTTATCCTGTGTCTCTGCCATTTCCTTATTCTGTGTCTCTGCCATTGCCTTTTTCTGTGTCTCTGCCATTTCCTTATTCTGTGTCTCTGCCATTGACTAGTTTTGTGTCTCTGCCATTGACTTTCTGTGTCTCTGCCATTGACTTATTTATGCCAACAGACATTCATCTGCAAGAGGCATATAATATACGCCTCTTGCGAGCTATATTTTCCGGTTTCTGCCGCTATATTCGCACAGAAAGTAGCACAATTTGCACCTATGATATTCGTTCCGAGGAGGTCTACACGTGTCCAACCTGAAAATTGACCTCTGGTTTTTGTAAACATGAAAATCAGAGAGAAATTACAAGTCACGCGCTGCGCATTACGCGTCGAGCACTGAACACCCGACGGCTGCTCCTCCTGAGGAAGATAGCCGTGGATCAGAGTGGACAGCAATGGGCATAGAACTTCAAGAGCGCCCCCCCCCCCCCCCCCCCCGCACCCTAGTCTGCGGGGAACATGAAAATCTGTATCTCTTTATGACAGTTTGATATAATTTTTTTATTTTATTTTATTTTATTTATTTTATTTTAGTTACTTTTATTTATTTATCCGTTTGTTCGTTCTGTCATTGCTCTTCATTCATTCATTCAATTTTAAGTCCCTTCTATTTATAGAAGGGACTTTTTGGGACGGGTCGCGGTTGGGCGAATTTAATAGCATGTCCATGATGTCAAAGGCGGGCAGGCCTAAACCTCTAACATTTGAAGTAACAAGATAAAAATTACGTCATGTCGAGTTACGCTACCCTCGCTGGTGAACGTACATTTGGCGCGAAGAGCGGTATGTGCGTATGTGCGTATGTGTTTGCGTATGTATGTAAACAAGAGAATCTCCGATATTTCTGTACACACAAGCTTAAACTTGGCGAAATACGTTCTTAAGTGGGTGGCTAAGAGAGCCTTCGAGCATATTGTAATTGCATGTCTCATTGAAGACATATGAACAACCGTTTATAGGAAGTCCGTTCACCCAGATTAGAGTCCGTAATTTTTGTCATATTTATTTGAACTTTTGCATATAGCTAGTTTGGATAAAGGCATTGGATGAGTTCGTTAGCCAGCTTTGTATCCTTTCAACTTCCTTAGTAAAAATTAATTCTTTTCAAAAAATTAAAACACGAAAAAACTTTACTTCTAGAGAAAGTCAGACAGCGGCATTGACGTAAATGAGGCAACTCCGTCACCACGCAGACACTGACGTAATACTCAAAATATGACGCCATTCTCTCTCTCTCTCTCTCTCTCTCTCTCTCTCTCTCTCTCTCTCTCTCTCTCTCTCTCTCTCTCTCTCTCTCTCTCTCTCTCTCTCTCTCTCTCTCTCTCTCTCACACAAACATGCGCGCATCTCCAGGAGGAATAGATCCTCATCCGCCTTCCAGGCGCGCACAGACATCGACGCGCTTTCAGAAGAGCATGCAGGTGACCCGTGTACTTAGTATATCATGTTTTTAGTTAAAGTCAACCTTCTTTCACACAAATTATAGCCAGTCTGAAACTGTACCGTGAAGTTCAAGTTTTGTCACCATTTTCTCAAGCCTATGAAGCGAAAGTGAAACTCATATCACGTAAAATACAAAATTACGTAAAATCTTAAAACTTACGTCATGACAAATGGCGTTTGACAAATCAATGACGCGTATGTCCTGAGGACAGCTCTCATATAGAAGGGACTTTCTGGGTTGTGGTTCATCCCATCTTGTTCTTATTCTGGAAGAAAATGGACAGATTACAAAAACTAAAGACCTTGCTATGTGGTCACTAAGCTCATTGCTTCGTCAAGATCTGTGGAGTTCGCTGCAACGCCTCGTGAGCCGCTAGCTGCCATGGAAGTGGTGACCCCGATTTTTAGGGTTGTGGACAGATTACAGGCATCAGAGAGCGTTTTTCTTGGAAGCGTGCCGCGCACCCCAGAATTTCGCAAGCGGAAGTGGCGGGGACATTTTTCTTTTTTTTTAAATGACGCCGCCTTCCATTGCTTCGTTCTTTTTGTCCACGGCTCTCGTGGGAAATGAAAGGCATATTATCCAGTTAGTAATAACTCCTCAGGCCGAACTCGGTGTCCGTCGGCCAGCGCACGTTCGTGCGCGGGCCGACGGCCACCGAGTTCGGCCTGAGGAATTATGACGCACTGGGTTAGACGTGTGTAGTTCATTTTCATTGAACATTATCAGGAAATCGTTAGGGGCAGTTGAGTGTTAGACGGATACGGGCAGAGCACTGTTGGAGTTCTTTCCAATCTTTCGTGTTGAAATGTGGGCTTGATTACATATCGTGACACTAGTTGCCTCACACCCCTCCTCCCACCTCCGCATCCTCCCTCTCCCACCCCAACTCCGCCCGTTCCACCCTCCCGCCCATCAGGCTACTATTTTCTCCCCTTTCTGCTTTTCTTTTTCTTTCCTGTATTT
Source organism: Semisulcospira habei (assembly GCA_036245525.1). Taxonomy (NCBI): domain Eukaryota; kingdom Metazoa; phylum Mollusca; class Gastropoda; family Semisulcospiridae; genus Semisulcospira; species Semisulcospira habei. Next base: position 243,964,430 of record BTPG01000003.1, read on the forward strand.
ATTTGAGCCTTTCAGTCATTTTGTAAGCGAAGACTACATGATTGTATTTAGGTGGGAGGTGTCATCTAGATGACTGTGTACAAGTCGAGATAGAGCGATCCACCATGTTGAGAAAAAAATGGCGGATCCATGCGACTCAGACAATACCCTTCAACTGTCCCAGTCCATCTATCTCCTGTGGCTGGTACATAGCCATTAGACGACACCTCCCACTGTAAGACTGTGGACTTCGCTAATGACAAGGTCTGGTATAGCAACCATAGGATTATAGAACACCAAGAACATTTTTAGATGTCCAGATCGCAGTTGTCATTGTAAATAACTTTGCTTACAATACCCTTCGGATGTAAGGACAGGGAAAACAGACGAGAGGTAGGTAAAGAAACAAAGCACGAATTTCACACAACCGTTGAATTAAAAGGTGGACAAACATGCTATGTATGGCACGATTGTTCACCTTTTTAACTCATTCAGCCCTGACATACCACAGCAAGACGTGGATCGAGCGTGATAGCTCAAGGGTGGTGCCAGAACAGCTTGGCGCCCATAGGCGCCAAGCTATTCTGGCACCACCCTTGAACATTCATCTGTACAGAATAGTAATACAGTCCTTCAGAGGATATCTACACAATGTGGGAGATTTCGTTCCTGGGGGTAGAATGTCTTAGTTCAATGACTGTGTCAACTTCGTGCACATTGCTGACCTCCTTTTCGTTTTCTCTATCGGGTCCCCCGGGGACTAACTATACTTGAGAGTTATTTTACTGTAACTGTTCCCCAATCAACGTCTGTTGCCTTTTCACTATTTTGTCTCTTAGAAAAAAGCCTCAGTACCATTATAGTACTTATAGATAAGGATATAGACCAATGGCTTTAGTTCAAGGGTGGTGCCAGAATAGCTTGAAGCCTAGAGGTGCCAAGCTATTCTGGCACTACCTTAAACTATTTTAGTCAAACTTATTTCACACACTCGTGTATTCCGAATGATAAGGGTTAACCACCTTTTTCAAAGTAAAAACACACACGTATCTTTTTTATCCCTATCATCTGTAACCCCTTTACTGCCGAGAAAAAGTGAACCGCCATCCAACTGCAAGAGGCATAGATCCTCATGAGCCCCCGCAGTCGCGGGGTCTCATGAGGGTATATGCCTCTTGCTGAGAACAAATTGCATCAAAGCCCCTTGAATGGTTGTGGTTGTCGGTCGCTGATTGACAAAATATCTCAGAAACAAAAAGAGCGTCCATTGGCAAGGAAGAGGTTAATAGATTATAGACGTATGCTCGCTCCTATCTGTTTGTCGCATTTGATACCAGATACACCCACCTTTCACTTCCTCTTACGTAGGATGTCTGGGATTTCATTATGTGACTTTAACGGTTGTCTCTAATATTACGACCAGCAGGTCGCCTGGCGGTTTTCACAGTCGGTCCGCATCTCTGCCCACAGGCGCCGGCTAACATAGGAAGTTATTCCTAAATCGGAGTCAGGTCAAAGGTAATAAGGCGAGCCCCATGGTAGTATTGACATAATATAGTAGGCTCCGCCTCTTTATAGCAAGGACTAATGGGATTGTTTTGCTGGATCGCCTTGGTCACGGCGGCATGCGTCTTCGTAGCAGGTCATATTACATAGTCAAATTTGGCCAATTCAGGCAGTAAGATGACAGGTGTTTTTAAAAATTATTTTGCCTTGATTGAAAATTTGTAGAAGTGCTGAATGTTGGAATTTGCTGGAAATGTCCGGTTAGCTGAGAGGAGACATGTTTGGTGCTTTGATTCATACCATCCTGAGCTTATCCAATGGAGTATTGTAGGCCTGTATTGAGTTGCCGTTGAAGTAGTGATTTGAGGAGCACGCTGATTTCAGCTGTGCTTGGGTCTGGCGGTTGGTAAGAAACCAGTTTCATTGCGAAGAAATGAGAAGGGTGATGTGCTGGGTTTTTTTTTTTTTTTGTATTTTGTGCATGGCAAATGTGCAGCTGGTGGGCGGTAGTGTTTTTTAGGGAATTGAAAAAATTAGGGGATGACTGGGACTGACTAAGGCTAAGAGATTGGACAGTACGGAAACGGTACTGTAGTCCGTGACCTGTCAGTCATACTGCCGTACTGTGATGAAATCAATGAGGCAACTCCTTGCGAGCAAGAGGCATATATTCTCATGAGACCCTGCACATGCAGGGTCTCATGAGAATATACGCCTCTTGCAGATGGAGTAGAATGGGTGGATCCACGGCCGGAAATGTTTTAAGTCTGTGCAATGTTCGACCTACTGCAAATTATTCTGAGACAACCCCCGCCTGTGAGCGTGCCCTTGGCAATGGCGGCGAAGAAGTTGAGCGCGGCATGGCATCTTGCGTTTTTCAAGCGGAAGGCCCATTGTAGCATGCGCAGCACTGACTGACGTTTGCATCCTGCGGACCGGAAGTCCCCAAGCGATGCGTATCCGGTGCGACGGTGCGGAAATCTTTTTCTCAAAGGAGATGGTTCGGAGAGGGAATCATTTCCATCAGATTTATTAACGGCGAACCCAGTCCATCTGCAAGCGATATAGATCATCATAAGCCTTCGTATCTGCAGGTACTCGTGAAGATATATGTGTCTTGTTGATCTCAGATGGTTCGGAGTGAAATTTATTTTCATCATTTTTAATATAAAACCTAACAGTCATGTCCAGAGAAGGGGAAAAAGCAGTAAGTATGTTGTTGTTGTTTTTTTTTAAGCGAGAATTTCATTGGTTAACCCATTCAACCCTGACGCACTGCAGCAGGAGATGGGTCGACCACGATAATTCAAGGGCAGTGCCAGATTAGCTTGGCGCCTGTCGGCGCCAAGCTAATCTGGCACTGCCCTTGAATTATCATGGTTTATCCATCTCCTGCAACTGGTGCATAATTAGATGACGCCTCCAAAATTTGTAAAATACGGCCGTCGGACTGAATGAGTTAATTATAAAAATCTCGCTTTTCAGAAGCTGGATTTATTGTCTTCGCCTTCACAGGCAGTCAGTCATCTGCAAAAGATCCGAGTTCTCTTGAGTCCCTGTAATATTTTCTCTCGTGGGGGGGGGGGGGGGGGGGGTGTCAGGCTGCACCGTATTGATTCCCTCCCCTCCAGTATTTCATTCGCTGGCTTGTGACCACACACTCTGCAAGGGGCATAGATACTCATCAGCCTCTGCACGTTGAAGGGCTCATACGCCAGGCTCTTCCTTTACCAGGATCAAGCAGATCAACGGACATTCGACCTAACTACGTCGCAGTCGGTCCCACAATGAATGCTTACACCGAAACCATTTCATCTGCAAGAGGCATAGATTCTCATAAGCCCCTGCATAGCAGGGGCTCATGAGAATCTATGCCTCTTGCCTGATACGGAGTAGGTCATAGGATTGACTGATTAAGAACACTTCTGAGCTGGAACCTTTTTTAATTTCCACTGCGATTTGCAAATGCTTCAATTCAATTCTTCACCCGCAGATTTACAAGCGAGGAAGCACTGCACTGGACAAGATTAAGGCTCAACCAGGAATTGAGTTTTTCAGCCACAAAATCGCCAACCGACCGAAAATCTTAAAAATAGCGCTGAGGAGAAACGAACTAGATTAATCTCCTATCCGCCTTTTCCTCACGATTTGGCTGTGCTCACACGATCAGTTCTATGATAGTGTTACGATTGTGGTTGTGTTGTCCTGTGAGAGCATACATGTGTTAATCGTAGGAAACGATCCGATATTTATGGTTATGATTCACGTATCTTTTCAAGTAACATTTTCTTTCGGTCGCGCAGAGCGGAATTCACATCGTTATGATACGTTAAGTTTAGTCCAGAACGTTCTAAAATTTCGCACCGTCTACTCGTATGTGTGGCGTTGGTAAATTAGCGACACTTCGCAACAAGTTGTTTACTGTGTGCGTGAAGCCGTCAGCCGTTTGTTTTTTTTTTGTGTGTGTGTTATGAAGGATCGTGAATGTTCTCGAATTTTCCGACTAGATTGTGAACTGTCTTCCATACTTTTATGAGATGTCATTTTACCAAGGATTTGGAGCTGAAGTGAAATTTTTGTAGCCTATTGTAGTTTTTCTAGAAAGATTATTTTAATGAGTTTCGGTTGCGTGTTTTGTTCTGATTGGTTGCGTTGTATGATTTTCGTAGATGATTCTGGAAATTGGTAGTATATATAAAGAGGGCGCTAGGAAAGCACGTTCGTACATTGTCTTGCATTGTCAGTAGTAGAGACACGCAGTTTATCGTAGGTTCGTGGCCCGTACATTGTGTGAGACGCTGCGTATGAGAAACTTTGTGTTGCCAGTGTATAAGGTCGTTTGACAATGGAGCGCTTTTCTAGACCACTTCTTTTTTTATACCGATCTTAGAAAATAATATCATACAGTGACCGTTGACCTAATAATTTTTAAAAACTCGAAAAACTCGAAGCGTCAGTTTCGCCGTACAGTCGTAAAAAATTGGGAATTTTTTTTATGAAATTATTGATTTTACATCCCTAACTGTGCCTCAGATGCATTAAGCCCAGTATAAGGAAGATCCATTTTCACGTGAGTTTTGAGTCCGACATAGCTCAGGCGGTTAAGCATCGGAGCAGGAGAGCGAAGGGAATCGTCGTGGGTTCGAATCCCCGTCCCGGCCCCGGTAGTTGGACTCGCAATCCAGGGGGAAAAGACTGACTTGTTCAATAGCATGTCCGTTGAAAGGTCCTGGTTGGTAAATCAAAGTGGCACAGTTGGAGTGCGCCTGAGTTGATCAGTGTTCAGGTCGTACTCCATAGGCAATAGATTTCCCTGTCCCCCACTAAACCGCCCGTCAGGGCTGTCCATTATCACTTCGGTGCCGTTAAACCCCGAAATAACCAACCACGTGAGTTTTCAAACCAGCAACAGCGCAGGTATACGTGAAGTCTAGCAGCTTGACCTCGGTATTGAAATCCGCCGGGGCTCTATATAGGGTATTGCCGGTATAAAAAAATGACTTTGTTCCTGTCTTTCCATCAAACTTGTTACGACTGTAGAGCAAAATCGACAAAGCACCGGAGTTCAGTGAAAAAAAAAAAAATTCCATATTAACTCATTCTACCCCAAGACCGAAATCCCCAAAATTTTGCCGTTGTCCTCTGAAGACTGCACTCTAGTGCAGGACACAGATCGACCATGATAGTTGAAGGGTGATGCCAGAATAGCTTGGCGCCCTAGGCGCCAAGCTATTCTGGCATCACCCTTCAACTGTCACGGTCGATCCTTATCTGGCTGTGTTGTGCCTGGAGCAGGAATGAGTCAGGTCAACTGGCATTAACTCATTCCTACCCCAGACACACCACAGCAAGATAAGGATCGACGATGATAGTTCAAGGGTGATGCCAGAATAGCTTGGCCCCTATGGGCGCCAAGCTATTCTGGCATCACCCTTGAACTATCATGGTCGATCTGTGTCCTGCCCTGCAATGCAGTCTTCAGAGGACAACGGCAACATTTAAGGATTTCGGCGTTGGGGTAGAATGGGTTAATTGATATTTGTTTTTAACTCATTCAGCCCGACGGCCGTATTTCCCAAATTTGGGAGGCGTCATCTAACGACCATTGGAGAGGGATCGACCATGATAATTCAAGGGTAGTGCCAGATTAGCTTGCCAAGCTAATCTGGCACTACCCTTGAATTATCATGGGTCGATCCATCTCCTGCCGTAGTGCGTCAGGGCTAAATGGGTTAAAGTAATACGAAAAGTGTTTCATTGCGGAGATATTTGGGAAAAAAAGTTGTGCGCTCCGATGTCAAACGGTCTGTATCTGGTAGATTTCATAATGCATCGGCTCGAATGGAAAAATACATTTAAATAAATTTTTAAAAAATAATAGTAAGATGTGGAATTGAGAGCTCACCGTTAATTACGTCGCCGGGTTATTTACAGATATCTTGGAGACAATAAAACAGGACAATAGGCACGGAACTATGTTGCTCAGTGTGAATCCGATCTTCTGCTCTAAAATTCACATGCATGAAAATGTGCGTGCTTGTGTGTGTGTGTGTGTGTGTGTGTGTGTGTGTGTGTGTGTGTGTGTGTGTGTGTGTGTGTGTGTGTGTGTGTGTGTGTGTGAGTGTGTGTGTGTGTGTGTGTGTGTGTGTGTGTGTGTGTGTGTGTGTGTGAGAGAGAGAGAGAGAGAGAGAGAGAGAGACAGACAGACAGACAGACAGACAGATAGAGACAGACAGACATACATACAGAGAGAGTACTCAGAACTCCGGGCTGTACACAACATAACAAGTACATAATTATTTGACATGATTACTACTCACACCAACAAGCCTTGGTATTAAGGTAACATTGTATGTTTGGTTTAGAGTGCATAATTATACTTAACACGAGCAACATGCATTCTGTAGAGAATTGAAAGTATGTCTGACAGCTTAAACTAACGCTTTCATCTTTTGTCATCATGGTATAATGAATGTACATTGCTATAATTACTTAGAATAGTGTGAATGTTGTCATGTCTAAACAATACTAGTAAAGGGTTGCGTAAATTATTTATTTGTAAGCATGAGACAGACAGAGAGAGAGAGAGAGAATGGCGTCATATTTTCAGTATTACGTCAGTGTCTGCGTCACCGCCGCTGTTTGACTTTCTCTAGAAGTAAAGTTTTTTTGTGTTTTAATTTTTTGAAAAGAATTAATTTTTACTAAAGAAGTTGAAAGGATACAAAGCTGGCTAACGAACTCATTTCCAAACTAGCTATATGCAAAAGTTCAAATAAATATGACAAAAATTACGGACTCAAATCTGGGTCAACGAACTTCCTATAAACAGTTGTTCATATGTCTTCAATGAGACATTCAATTTCAATATGCTCGAAGGCTCTCTTAGCCACCCGCTTAAGAACGTATTTCGCCAAGTTTAAGCTTGTGTGTACAGAAATATCGGAGATTCTCTTGTTTACATACATACGCAAACACATACGCACATGCGCACATGTACGTTCACCAGCGAGGGCAGCGTAACTCGACATGATGTAATTTTTATCTTGTTACTTCAAATGTTAGAGGTTTAGGCCTGCCGGCCTTTGACATCATGGGCATGCCATTGAATTCGCCCCACCGCGACCCGTCCTAAAAAGTCCCTTCTATAAATAGAAGGGACTTAAAATTGATTGAATGAATGAAGATCAATGACGGAACGAACAAACGAATAAATAAATAAAAGTAAAATAAAATAAAATAAAATGATTATATCAAACTGTCACAAAGAGATACAGATTTTCATGTTCCCCGCAGACTAGCGAGGGGAAGGGGGTAGGGGGGGGGGCGCTCTTGAAGTTCTATGCCCATTGCTGTCCACTCTGATCCACGGCTATCATCCTCAGGAGGAACAGCCGTCGGGTGTTCAGTGCTCGATGCGTAATGCGCAGCGCGTGATCTGTAATTTCTCTCTGATTTTCATGTTTACAAAACCCAGAGGTCAATTTTCAGGTTAGACACGCGTAGACCTCCTCGGAACAAATGGCATAGGTGTAAATTGTGCTATTTTCTGTGGGAATATAGCGGCAGAAACAGGAAAATATAGCTCGCAAGAGGCATATATTCTCAACTACAGGGGAAAGAGAGAGAGAGAGAGAGAGAGAGAGAGAGAGAGAGAGAGAGAGAGAGAGAGAACTGGAACTGGAACTGGTTTATTGCTTCAGGCATCAGCGCATTGGCAAAATACAACGACAAAGTTCACACAACAACAGAAAACGACAGGGGAAGGGTTGGGGGTATAACGGGGATTTGGGGTGGGGTTGAAGAAGGGGTGGGGGTTTGCAGTGTCATGGAATCCAAATCATTTAACTCATTCTGCCCGTGACACACCACAGCAAGATACGGCTCGACCATGATAGTTCAAGGGTGGTGGCAGAACGGCTTAGCGCCTATAGGCGCCAAGCTGTTCTGCCACCACCCTCGAGCTATCATGGTCGATCTGTCTTCTGAATTATATTGCAGTCCTCATAGGATAACTCCAAAATGTGGGCATTTCGTACCTCGCGCACATTGAGTTAAGTTCAGTTCGTCGGGTTCACGACTACGCGACATGATGAGTGCGGAGAATACAGCGTCATAGAATCTCGTACAGGCAGAAAGCGCAGTCTTGCCACTTGTCCGGGGCAAAGAAATGACAGGTGATTATTCTGGAAAAAAAAAAGAACTTTCTGTGCATGTTAATGTTAAGCAAGACTTGCTTGCCTTAGCCAAGTAGCACCGTATAATCCCGGCCAAGACAAGCAAGTCTTGCTGTATACGTTCAATGTTCTGTATGTACTCATTTTCACTGACAGCCAGCGAACAAGCGCAAGCACCATCTCCAAAACTGTCAGTCACTGGGTCACACTTGACTTCATAACACACAGTCCCTGAGATATGAGTGTGATACATAATGATTGTACATTGCTTAACGTCCCGACGTGCCTGCACTGCTTGTGAAAAAAACCAAACAGAATATTGAATGTATGTCGCCAGCCGGTGCAATACGTTAAATAAACCTACAACATGGGGCCTAAATAAAGCTAAGACCATTTAGCAACACACATCCAATATCAAGAGCTACAGGCAGCGCAGACAGTAGGGAGAGTTTAAAAAAGGAAAATACAGGTGAATGAACCAAGGGTAGGCAGAAACACATGCCCCAGAATAGAGAGGAAAACCCACCCTGTGGGGCTGACCAGGGTGACCCTGGGAACTAAAAAGTAGTTAACCCACCCAAATCCCCCAGGGCAGACCCGTGTGGTACATAAGCACAAAATCGTCACTCTCGGCCACTAAATAGTTCTTTCCATTTTTTGCGTGGGAAACTACCTTCTTCATTCCTTGGTTCCTTGATGTGTCCATTAGTTTATGTTTTGTTGACTCGGTCTGAGAGGTGACAAACGCGTACACCTGTTTGGAGTCAAAGCCACTTTATTCTGCGACCCTGATTTCTGTGTCACAGACGCCCGTTTGAGGTCTAGCACAAGTAATGTTGTCAATATCAGCGGTGCATGCGTACACTGTTGGTGTTCCAGATCCCACGTGTGCTGTGATCTCGCGCGTCTCATCTAAGGGCGGTGTTGTTGCACGTGCTGCGTGGTCGCCACAGGGTGTGTTGTCTGGCTGGGTGATGGTCCTCGTGTACTGTAGTGTATCGCCATTTGTACAGTCTTGATTATAATTATCATTGTCCGTGTAAACCTCACTTTGTTTAAATCATTTGCATAAGCCACGTATCCTAAGGGCGGCACGTCTCGAATAAGTTAACGTTTGTGTTACCTAATAAACTGTCACTACTAGGTCTCTCTGCTACAAATCCCTTAACAACTGCGCTCCTGCCTATCTCTTCAACTTACTTCACCCCTACACTCCTTTCCGCTCCCTCCGCTCTGCCTCTGACCCTCTCCGGCCTCCACATCCCCCGCACCAAACTCAGCACTTTCGGCCTCCGCTCCTTATCCGTCTACGGTCAATCCACCTTGAACACTCTCCCACTCTCTCTCTCCGTCAAACACACACTCTGTTCTCCTTCCAGTCCGCCCTCAAAACTCACCTCTTTCAACAGTTCTAGCACTATAACGCCATCGCGCTCCCCACCCTATGATGACTGTCGTAACGTATTTGTGGTACGTGCGTCATTGTCAAAAGCGTGCGCATGCGTGCGCGTGTTGTGAGTGCACGCTTAGAGTTGTAATTATTATAAGATAAGCGCATTATAAATACCCTAATTATTATTAATTATTATTATTAAACTGCCCATCTTGTTCCTGGCCTGTGCCCTCGTAAGTCTCTACGCATTTGTGACGGTGGTTTTCGTCGCCAGTAGCCGGTCGGTGCAATGTCGGTTTGTTGTTGGTCCCTGTCCCCTGAACACAGTCGTAGTACAAACACCAGGTTAGTCCCTTCCTCGGTCAGTTTCTATGACGTGGTGTGATGGCTGGACAGTACAGACTGCGGGACAGCTTCTGCAGCTGACGAGAGTTAGGTGACGGGCATTTTGCCGTAGTTTGACAGCATCAATGTCAATTAGTCTGGACGCCAGAAATTTCGTGTTGCCACCTTGCCGTATGAGAGAGAGAGAGAGAGAGAGAGAGAGAGAGAGAGAGAGAGAGAGAGAGAGAGAGAGAGAGAGAGAGAGAGAGAGAGAGAGAGAGAGAGAGAGAGAGAGAGAGAGAGAGAGAGAGAGAGAGAGTCTTGCCAGACAAGTATGAAATATATCCCTACTCATAAGGCGCCCGAAGAGTCATTTTCTGTGAAAGTCGTCCAGCTAAAGAACAAGACGGAGACATAAACTAACTCAGCTCACGCGAGACATTATTACTTTTTCCCTGCCGAGGACAAAGTGAGTACCGTCCATCTGCAAGAGACATAGATCCTCATGAGCCCCCGCGACTGCGGGGGCTCATGAGGATCAGTGTCTCTTGCTGACAACACTGTTGGTCCATGTTTCTAAGACGGTTGGTTCTCTTTGGCGTTGAAATGAACAATTTAAAAAAAATACTTTTGCGTAAACTGGCAGGTGAAGGGGTTATTTTGTCCATGATATTAATCCTTTTAGCGCCAACACCCTGCAGCAGGAGATGGATTGACCATAATAATTCATGGGCAGTGCCAGATTAGCTTGGCGCCTTGTAGGCGCCAAGCTAATCTGGCACTGCCCATGAATCATCATGGTCAGTCCACCTCCTGCAAGTGGTGTGGTACATAGTCGTTAAGTAACACTTTTCAAAATTCGGGAAATTCGTCCATGGCGCTATTTGACTAGCACAGCGGCTATACACCGGCTGCGGGCAATCGACGTTCTTTCGCTTTGTTGTATTCGAAACTTCTGGCGCTTTTGTCATCAACAATTGCTAATAATTATATAATCGGGTCGATGCCAGACCAAAACGTTGACCGCCAGGGATGTAAAATGCGAGGAGATGACTTAGAAAGGAGGAAACACGCTTTTAACTCATTCGAGACGCGCCGCCTCCGGATACGCGGCATAAGCCGCGTATCCGGAGTCGGCACGTCTCAAATGAGTTAAATATAAGGAACGGTTTTGTACAATTTCTACGTCTTATCATATTCTACAAAAAATTAATTCATTGTGCAAATTCCATCCCTTTCTGTTGTTGTTGTTGTTTGTTGCTGTTTGCTGTCGCTGTTGCTGTTGTTCTTATCTTGCGGTTGCTGTCGTTGCCGCTGTTCTTGTTGCAATTGTTGTTGCTGTTGTTGTCTTGTTGTTGATGTAGTTGTTGATGTTGTTCTTGTTGTTGTTGATGTGTTGATTTTGTCATTGTGGCTATTGTTATCGTCCTTTGTGTTGTTATTCTTGTTGTTGTCCTTGTTGTTCATGGTGATGATGATGATGAGGATGAGGATGATGAAATACACAACAGTGAACTTTTTATCTTGTATCTGTAGAGAGAAAAGATGAGTTCTGATAACGTAGATAAAAAGCTTCAAACTTCAAAATACAGCCGCATCTGCTAAAAGACTCCATTATTTTGATTTGTAACTCCTTCACTGCCCGTGGACTGTGTTTTCGGTATCAGTGTAAATTTAACGTCAACTATCGTCGACCGCCAAAGAAAGATGGACGCAAAAAGATTTTAGCAAGAGGCATAGATCCTCATGAGCCCCCGCAACTGCGGGGGCTCATGAGGGTCTATACCTCTTCCAGTAATATGGTGTTCAAATTTTCTCAGCAGCGAAGAGACAGAGGGAGATGCTTTGTCTTGATTCATACAGAATACTCATTTTTCGCCTTCGTGCCATATGCGTTTCAAGGCCAAAGACCGGATGAATGCACCACAATGTCATGTATGTATTTTTTTACATTGGTCTTTCTCGATTCGTTACCGCTAAATAGCGGTAGCGGATCCAGGGAGACAACCAGTGTGGTCTTTCTCTTCCTCTCTGTCTAGTCGCCCCCCCCCCCTCTCCTCCTACACTCCCTCCCCATTGTCCATCAGACCTCGCCGTCCCCTACCTCCTCCTCCCCCATTCAACCTCCGGCTTCTCGAAACAGAATTCCTTCAGTGTCAGTTTTAATCGGTGTGAGTCAGATCTTTGCGTTTCCGAAATGATTGGGAATGTCAGCACGACCTGAACACTGGGTGCGTCATCTCACATCACTGCAATATAATGTAGACAATGGGAGTCCTCACAAATCCAGCAGAGCTCATCAAATGCTGGCCCATTCGACTGACCCATAATTATTTATATCTTTTTGATCGTTTCGTAAAACGATCATAAATGAGGGGTATCTGGATGGAGAAGGTGTGTGTGTGTGTGTGTGTGTGTGTGTGTGTGTGTGTGTGTGTGTGTGTGTGTGTGTGTGTGTGTGTGTGTGTGTAAGGGGGAGGGGATGTTACATAGCTGTGGACCAATGCCAGTTTTGTATGTTTACGCTGATGTGATGTTCTCATTATTGAAGATATGAACACGTTTTCCATGTACACCTTGAACATGCAGGCCTCATGAGAATCCAAAGCTTTGGTAGGTCGAAGCAAACCAGACTAACCACACTTTGACTAAAAAATAATTCGCATAAAGTCTTTATTCTATTGCCTCTTCCCTACCAATGCACACACGTTTTGCTTCTGAATCTTTGCTAATCAACGACCAAAAGGCAAAACAGTTCAAGGGCCATGGATGCGCATTGTTCTCAACAAGAGGCATAGATCCGCATGAGCCCCCGCGAATGCGGGGGCTCATGAGGGTCTATGCCTTTTGCAGTTGTATCGCGTTCACTTTCCGATGGGGTTACAGATGGTGGGAGTTAAAAGATATGTTCTTCGCATGTTACAGAAGACACCGGACTTGCAATAAAATAAATCCCACAGTTCCAAACCTGAACGACAGCCGGGTTTGTTTGTTTTTCGGGAACCGTTGAAGATTCTAGGTATCGCAAACGGACGTGATTTTTTTCCCCTGCCATATTGAGCTTTTCACAGCGCAGCGGACTCGCTATTTTATGTGATTTAGAAAATGTGTGTTTTAATCACCTACAAAAAAAACACAAAAAGGAAGATTTGTTGTACTCCGTATTCGCTCCCATGCTGATCTATCTACAGAACTAGCATTTGCTGATGAAGTCATTATTTGTGTCCTGTGAATGCCGAAGACAGCAGTTTTCAGGATTTGGGTGATGATCAATTATTTTTTTAAATCATTATTTTTATTTTATAATTACTGAAAAACGACAATCTTGCGTCACGATTTTAATATATCATCCAAATGTCACCAAGTCCTACGAAATGTCACATTTGATTAAATTAACTATAATGTATTGAAAATCCGCGCATGATGAACAAAACGTGCCATTAGGTTTTATACGGTCGATTCTTTTATCTTTCAGATAAATCCCATATTAAACTACAGTGCATTCAAATTTGACCCCTGCAACATCAGTTGACTCAATGCCATTTGAAATCAAAGTTTATTAAACGTAAAAAAAATTCTCAGCCGTCAAGGTCGTTTCAGCAAGAGGCATAGATCCTCATGAGCCCCCGCAACTGCGGGGGCTCATGAGGATCTATACCTTTTGTAATTCGGTGGTGTTGTATTTTTTTTTCTCGTCAGTGAACTGGCTAAAGAAGTTGAACGGAGGACGTTTTCACTAAATCTATGTCTATCTTCTTCTTACTCGTCTTTTTGCTTGTAACTTTTTGTGTCTCCCCTGCGCGAAGAAATCGTTTTTTTTTCTGGCCTCAGAATCGAAGTTGGAATGAAGACGAAAATGAATAACTTGTCAGAGATCGCCGGGCTGACTTTAACACTATCAAATCCTTTGCTAAGTTAAATCTTTTACGACAGTTGCAAAGTCTTGTTTGATTAGTGTTTGTGCACATATGGGCACCACGCTAAATCAAACACAATCCTTCAGTAAATGGTCCTGCGTTCGAACCCAGCTGGGGTCAAAAATTTGTTCAAACATTATTTACTGCCCTGTCTTTGAAATCACCTTCGTGGTGGACACAAGACGGTACGCCCTAAATGTTTAACCCTTTTCATTCTGACGCACTCATAGCTTTAAATTTCTTTGACTATCATAGTTCAAGGGTGGTGCCACAATAGCTTGGCTCCTGAGGCGCCATGCTATTCTGGCACCACCCTTGAACTAAAGTGCGTGATCTATCTCCTAATCTGTAATGTATCCTTCATAGCGCTGTATGAATAACAATAAGAATAAGATTACTTTATTATCTCTAAAAGAGAAATTCGTTTCGCCACCTCAGGTGCAATTCGCAATAACACACATTCACACAACAGTTTACAAACAATTGGACAATAACATAGCTATACAATGGGCAATGACTCGGGACGGGTGAAGCCCGTCGCCAAGGCATCTAATGGCCGGTGCCAGTGGCCTCATCCCGACCCGAACCTCCCTGACAAAAACAGAATACTAAGACAGCCCTATGTCTCCTGAACACACTATTGTAACGCACGCAGACTTGCCCACAGTCGCACGTACAGACTCTCACGCAACAGACGCATACACCGCCACAACTGACTCAGACGGGCGCATTCATGCGGTAAAACTCAACACGCGGGCTCCCTTTCTAAAGTGACTTTTATACAAGATAAATATATGAAAAAACGCTCACAACTATCAAGCTATATACATCACTCCTTTCCCCACACCCAGCATCCACATCACATAAACATCACACACTATCTCGGCCAGGCTAGGCTTTAGTTTCACACTGTCTCCAACCTGTTTGATGTTATTGCCTGGTTACGTTGGTTATTCTCACGTCTAGGCGTGAAAGTCCTTCGTTGTACGCTTCTTCCTGCCGTCCTGTCTCTTTGGCACGGACGTCCTCGTACTCGTACTGTAGCGCAGTTCTCGCTTTGACTCGGGTGTCTCGGTCCCGGTCAGACTCACTCTGAGTGAAGAGCTGGAGGGGTGATGACCTCACGTTAGGTCTGGTGACTCGACGTCTCGGCGTTCGTCGCTCCCTCTTTACAAGCACTCTGAATACGACAACATAAGTCCCTACGTAACACTTGCTAAACACACAACATATTGGATCAATGAGAAACGTCACGTAACCAGACCGATACAAATAACTCACACGTTCATTCACACACACACACATTCTTCATAAACTGACTACTTCCGTAACACCCCCATATCTCTGTCACTATCTTGAAACAGACTATAGCCTAACACTCTTGCTATACACTACTCTATACACTGGAAAAGACTATGCTTAACCATCCACGTACTATCTTCATAGCGGCTTAGACATACACCCCTCACATTCCTTTAGTTATCTATCTCGGTAAACAATTGTATACAAAAACACCGGTTACTTCACTGAATTCTAAACCAACATAACTAAACCAAACCGTCAACACTATACAAGCAAATTACTCTTACCAGCGCATACTGTCTTTAACTAAGCAACTATCAATACTACATATATAGAAACATACCTGAATTCTAGGCTTCAGAGTTTTGGAATACGGGCTAGGTATCTCAAACACATCCGTCCAAACTGACGATAAGCTAGCCCCGTACTAATATATTACTGCTCTGACAGACTAAACATTTGCCTAGAACTCACTATACAGAACTCACCAAAACTCCGTGCTAACCATGTCTTACAGATTTCACGTGGATCCTCATGCCACCCGGACTATCGGCACAAACAAACCGTTAACAAAAACCGTACCGTACTAACCCTAATGTATGAACACTATGCACGAGCATAGAGCTTCATCACAACTATTATATGTTATTTAAATATAATATTATATGTTCTGTAAGCAGATTTGTCAAAAATCAGCCTCAGAATGCAATGGGTTAACATTTATTTCCGGCAGGAATCGTAATTGTCTCACCTACCGCAACTGCTTCCAAGACGTCAGAGAACATAATGAGAAATTCGACAAGCGCTGGTTTATTAGATTTAAGGGTGACGCGTGTCCTGCAGTACTTACTTACGTACGCCTGTCACCCCTCCCCGGGTATAGGCCGTCGACGAGAGACCTCCAGCGACTCCTGTCCTGTGCTTCTCCTTCGATTTTATTCCAGGTGGTTCTCTTGATGTCTGCTTGGATGTCTCGACGCCAGGTGTTTCTCGGCCTGCCTCTTTTCCTCTTTCCCTGGGGGTTCCATGACAATGCCTGCCTAATGATACTGGAAGCTGGCTTTCTCAGACTGTGACCAATCCATCCCCATCTTCTTCGCACAGTTTCATTCTCTGCTGTTATCTGCTCTGTTCTCTCCCAGAGTCTGACATTGCTGATCTTCTCTGGCCAGTGGATTTTCAAAATTCTTCTAAGGCAACTGTTTATGAAGATCTGTACTCTGCTGACTGTGGTTTTTGTCAATCTCCGCGCCTGCATTACAGCCCAGGATAAAGATCGACCATGATAGTTGAAGGGTGTATCGTCAGTAGCAGTCAATGAGTTTAAAATTGCGGGCGTATATACATCAGTCAGCGGGTACAAAATCGTTATTGGTCCTCTTTGCACACGCCATTTTCTACCCGGGAAGCTCTAACTACGTCTGCTGAATGCCGCCATTAGTGGATTGAAGTGCGGGTTGTCTTTTTCTCTGAGTTTATGACGTGTACAAGTCTGTGATTCTAGACCTTACGGATCGTAGTCGTAAGGTCCAAAATCACGGAACCAGCACGCATTGTCTTCACGAGGAAGTGTGCGCACAGGCCGTTCCTTTGATGTACTGTGTCCATTATATGCGGCACAACGCATTGAAGTGGCTTTTTACACATTCTGCTCCAGGACCGAAATCCGCAAATTTTAAAGTCGCGCCCTGAAGGCTGGCTGTATGTCGCTTCTGGAGACAGATCGAGCGTGATAGTTCAAGGGTGGTGCCAGAATAGCTTGGCGCCTTGGGGCGCCAAGCTATTCTGGCACACCCTTGAACTATCACGCTCGATCCATGGCTTGCCGTGCCGTGTCGGAGTTGGATGAGTTGACCCTTTGAACCGCCACTGACGATGCCGCTCGGCTTAACCACGTGTCCTGTCCGTCTACAGTGGTGGGGTTACAACAACAATGATGTCTAGTTCTCCTACTGTCCTCGTCCTCTTTTTACCTAGTTATCTAGTTATTTATTTCGAGTTTGGGCTTGAGTGTGTTTGTGTGTGTGTGTGTGTGTGTGTGTGTGTGTGTGTGTGTGTGTGTGTGTGTGTGTGTGTGTGTGTGTGTGTGTGTGTGTGTGTGTGTGTGTGCGCGCGCGCGCGCGTTTGTGTGTGTATGTGTGTGTCTGTGTGTGTTTGTGTGTGTGTATTTGTGTGTGTGTGTGTGTGTGTGTGTGTGTGTGCGCGCGCGTTTATGTGTGTCTGTGTGTGTGTGTTTGTGTGTGTGTGTGTGTGTGTGTATTTGTGTGTGTATGTATTTGTGTTTATGTGTGTGTCTGTGTGTCTGTGTGTGTGTGTGTGTGTATGTGTGCACAAAAGACCTAAAATGGGTGACTGTCTTTACCATCCTTATGGAAAATGGGTGTGTGTAAAATTCTGGGTGCCCAAGTCAGACACCCATTTTTTCTGAGGGTTGTTTCTGCATCGTCTTGCGGTAAAGATTCATAAAATATAAAAATAACAAAATCAGTTTTTCTCATTTTGGCGTTAACACATGCACTTTTGTGCTTAAAAGACACGCCTCTAGTGTGTTTTGTGTTTGAACTTGTCCCAGCAGTGTGTGTGTGTGTGTGTGTGTGTGTGTGTGTGTGTGTGTGTGTGTGTGTGTGTGTGTGTGTGTATGTGTGTGTGTGCACAAAACCCCTAAAATGGGCGTGTGTGTGACATCACCCTTCACAGCTATAAATAACTTAATAGCTGATATGGGTCGACTGCGTCGGTGAGCCGAAGTGAAAAGGAGAGATACGAAAGGAACTGGGGAGGGGGGTATTTTAGTTGTTTGAGGGAGTAAATTGTTTATGTTGCTACAAAATGAGGTTTGTTATTTGAGGGTGTGGTTGTTCTGTTAAAAAAGTGTTGAGTTGTGTTGTGCTTCCGGGGTGAAGTGGTGGGAGGTCATGTCTAATGACAAATTTGAGAGCCATGTATTTGTTCGCCAGCGACTTAGCCTATATATTCGTGCACCGGTTGCTATGAAGTTAAGTGATTGTATGAGTGCGCAGTGTGAGAGAGGACGCATAGACTTTGGGTGAGGTTGCTGTTGTCATGTGTCCTGCCCGACCTTTTGGTTCAACCTGTGCTTTGTTTGTGGGTTTGTTGGTATTATGCTTTCGTTTCGACTGCAACTCCTGTCAGATTGTATGCACAAATTGATTGAATGCAAATGACGTCACACAGTGTCGTTAGGTGCGTCGTCTGCTGCAGTCAGTCGTTTAGTGCAGTATGAAGAGTGCAGGCTTGGATGGACCATTTTCCGATGTAATGCTAGGTCAGATTAAAAAAACGAATGTTGCCAAAGGGTGTAATAGTAAAGTATTGTTTGTGTGAATGCTGCCCGTTTGAGGGAAGGACTGGAAAGTCGAGTGCTGAGCGAAGAGAGAAGGTGACAATGGGAAAAATATCCAGCACTATTACGTTGGAATAGATGCATAATAGCTACGACACGCCTGTAAATTAAAACACTTTTAACATTAACAAAAGTCGAGTTTAAAGAGGTTTTAAGACAGTTTTAATAAAAACTGTTGCCCGACATGCTTCTAAAAACAACAGTTTCTTAGTTTTAAACCATGTACCGCGCCATAAACGCCGCGATTGCTTCTCTGTCTTAGCTGTCCTATAGTGTGGAATGTGGGACTTGGCCAACTGGATCCATCTGGTGCACTCCAAATGTGTATTTGTGTGTGGTTCGCGCCTCTGATTCCACTGATAATGAAAATCTTTCATTCATAAGAGAGCATTCAGCAGCTCTATAAACCCAAAGTGATGACCCCCCGCCCACCCTTCCCCCCCCCCCTCAACCCCACCCAAACAATCATAATAAAATAAAACAGAGGTATGTTTAGTGAGGTATTTTGTTCACTGCGTGTTGTGTTATTGTGCTTGACATTTTTAATGCAGGAAAAAGAAGGAATATACATTAAGTTGAAAAAAGAATGACAACAATCAAAAACATGTGGACAAGCCGCATCAAATATTCCGTGAACTTTACCTTTTAACAGACGCCTAATTTTATTAAAATAGTCCATGTTAAAATGAATGATTGAAGAGGACACCCATTTTCACTGTAATACCAGTTTTTGTTTGAGTGGCACCCACCCATTTTTTCTCCATCCAGTGGCTCTCTTTCTAGAAAATGTCTATTTTAAGTTGTAGAGCTTACTTATAAGGTGAGTTCTAAACATTCGCATCAACTCTAGACCTCCAGAATAAATAGAAATATGGGAACCCATTCTTTTTTGTTGTGTGTGTGTGTGTGTGTGTGTGTGTGTGTGTGTGTGTGTGTGTGTGTGTGTGTGTGTGTGTGTGTGTGTGTGTGTGTGTGCCGGTAAAGCAGTTTATGTCATATTACGACATAAAAACGTGATACGATAACAAACAAATTATGTGTAATGTGGCCTGGATGTCTGCAGGTTTTTACAAGGTAAAAATTAGAAAACCCTACAATACAGCGGAAAATCATCAACGCCGTGATGAGTAATGAACTGACCTGCTTATATCAAAGGTTGCGCCACCTGTCAAGCCCTTAATGTCGCTGGTTTCTGATTGGCTGAAATTCTTCGCCATCTTGGTTCTGGCATCAAATTCCTAGATAATATGCAAATAGCACGGGTATAGTCGCCGGTTGCCAGCCCACACAGTTCCGGATAACGGTACTATTAAGTTAGTCTGAAAATGTGCATTGAAGCACACAACAGATCTTTGTTTCCTAGACGCCACACCCCCCCCCCCCCCACCCCCCGCTCGCCCCCCCCCCCCCCCGCAGTCAATCAATCAATCAATCAATCAATCAATCAATCAATCTTTAAAAATATTGGTCGAAATAAAAGTTGAATGAACATATTGCCGCCCTCGCCGTTTCAAAGACCAAACGGCTTACACCAAAGCATTTTATATTTTATTTTCTACTGCGTTTGTTCAGCTGTCAAGTTTAAAGTCCTGTGCCCCAGTAAGCAACGACTCTCGGGCCGACGTTGGCCTGCAGTTGGCCCGCGCACACCCGTGCGCGGGCCAACTGCAGACGGACGTGGGCCCGTGAGTCGTTCGCTTACTTGGGTGAACTTGGGCGACCATGCGGTTCGCGTATCTATTCCTACATTCACCAAACCACAAATGTCCACCGCAACGATGTCTGCTGAAACTGATTTTCATGGAAGTTTGTTGAACTAGCACTCCGACACGTTGTGCAGTCAGTCCATGTTTGGGCAGTTTGATTAGTCATACACATATACAAATTACAAAAGGGTTCAAGGCCACATTCGCCCGCTAGGTTTATCAGTAGCAGGAAGAAAAAGACGAAGAAGGGAAAAAACAACAACAACAAACCAAAGAAAAAAGGAACTCGATGGCAATAGATTCTTCCGGGCTGTGAATCATGTTGTCGCATTATCGTGCAGTGCAGTAAGTCCGTTTTGAAACTTGATGCTGAGATAAATCATTTATACTCTGCAGTACATGTTGCTTTTCACGACAGTTAATCTTTTTTCACGGATCACGGCGATAACAAAATCGCAAGTAAGAATCACAGACACGCAACTAAAGATATTAATAATAACATTAAAAAATAATACAACACAGTACGCAGAGGCCATCGATCGGAAGTCGGCCGCAGGTAGACAGGCTCCGCACGACTATGACTGGTCACGCATTATGACTTAACCCTTTGGATGTAGACAGCGCTTATTTCGAGGTGATTCTTGCTACCTACAGCCAATGGTCCCCCCCCCCCCACACACACACACACACACACCTCTCCGCGCCCCCACATCGTTCGCATATGACTCAGTCACTCACTTCCGGTAATGTAAATCTAGCCACGATAGGCACTGTAGGCGCCGAGCTACTCTGGCACCATCCGTGAACATCATGGTCGATCTGTCTCCTGAACTGTAATGTATTCCGTAGAGATCAACACCAAAATTTGGCGATGGCGACCTTAGGGTCCAATGTGTTATCTCCAACGCGGACCCGAAACATTTACGGCCGGATGTGGAATGTTCGCGCAGGTGTAGGCCTGGGCTCACACAAGTTATAGGTAACATTACATTTTCAAATGAGGTAGGTGAGGCAGTGCAAGGACCGGTGTTCACAACAACAAAAAAATATTCTTCCTTCTTTGGCATTTTGTACAGAGGCAGTATGCTGGAATTTGCTTTAACTCATTCTACCCCAACACCGAAATCCCAAAATTTTGCCCTTGTGCTCTGAAGAATGCATTGCAGTGCAGGACACGGGTCGACCATGATAGTTCAAGGGTGATGCCAGAATAGCTTGGCGCCCATAGGCGCCAAACTATTCTGGCATCACCCTTGAACTATCATGGTCGATCCTTATCTTGCTGTGGTGTGTCTGGGGTAGAATGAGTTAAATCTCTTGATAGATGAGAGAGTGGCATGTTTGGTGCTTTGATTCATACCAGCCTTGGCTTAACCAGTGGACTCTTTTGGGCCTAGTTTGAGTTGCCAAGCGGATGATGATTTGAGGTGTGTACCAGTTTTGGCTGCGCTTGGATGTAGGGTTGGCACAGAACCATGTTGATAGCCAGAAAATCAGCCGGCTGATGTCCTTAATTCTTTTTAATATTTTGTGCATGGCAAATGCTCAGCAAGTGGGCGGTAGTGTTGTTAAGGGGATTGAAAAATTAGGGGATGACTGGGACAGACTAAGGCTAAATCATTTTAACAGATGGGACTGCAGGCGAGACCGACTGTGTGCTTTGACCTGGTTGTCTCCGTCGAGTCGCTGCGCTAAGCGCAGAATCGAGGGAGACAACCAGTGTGGTCTGCGCTAACGGACAATCTTCATATCCGGATTCGACTTCTGGTTTATTCAGTCCAGACGACATTACCCCAAGGACTTACCTGCAAAATACACACGTTCTTCGCCGCAACGGTGTGACCTGGCTTGTTTTGCCGCAATAGAATATTCCAACAAAGAAAAACACGCCGCTTAGAATAGTCATTTACAGCACAGTTTACTAACACTTTGCGTGTCGGTAGGGGTTTTTGTCTCGATGATTCCTGCAGGAATCATCGAGACAAAAAACCCTACCGACACGCAAAGAGTCAGTTTCAAGATGGCCGACACACTGACACGATTACAATGCACTACTTATCTTTCTTTTACAAGATGCATAACTTAAAAGAAAATTGGTAGATTGTGTTCTAATTTTTCTTTCTGTGCGTCTTTCTTTTTTTTTTTCCTTGGGATTTTCTTTGCATACTTCGTTTGGCAGTCACCTTTTAGGTATGGATGTCATGCAACAGAAATAAAGTTGCAGGAAACACACAAAACTAACGAAACAAACAAGCAAACAACCAACTAACCAACCAGCCTACCAACCGAACAAACAAACACAAAAAACAAACAAACAAACAAAAAACAACGCAATCTAAAACAAAGTAAACAAACACAATACAAACAAACAAACACACAAACATGATTGTTTTGGGTCGTTTTATTCACGCTTGTTTACAGCATGTCAAAATTATTTTGCATCTGGCAAAATGTCAAGTAATTTATGTGAAGATCATATTTTATGTCACAACAACAACATCATAATGAATCAGATACATTGTTAGATTGATAATGGTAACAACGAAATCGACGATGATGCTAACAGTTATAATCATCACATTAATAAATAATAATACAATTTCAACACATGTCTTCCATTCAACAAAATTCAATTTTATTTTAACCCTTTGGCAGTCAGTAGCTGGTTGTTATTGCGATGATGTCTGCAGGGGTCATCGCGACGACAACCGCTACCGACAGCCAAAGCGTTAATCAACCCTCGGTCTGTCTCGGTCGATCCACATCTATCAGATGACGCTGGCATTGACAAGGCGGATAACAAACTCTTGAACGTACCCAATAAGCAAAGCTCTCGGGCCAGCTACGACCGCAGTGGGCCCGGGCACGGCTGTGCGCTGGCCCACTGCAGCTGTCGTCGGTCCCAAGACGTTTTGCTACTGGTGTAGGCAGCGTTGGAATCAGGACCCGGCATCTAAACAACACGCACATTCAGTGCCATAGTTTTTTCATCATTGAAGAGCAACAGCAGTGACAACAACGATAAACACACTGTAATACATGAATGTTCAGTTACATTACTTGGTTAACTCATTCTACCCTAACACCGAAATCCCCAAATTTTGTCGTTGTCTTCTGAAGACTGCACTCTAGTGCAGGACACAGATCGACCATGATAGTTCAAGGGTGATGCCAGAATAGCTTGGCGCCCACAGGCGCCAAGCTATTCTGGCATCACCCTTGAACTATCATGGTCGATCCTTATCTTGCTGTGGTGGGTCTGGGGTAGAATGGGTTAAGTCACTAGGGGTAATAAAGTTCGAATCCATGGCTTTCGCCCTGTGACAAGCACACACTCTTTGTCCTGCGATAGTCAAGGTACTTACGGCCCTTCGCCGTGTCATGAAACATATAAAGAACGTTGCTGCCGTTTTGTTGAAGTGAAAATCGTTCGCAAGGTTTGGGGTCTCGGTTGTCAGCTTTGTCATCGCCGACCGTTATCTTCCCGTCGTCAGTTACTTGGATATAGGCAGAGTGTTTCACATTCAGGAAACAATACACCAAAGCGTTATCGTGGTCCTTATCCTTGTAGACCCTTTTCTTAAACACGAAATCGGGTTTGGGTGTACCGGAAAATGTGTCCATTTGAAGACCTCTGTCGAGTACAGACAGAAATATGTTATTGTGTCGCCCATGAGCTCGCACTATCACATCGCACTCGGAAACAAATTCAAGGCTGTCTTCCGTTTTCGAGAAAGTGAAAGTAGTTGTGCATCCGTCCACTTCGTCCATAGAGAGGACTTCAAGCGCAGTAGAACACACAATTCGCACGACGTTGTCCTTCGTGGGTACTTCCCAGCAAGCAAAATACCCGAGGGCCGACTTCGGCCGCAGTGGGCCATCGCACGACCGTGCACGGGCCCACAGAGGCCTAAGCCATCCAGAGGACCGTTCCTGATTAGGTTGGGCACTTTCCCCGTCAATGTCCACTTCGCTAGGGTCGAAGACGCAAAAACTCCTGGAACGACCTCGCGAGCGGTTGACGCCGCAGACAGGTTCAGCGTAGAGGACCGCTGCTCTCTCTTGCACCGAAATGCCGAAGTTTCTCAGTGTAGGATGATGAGCGTTGACGGCGGAGATCGCACAACCTTCATCGTTGACGTCGTTCAAATGTTCCATAATTTCGAGGTTTTCAAACGCAGCAGTGTCGTTAACAGGCACGGTTGAATGCTCCTTGGTGCTGTCGCTGGCGATGAAAGTGCAGCCGTTCCTTTTGCTGTTGGTGTTGGTTGTGTTTTCGTCGTATTTTCCTCTTCTTTATTGCCGCTTAAAAATGTGTGTGGAGGTCTTCGATGATGACCGTTGATGAGCTGCACGAGGCGTGTGCTACAGTCGGCTGATGAATCCCGCATGGGTTAAGTCATGCGAATCACGGCATTTAAATATGTTCAAGTTCTTCCACGCATTGACGTCAAGGGAAATGACGTGAACGGCATAACAAACTGTTTTCTCTGAATGAACTGTTCTAGCAGGAGTGAAATTCATACACGGAAATGTTTCAACAAGTTGGAGATAAAAATCAAAATAAGGGACATCGAACTTCTCCCAGTGGCAACACGCCTTCGCGCCAACGACGCCCGCAGGTGGACCCACACACTGCCGTACCCGGGCCCTCTGCGGCCGTCGTAGGCCCGAGGACCGTTGCTTACTAGGCCTATCGCATCCCAAGCGCGTTTCCGACAGAAACAGAGAGGTCACTGCATAGCATGAAGAGTAGATTCTCACAAGCCCCTACGGACCCAGGGGCTCATAAGAATCTATGCCTCTTGTGTAAAAAATAATAATAAATGTGTGTGTGTTTGCGTGTGTGTGTGTGTGTGTGTTTGCGTGTGTGTGTGTGTGTGTGTTTGCGTGTGTGTGTGTGTGTTTGCGTGTGTGTGTGTGTGATGGTGTGTGTGTGTGTGTGTGTGTGTGTGTGTGTGTGTGTGTGTGTGTGTGTGTGTGTGTGTGTGTGTGTGTGTTTCTTTTTCTTTTCGTCTTTCACATACATCAAATCACAAATGCACGTTCATGACGCCGCCCCGTCTTCCCCCTTCGCCCCCCCCCCCCCTCCCCTCGCCACCCCCCTCCCCCCTCGCCCCCATCCCTCGCCCCCCCCCCCCCCCTCCCGCCTCGCAGCCCTCACCCAATGCGCAAAAGGGCACCGGTCCTACCAGAGCAAGATGGCTCACTAATTCATCATCTTCTTCTTCTATTAAAGGCCCTAAGCAGTCTCATCATTGTATAAAACTTTTTGACGAATATCAACACCTAATATATATAAGATGTGTTACTCTGTCTCCTAACGAGTGGCTATCGTTGTTATTTCGTTCACAACTGAGTGAAGAAGAACAGCGCGCATTATGCTGTGGCAAAGAACCAACGTGCTTTTCTCCCCTTAGTAATCATCTCAGGAGTGGCTCTTCCCACGAGGAGTGGCGTGCGTGCCAGTGCAGTGAGGCGAGTGCCAGCAGGCTTCGGGCCCCCACATTCCAGCCGAGTGATGTGATGACGGACACTTCCCCGACACAGTGACTGGGTTTTTTTACAACACTTAACAGCGTGTGCATGTGTGTACTGTGGATTAGGAACAACTTGCTTTTCACGTTAACTCATTCTACCCCAGACACACCATAGCAAGATAAGGATCGACCATGATAGTTCAAGGGTGATGCCAGAATAGCTTGGCGCCTATGGGCGCCAAGCTATTCTGGCATCATCCTTGAACTATCATGGTCGATCTGTGTCCTGCACTGCAATGCAATCTTCAGAGGACAACGTCAAAAGTATTTGGGGATTTCGGTGTTGGGGTAGAATGAGTTAATGTTGTAGTTTTATTATTATTGCTTCAAAAATGAGTAGGTGTGTAGTTATATACTACTTAAGTTATACATATGATTAAGGTGTGGTGACTGTTTATGCCGGAGCGAATGTCTGTCTAATATCCGGCGCTGATCTATAGCGACGGGCCCCCAGGTAGCAACTGTGGAAGTATAATTTGTCTTTTTGTTTTGTTTATGCGTATTTTTTTTTATTTTTTTTTTATTTTATTTGTGAAACTAGTCTCAGCCAAGCAGGAAGTATAAAAACATTATATTACGTGTTTAAGAGACACTATGATAGGGCTGTCCGCCTTAGTTTGCTTTGTGTTAGGGAGGTTCAGGTCGGGTTGGGGCCGCTGGCGCCGGCCATGAGACGCCTTGGCGACGGGCTTCACCCGTCCCGAGCCATTGTCCATTTGTTGTTGTAAATGTTGTGCGAGTTTGGGTGATTGCGAGTTGCACCTGAGGTGGCGAAACAAATTTTCCTGTACGTGGCAACATGTATTTGGAAGAATAAAGTTACTTGACTTGACTTGACTTGATGTGTCTGTTTTCCCGCTGAAGAGTCCACCAAGCGTCAGAGCCGAGGTGAAAGCTATTTATTGCACAGCTCCTGGACCATGAGCAAAACCGAAAGTGGCTGGCGATCTAACACAACGGACTTCGTGGGGGATATATCACAGTCAGGTGTCTTAACCTCTTTTATCCTGATACACCCATTGCTTGGAATAAATTTGAGTGCTAGTTCAAGGGTGGTGCCCAGAAAAGCTTGGCGCCTGAGGCGCCAAGCTTTTCAGGCACCACCCTTGAACTAAAACAGTTGATCTATCTCCTAATCTGTAATGTAGCCTTTATAGGACAATACGCAATTTATTTTTTAAAATCCGTCTCAGTCCACCAAGCGTCAGAGCCGAGGTGAATGCTATTTATAGCACAGCTCCTGGACCATGAGCAAAACCGAAAGTGGCTGGCGATCTGACATAACGGACTTTTTTGGGGATATATCACAGTCAGGTGTCTTAACCCTTTTCATCCTGATACACCCATTGCTTTGAATACATTTGACTGATAGTTCAAGGATGGTGCCCAGCTTTTCTGGCACCACCCGGCTTGAGCTAAAACAGTTGATCTATCTCCTAATCTGTAATGTAGCCTTCGTAGGACAATAATAATAAATAATAATAAATAATAATAAATATAATAATAATAATAAAGGAGATTTGTTAAGCGCTTATTTTAAAAGTAGCTCTAAGCGCTGATACAATGAAAAGGCTAACTGCTAACACGCACACACACAAACACATACACACATACACACACACACACACATGTGACAGTGGTGATGAATTGTGCATGGCTGGGGAAATGAACTAATAAAAGGCAACGTTGTAGAGGTGGGTTTTGAGAAGTGATTTGAATGAGGAGAGCGTTTGACAGTTACGGACAATGAACAATGAACCTTTATTTTAGAACGTTAAAAGCATTTGGGCATATAACCAATTTTCAAACTTGCCGTTGCCACAACTAAACTACGAATTACTCACACGCATAATCACAAACACGATAACGGCCCAGGGAGGCTATTCCAAGTGGCGGGGCCAAGATGGGAGAAGGTACGACCGCCACGTCCTAGTGCGTCAGAGGGACCGCAGTGACGTCTTCCTCACCAGAGTGATGCCCAGCTCAGAGCGCCACACTGACCACCGCCTTGTTCGCTGCAAACTCAGGCTCCGCCTCAAGCTGAAACCCAAGAAAGCCCCCCCCCCCCCCCCCCCCCCAAGAAAAAGATTGATGTTGCCAGCCTTCAGCGTGACGACAAGAAAGCTGCCCTTCAGGCCGATTTACAGCGCATGCTCAAAGACACAGTTGATCCAGCAGACTCCTCCCCTGAAACACTCTGGGAACAACTGAAAACTGCTATTGTAAAATCATCTGTGGAAGTCTTGGGCTTTGCTAGAAAGAGGAACAAAGACTGGTTTGACGAAAACGACGTAGAGATCCAGGAACTTCTAGCAAAAAAATGAGCCGCCCACCAGGCCCACCTAGCCCAGCCTTCCTGCCCTGTGAAGAAGTCTGCCTTCCGCCTCATCTGCAGCAGTCTCCAGCTCAAGCTTAGAGAGCTCCAGAACGAGTGGTGGTCCAGACTCGCACAGAGGACCCAGCTCTGCGCTGACAACGGTGACTACAGGGGCTTCTACGAAGCACTGAAAGCAGTGTATGGCCCTAGGCACCTGGTACAAAGTCCCCTGCGAAGCGCTGATGGACAGGCACTCTTCCATCTTGAACCGCTGGTCGCAATAGTTTCAGGACCTCTTCAGCACTGAGCGCACTGTTCAAGAAACAGTCATCCTCCAAATCCCACACCTTCCACTAAAGGTTGAATTGGACGAACCACCCACCGCCGAAGAGACCCTCACAGCCATCCACCAGCTCAAGAGTGGCAAAGCAGCAGGCATTGACGGAATCCCGCCAGAGATCTGGAAACATGGAGGCCCAGCACTGCACAAGAAGCTCCACGACCTTTTTCTCTGCTGCTGGGAAAAAGGAACACTACCAAAGGATCTCCGTGATGCAGTCATCATCACCCTGTACAAGAACAAAGGAGAGACGTCTGCCTGCTCTAATTATCGTGGAATTACCCTGCTGTCCATTGCCGGGAAAATTCTCGCAAGGTTGCTCCTGAATCGGCCAGTACCTGCCATCGCTGAAGACCACCTCCCAGAGGGCCAGTGTGGCTTCAAAGCCAACATGAGTACCACCGACATGGTCTTTGTGCTCAGACAGCTTCAGGAGAAGTGCCGCGAGCAGAACAAAGGGCTGTACGTAACGTTTGTCGACCTAACAAAAGCGTTTGACACTGTGAGCAGGCAAGGTATGTGGCAGATCCTGGAGCGACTAGGTTGTCCCCCAAAGTTCCTCAACATGATCGTCCAGCTCCACGAGGACCAGCAAGGCCAGGTCAGACTAAACAGTGACCTCTCAGAACCATTCCCCATTCGCAACGGCGTGAAGCAAGGCTGCGTGCTGGCACCGACCCATTTCACCATCTTCTTCAGCATGATGTTGAAGCAGGTCACAGTGGACCTCGACGATGACGACGCAGTGTACATCAGGTATCGTCTCGATGGCAGCCTGTTCAACCTCAGACGACTGCAGGCCCACACGAAAACCCTAGACCAACTGATTCGTGAGCTGCTCTTTGCTGATGACGCTGCCCTCGTTGCACACACAGAGAGAGCCTTGCAGCGCACTACGTCCTGCTTCGCAGATGCCGCCCAGCTCTTTGGACTTGAGGTCAGTCTGAAAAAGACAGAGGTCCTTCATCAGCCGGCACCCAAGGAAGAACATCGCCCTCCCCACATCACCATCGGCGAGTCCGAACTGAAGTCTGTACACCAGTTTACATACCTTGGCTGCACCATCACGTCAGACGCCAAGCTGGACAAGGAGCTGGACAACAGGCTGGCAAAAGCGAACAGTGCTTTCGGGCGACTATTCAAGCGGGTGTGGCACAATCAACAGCTGAAAAAAGGCACCAAGATCAGCGTGTACAGAGCTGTCGTCCTCAAAACCCTGCTGTACGGTTCCGAGTCCTGGGCCCTCTACCGCAGCCAACTACGACTCCTCGAACGCTTTCGCCAGCGCTGCCTGCGTACCATCCTCAGCATTCACTGGAGTGACTATGTCACCAACGTCGAGGTCCTTGAACAGGCGGAAACTGTGAGCATCGAGACTTTGCTGCTGCGGACACAGCTTCGCTGGGCGGGGCACGTCTCCAGGATGGAGGATCATCGCCTACCCAAGATCACTCTGTTCGGCGAGCACGCCACTGGACACCGAGACAGAGGGGCACCAAAGAAGAGATACAAAGACGGTCTCAAGAAGTCACTTAGTGCCTGCCAAATCGACCACCGCCAGTGGTCATCGCTTGCTGCGGACCGTGACACCTGGCACTCCACCATTCACAAGGCAGCCGTCTCCTTTGAGGACTCTCGCAGAGCTAACCTTAAGGACAAGCGGCTCAGAAGAAAAAAACAGAGTTGTCGTAACTTAGAACCCTGACCAGACCTTCCCCTGCAGCCACTGCGGTCGAACCTGCCTGTCCCGGATTGGCCACTGCAGCCACGAAAATGCCTGCAGACGACGTGGGCAAGCCCTATAGAATCTTCGTTCGCGAAGTCAAGCCAAGAGAGAGAATGAGCAACCTCGGAGAGAGAATTACATGACCGTCGTTTAATTGCTGCAAAATAACATGAATAAAAAATAAACCCTTACCCATATGCAATCCGGCAATAATACATCCATCTTTATGCTAGCACCACAAAACATTACGCGATTTGGCAGATTTGAAAAATAGCTTTTTTCCTCCTCAATGGAGGTGATTTTGCTACATCTGCTTCGTTTGCGGCAGAAAGCACCGTCATAGTTGAAGTTTGAGAGATGAGCGCACTACATGTACAATAGACTTGATTCAGTGGTGTGGGGAATGACACAAGCCTCCGCCATCTCAACACAAAACTGGCGTGTTCGGGGAGGTAAAAGGCGCGGCTAAAAGTTAAAACCACAAACGAACCTTTTTTCCGCGTGAACGTACAAGACTACACTACAAGTGCAAAAGCCAATCTGTGCGTGCAGCTCTGGTGCACTTGACCGGTACGAGTGACTGGTCTGGTGCGAAAATAGCAACAATGGCGCCGCTGGTTCGTTTAACCTTGGTAGAGGGCGAGGTATACCAACTCAGCTAAGGTTTATGCTTCTTATGACTTTTGAAACAATGCACAGTATGCAACGTGTACTTTATAATAACAAAAAAATTACAGACATTTCCAAAATGATCCAGGCGTACATCAGATAAAAACAAGCTATACACGCTGAAATAATAACACTCTTGTAATAAATCTTTATGTTGACAATGGTTTTCTTATCTTATAATTGTCTTTTGTCCAGATTGGTTGTACATTGCTGAACGTCCCGACAGCAACAAAACTTTCTCAGGACGTGCCAGCACTTTTTGTGAAAAAAAATTAACAGAATATTGAATGTATGTCGCCAGCTGGTCTAATATGCTAAAAAAACCTAAGACTATTTAGCAACACACATCCAACATCATGAGAGATACCAAACAAATTAATTCAGACCAAAAGATGACTGCCAAGCGTGTGAAATGCAAAGAAGTTCCCAATGGAGAAAGAAACACGCTTAGAAAAGAAGGTTACAACACAATTTATTAATATTTCGGGTAAATACCCTTTCTCAAAACAGAAAAACAAACAGAGAGAACAGTCGCTATTTATCTTTATTCACAGAAGGAATGTGTCACATTCCTTCTGCAAATGAAGGTAAGTAGTGACTGATCTCTCTGTTTGTTTGTCTGTTTTGACAAAGCGGATTTACCCGAAAAATTAATAAATTGTGTTGTAACCATCTTTTCTAAGCGTGTTTCTTTCTCCGTTTGGTACTGCTTTTCAAGAGATACAGGAAGCGCAGGCAGTAAGGAGAGATTAAAAAAGAAAAATACAAGTGAATGGACCAAGGATAGACAGGAACACATGCCCCAGAATTGAGAGGAAAACCCATCCTGTGAGGCTGACCAGGGTGACCCTGGGAACTAAAAAGTAGTTAACCCCACCCAAGTCCCCCAGGGCGGACCCGGGTGGGGGCCACTGTTTAGTTGCAAAGTAAGGTTAATGTTATACAGTATACAAAATAATCCAGGCGTACATCAGATAAAAACAAAGCTATACACGCTGAAACCAACCGAATAATAACACTCTTGTAATAAATCTTTATGTTGACAATGGTTTTCTTATCTTATTATTGTCTTTCGTCCCAGCCGCTGTTTCGTTTGCAAAGTCATATGTTATACAGTATACAAAATGATCCAGGTGGACCAACTCCATTGTAACACTCTTGTAATAAATCTTTATGTTGACAACGGTTTTCTTATCTTATTATTGTCTTTCGTCCCCAGCCGCTGTTTTATTTGCAAAGTCACATGTTATGCAGTATACAAAATGATCCAGGCGGACCAACCCCATAGAAACACTCTTGTAATAAATCTTTATGTTGGCAATGGTTTTCTTATCTTTTTATTGTCTTTCGTCCCCAGCCGCTGTTTCGCTTGCAAAGTCACATGTTATACAGTACACAAAATGATCCAGGCGTCCATCAGATAAAAACAAGCTACACACGCTGAAACAAACCCAATAATAACACTCTTGTAATAAATCTTTATGAAAACGAAAATGCCGCCAGTGTGCTTTCTCGGAGAATCTCAATTCATTTCTGTTGTAACTTTTCCAGTCTGTTGCGGATGTAATTCTTAATGTTTGTCCAGCGCCTATGTCTAAGTGTGGGCTCTTCTGTGATTGCCTGCTGTATCACGGCCTTTACAGGCAGTTTGTTCACGACGAGGTGGGTATGGAAATGAGTTTGAACAGCTTTCTCTTCAGCTTTCCCCCATGGTTTCCTTGAAAATCTTGTTTTCTTTCTACTGTCATCATCAAAACTATCTAGCTTTTCATCAGGCTCTGGGCGTCTTTTCTCTGTCATGCTCATTGATTCCTGTGTTGTTGACTTGCTACTTGCTTCATTCACAGGTGTTGTTTTCCCGAGACCTCTCTGCAAGTTTCTGATGTGTCTTCATTGTCAAAGTCAATCTCTTCATCAGCGCCCAGCTCAGCTCTAAAGCAACTCTCAAAATCTGTCATCCCATTGTTAACTGACAGAAAAATCTTTGCCACTTTTGCCTTTTGAGGTCGTCTTGAGGTTGGCGGTAGATATGGCGATGGATCCGAATATTATGACCAAGGAAATCTGCCAGCAGATCCTGATCCAACTCTGAGATGGCCATTGACTGAGCCAAAGGTGCAACCTGCTACCCGTAACTGAGTAAATGTGAACATGGCTGGGTTTGACACTTGTGCTTGCAGCGCATGTTTCTTCAGAACATCATGGCCTCTGTAAAGCCTATGACCAGAAGGTGAGGCAACGATGTACTGGGAACCAGCGAGAGACGGCACTGATTGCCTCATTTGAAGGATTCTGTCCACAGTTGTCATCATCTTCTTCGTCAGCAAAATGGGAACACTCCTATTAAACTTGCCTCCGATTTCCAC
Source organism: Semisulcospira habei (assembly GCA_036245525.1). Classification (NCBI taxonomy): domain Eukaryota; kingdom Metazoa; phylum Mollusca; class Gastropoda; family Semisulcospiridae; genus Semisulcospira; species Semisulcospira habei. The sequence continues at coordinate 243,997,556 of BTPG01000003.1, forward strand.
TCGCTGTAAATGATTCACCATTTTCTTCTCAACCTCTGTGAGATCTTTCAAGATATCTTGATTGGTGATCGATCCAATCTTAGCATTCTGGAAGTCTGATACCTACATTCTTTGAACTGTTCTCCCTCTTTTTCGGTTGAAAAGTGATACAGCGCAATGCGTTGCTTTAACCACTGTCGGATAATCTTATGAAACCATCCTTGTCTCAAGAAGCTTCTGGACCTTCCTCACATCTTCACATGATGGTATCAGCTTGGGTTTGTTCATGGTCATTTTCCCGACCGACTGGGCTGCTGTAGCGGACACACAATCATACCAGTCCCCGGGAAGGACAGAGTCAAACCGCTGCGCCTCAGAGAGCTCCTGTCTCCACCTGTCATCTGAACTATGCCCAAGATGTTTGGATGCCTGTGAATGTTTGATCCGTGAACAATTTTTCAAGGCATGGCCTTTGCGCATTGCAAGATTGCCTTTTTTGAACTGTGTGCCCTCATCAAATTCTGCTAGCTCTTTTACAGCCAGTACAACATGATCAAAGCTAGCTGAATTGATCACAGCATTTAAACTTGCGATTTTCATTTCTGACCTCACTCTGAGAATCTTTAATAATACCCCTAACTCCCGCATTGTGGAGCTGATTTGTCCAGCTGTGTGTTCTTCAATGTCTATGCGGTCAAATAATCTCTTTCCATACTCAAGAAGCAAGAGGTCAGTTAATAATAATAATAATAATTACTTTATTAAAATAATGCGCTTATCTTATAACAATTATAACTCTAAGAGCGCACTCACAACTCGCGCACGCATGCGCACGCTTTAGACAACGACTCACGTACCACAAATAGTGAAATACATTACGACAGTGAGCTTGGGGTCGGGAGTGTGATGGTATAGTGCTAGAACTGCTGAAAAAGGTGAGTTTTGAGGGCGGACTGGAAGGAGGAGTGAGAGTGTTTCTGACGGAGAGAGAGTGGGAGAGTGTTCCAGGTGGATAGACCGTATACTGAGAAGAAGCGGGGGCCGAAGGTGCTGAGTTTGGTGCGGGAGATGTGGAGGCGGAGAGGGTCGGAGGCGAAGCGGAGGGAGAGGGAAGGAATGTAGGGGTGAAGTAAGTTGGAGAGATAGACAGGAGCGCAATTGTTAAGGGATTTGTAGCAGAGATACAGAATCTTGTATTGGATGTGTTGTGGGATGGGAAGCCAGTGAAGGAGTTTGAGCAGGGGAGTTATGTAGTCGATTTTTTTCTTTCTGAGGACGAGGCAGGCAGCATTGTTCTGGATGCGCTGGAGAGTGAAAGTGAGGGAGGCCGGAAAGGAGAGAGTTGCAGTGGTCGATGCGAGATAAGATGAGAGAGACAGTAAGTTTGGTGGCAGCTTCGGTAGTGAGTTATTTTCTGATCTGACTGATGCGGCGGAGGTGGAAGTATCATGCTTGGGCCGTGGCGGAGACGAAGCTGGTCATGAAAACAGAGGAATCGAGGATAACGCCGAGGTTTTTGGCCGAGTCAAAGACGGAGAGGGGGTGCTGTCGAGTTAAAGGTGGAGAGAGGGAGGGAGCTGGGAACGTTTCTAGCGAGTGCCTACCAGCATGGCTTCCGTTTTGTCCTCATTCAGTGTAACGCACGCAGACTTGCCCACAGTCGTACGCACAGACTCTCGCACAACAGACGCATACACCGCCACTGACTCAGACGGGCGCATTCATGCGGTAAAACTCAACACACGGGCTCCCTTTCTAAAGTGACTTTTATACACGATAAATATACAAAAAAGCTCACAACTATCAAGCTATATACATCACTCCTTTCCCCACACCCAGCATCCACATCACATATAAATCACACACTATTTCGGCCAGGCTAGGCTTTAGTTTCACACTGTCTCCATCCTGTTTGATGTTATTGCCTGGTTACGTGGGTCCTTCTCACGTCTAGGCGTGAAAGTCCTTCGTTGTACGCTTCTTCCTGCCGTCCTGTCTCTTTGGCACGGACGTCCTCGTACTCGTACTGTAGCGCAGTTCTCGCTTTGACTCGGGTGTCTCGGTCCCGGTCAGACTCACTCTGAGTGAAGAGCTGGAGGGGTGATGACCTCACGTTAGGTCTGGTGACTCGACGTCTCGGCGTCCGTCGCTCCCTCTTTACAAGCACTCTGAATACGACAACAAAAGTCCCAACGTAACACTTGCTAAACACACAACATATTGGATCAATGAGAAACGTCACGTAACCTGGCTGATACAAATAACTCACACGTTCATTCACACACACACACGTGCTTCATAAACTGTCTACTTCCGTAACACCCCCATATCTCTGTCACTATCTTGAAACAGACTATAGCCTAACACTCTTGCTATACACTACTCTATACACTGGAAAAGACTATGCTTAACCAACCACGTACTATCTTCATAGCGGCTTAGACATACACACCTCACATTCCTTTAGTTATCTATCGCGGTAAATAACTGTATTCCAAAAACACCGGTTACTTCAATGAATTCTAAACCAACATAACTGAACCAAACCGGCCAACACTATACAAGCAAATTACTCTTAGCAACGCATACTGTCTTTAACTAAGCAACTATCAATACTACATATATAGAAACATACCTGAATTCTAGGCTTCAGAGTCTTGGAATACGGGCTAGGTATCTCAAACACATCTGATTCCTCTGACAAGAAAGCCCGTATTAACGTATTTCTGCTCTGCAAGACAGCTTCCGCCTAGAACTCACTATAACAGTACTCACTAAAACTCCCATACTAACCATGTCTTAAAGATTTCACGTGGACAACGGGCCACACGGACTATCGGCACAAACAAACCATTAACAAAAACCGTACCGTACTAACCCTAATGTATGAGCACTATGCACGAGCATAGAGCTTCATCACATTCAGTTTAAGCTTGTTTACTGTCATCCAGTTTTTCACGTCTTCGTAGCAGTCAGCCGTGCGAGTCAGTAGTGACTGAGTGTTGTCGAGTTTGTCTTTGTCTAGTAGTTGTGAGTCGTCAGCGTAAAGGTGGTGGTGTATGTGGTGAGACTGGATGATGTTGGACAGGAGAGAGGTGTAGAGTGTGAAAAGGACCGGGCCCAGGACGGACCCCTGTGTGATGAGACGGCTTATCTCATCATCTTTCTGTCTGGCTAATACCTTATGATAGAAGGAAGAGTCAACGTCTAAAGGTATTGGAAGCATTAGCCTCCCACGTCGTGCCGCGTCACCTCGTTTAGCGAACTGAAACTCTCCTGGTTTCTGACAGCAATGTTTTGAGTGTACAGAGATCAGCTTTCTTTGATAAAGCCCATTGCAATGGCTACAGGCGAGAAGGCCTTCCACCTTACAACTTTTGGTGCAATACTTAGGAATTAAACATCCTGATTTCTTTTGAAAGAACGGCAACGTTATGCATGTAATCACCCTCATCTTGTAGTCTAATCCATGCTCGACGTTTTTGATTTGTCCCCTTTTTCATTGACAAAATTTTAGCAACTTCTGCCTCATCTGCATGGACATCTTGCGTGCTCATTTTCAAGAAAAGCTTGCTACACAATTTGCACACATGTTTCTTGTCCAATTTGTACTTTCCTTTCCCTTTCTGCGACACGTGCACACCTGTTTCTTCTGTAAGCACTCTTTCGCCACTCCCAACGTCATGTTCCTTCTGCCTATCCACATTCTCATTGCCATCCGCTAATTCACCAGGTTCCACACACTGCACCTTGCTGGTACTTGCTTCACTGACACCTGCCCACCCTGAACCTGCCACTTTGAAATCTAATATAGTCAATACAATACTATCTGTGTCAGAGTTCCAAGAGATTGATGGCGACCCACAGTCTGAATCTTGTGAGCTCGAGCCAGGAACAAACTCATCGTCATCACTGTCCTTGTATTACAATGAGCTTGCACTCTCAGGTCCACCCCAGGCTCCATTTGCCAAGTGGAAAAAGAAACAAAAAGCTGCATTAGGACAGGAATAGCCCAATTTTGGTTTACAGCAGGAGACTGTTGGAGGACAGTGTGATGCACGATCAACTGCTGATGCAGGACCCCACGGCCAGAGACCTCGTACAGAAAGGTGCCTCCATAGTAGCTGATCTGATGCATGTCGCCTCAGTACCGCCAGGTTCAAATACAGCAAGGTGCCTCCATTGTAACTGATGCATGTCGCTTCAGCATGAAAAGGTGCCTGATGTCCTACTAGCAGTATTTGTGCGCTGGTCTTTGATGTTAGAATTAACGACCCTTTCTGTTTCCTGTACTATGATTTACGACCTTAATGCCTGGAGCGGTGAGGTCGAAAATCACAGATCAGCACGCCGGCCACTTATCCAGGATACATACAGGTGTCCCAGTATAGTAACTGTGTTCAAGAAACAGTCATCTTCCAAATTCCATACCTCCCACTAAAGGTTGAATTGGACGAACCGCCCACCGCTGAAGAGACCCTCACAGCCATTCACCAGCTCAAGAGTGGCAAAGCAGCAGGCATTCACGGAATCCCGCCAGAGATCTTGAAACGTGGAGGCCCAACACTGCACAACAAGCTCCACGACCTCTTTCTCTGCTGCTGGGAGGAAGAACACTACCAAAGGATCTCCATGATGCAGTCGTTATCAAGCTGTACAAGACCAAAGGAGAGAAATCTGCCTGCTCCAACTATTGTGGAATTACCCTGCTGTCCATTGCCGGGAAAATTCTCGCAAGGCTGCTCCTGAATCGACTGGTACCTGCCATCGCTGAAGACCACCTCCCAGAGGGCCAGTGTGGCTTCAGAGCCAACATGAGCACCACCGACATGGTCTTTGTGCTGAGACGGCTTCAGGAGAAGTGCCGCCAGCAGAACAACGGGCTGTACGTAACGTTTGTCGGTCTAACAAAAGTGTTCGACACTGTGAGCAGGCAAGGCATGTGGCAGATCCTGGAGCGACTTGGCTGTCCCCCAAAGCTCCTCAGCATGATTGTCCAGCTACACGAGGACCACCAAGGCCAGGTCAGACTCAACAATGACCTCTCAGAACCATTCCCCATTTTTCAAAGGTGTGAAGCAGGGCCGCGTGTTGGTACCGACCCTCTTCACCATCTTTTTTAGCATGATGTTCAAGCAGGCCACAGTGGACCTCGACGATGACGACGCAGTGTACATCAGGTATCGTCTCGATGGCAGCCTGTTCAACCTCAGACGACTGCAGGCCCACACCAAAACCCTAGACCAACTGATTCGTGAGCTGATCTTTGCTGATGACGCTGCCCTCGCTGCACACAGAGAGAGAGCCCTGCAGCTCATCACATCCTGCTTCGCAGACGCTGCCGAGCTCTTTGGACTCGAGGTCAGTCTGAAAAAGACTCTATCAGCCGGCACACTAAAGAACATCTCCCTCCCCACATCACCATCGGCGAGTCTGAACTGAAGTCAGTGCACCAGTTTACCTAACTTGGCTGCATCATCACGTCAGACGCCAAGCTGGACAAAGAGCTGGACAGCAGGCTGGCAAAAGCGAACAGCGCGTTCGGGCGACTCTTCAAGCGGGTGTGGCACAACCAACAGCTGAAAACAGGCACCAAAATAAGCGTGTACGGAGCTGTCGTCCTCACCATCCTGCTGTATGGTTCCGAGTCCTGGGCCCTCTACCGCAGCCAACTACGACTCCTCGAACGCTTCCATCAGCGCTGATAGCGTACCATCCTCGGCATTCACTGGAGTGACTATGTCACCAACGTCAAGGTCCTTGAACAGGCAGAAACTGTGAGCATAGAGGCTTTGTTGCTGCGGACACAGCTCCGTTGGGCGGAGCACGTGGCCAGGATGGAGAATCATCGCCTACCCAAGATCACCTTGTATGGCGAGCTCGCCACAGGACACCGAGCCAGAGGGGCACCAAAATAGAGATACAAGGACTGTCTCAAGAAGTCACTTAGTGCCTGCCTAATCGACCACCACCAGTGGTCTTCTCTTGCTGCGGACCGCGACACCTGGCGCTCCACCATTTACAAGGCAGCCGTCTCCTTTGACGACTCGCGCAGAGCTAGCCTCAAGGACAAGCGGCTCAGGAGAAGAAAAAAAAAAAACAGAGATGCCGCAACTCATAACCCTGGCCAGACCTCCTCCTGCAGCCACTGCGGTCAAACCTGCCTGTCCCGGATTGGCCTCCGCAGCCACGAGCAGGCCTGCAGACGTCGTGTGGAACCCCTATAGAATCTTCGTTCGCGAAGTCAAAGCGAAGATTGCTATTTTTAGCTGCTTCTCTCACTGATAGTATTGTATTTCTAGAACGGAGTGGAGTCATTGTCAGGTTACATGATATAAAGATGATGTGTGCTGAACTGGATTGCCCTGTGTCTAAATGAACCATAACTAGACCTGTGTGTAGCGTTTCGTAACCATTTGTTACAGAAGTGTATCTTTGAACAATTATGGCAGCATTGGGCCTTTAATAACATTAATAATATAGCAATGAATAAAGTCCTTGCGGTTCGGCCTCCCCCATGACTAACCCACTAACCCACTTGAGAATACACCAAGATAATCAGGCGTCAAGCTTCAGGCGCTGAGCTAATATGGCACTACCCTTGAATTATCATGGCTGATCCATCTCCTTTTGTACTGCGTCAGGGTCAACTGGCTTCAGGCACCAACTACTTTAACAAACTGAGCCCTACTGTGAAATTCATAAGTTTGGAAACGGTCATGCGAAGACGAATACAATATACATATAGTTCTGAAGACTGATCAACCAAAATTGATCAAGGGTGGTGCCAGAATAGCTTGGCATCTAGAGGCGCCAAGCTATTCTGGCACCACACTTGAAGTATCATCACTGCTCCATGCCTAGTAGCCAGTTGTCAGAATAGAATGAGATTTGTCAGCGACACTGAAAGTTGCATCGCAGGATACATCCACTTAAGCCTTGCATCAGTTCCTGAGCTGCCAAAACTGTTGTAATAGATAAAAGGGGAAAAAAAGATCCTGGTACAATTGTCATGAAAGGCAACGTGCGCAGCATCAAAAAAGGAAATACAACTACCGCATAACCGCACAACATTCAATTCTTAGCCCTTTGCATGTTGGTAGAGGTTTTAGTCTCGATGCTGCAGGAATCCTTGCGACTAAAACCGCTACCAACACGCAAAGGGTTAAGCCACATCAAACCCATCATTTTAAAATAAAAAAACATGTTGCATTATTCCATATTTATGTGCGAGACTTCACAAGTCCAATATTAAAATTATGCCAAAAATACACCCACATTTTGCTCAGATGATTTTATTTGGACATTTGCAAACAAATACAGGTTCACAGCACAAAAGCATTCCTCGCCCTCTTTCACAGACACGCATATACACAATCATGTATGCATGAAAACACACACACACACACACACACACACACACACACACACACACACACACACACACACACACACACACACACTGACACACACACACACACACACACACACATCTGAGAGAGGGAGCATGCATGTATCCAAAACAAAAGTTGAGTTCAATGTGACATCACGCCCATCAGATCCAGAACTACCTATCGTCATATCTGTTAAAATATAGTACACTGTTACAAGAGCAACTACAGAGATGAGACGGACGCTGGGAGAAGGGGTGGGGTTGATGGCGAGAGGTGCGGGGGGGGGGGGGGTATGGTGGTGATCGGGGGGGGGGGAACTGAAATGGGAGGGGGAAGGGGGATTTGGGCTGTGGAAAAAGTGTATACAAATGTTCAAGGGTCAAGGAGCTCTTAGTTCACAATGTACAAATGTATAAGGATGGCGCCATCCACTTTGCGCTCGACTCGAGATAAAATGCCACATGTGGCATACAAGGAAGTTTAGCCTCGCTCTACCAGACGGTCATGATCCCTCCGACTCATTAGAATCTGTGCCTCCCACTGGCCCGCATGGTCCAATGGCTGTGGTCAAACACACAATTTCAATTTTACTGTTAGAGTTTAACCCTCTGGATTGATTAGTTCGGAGTTTAACGTCCACGGCACCTAAGTGATAATGGAGGGCCCTGACGGGCGGGTTATGGGGGACAGGGAAATCTATTGCCTATGGAATACGACCTGAACACTGATCAACTCAGGCGCACTCCAACTGTGCCACTTTGATTTATCAGGACCTTTCAACGGACATGCTATTCAACGGACATGCTTTCCCCCCTAGATTGCGAGTCCAGCTACCGGGACCGGGAGGGGGATTCAGAACCCACGACCATTCCCTTTGCTCTCCTGCTCCGACGCTTAACCGCCTGAGTTATTTCTTAACCCTCTGGCTGTCGGTAGCGCTTTTTGTCGCCATGATTCCTACAGGAATCATCTGAACAAAAGCCCTACAGACAGCCAAAAGGTAAAAATGCTAAAATTTGTGAGCCTATTGAATGGAGATATTTTGCAGTCCTTCCATCTGAAAACTTCACTCATGCAGATGTACCAGGACCTGTCTTGAGTGACCACCCTTGTGACAGATCACCTGTCATGAAAGACCATCATTTAGGTGGCTACAGCCACCCGAAATGATGGGCTTTAACCCTTTAAACCCCATGACCCTGCAGCAGGAGATGGATTGATAATAATTCAAGGGTAGTGCCAGATGAGCTTGGCGCCTTCAGGCACTATCCTTGAATTATCATGATCAATCCTTCTCCTACAACTGGTACATAGTCGTTAGACAATAAATCCAAAATTTGAGAAATGGGACCATGGTGCGAGGATAACCTGACACTACCCTTGAATTATCAAGGTCGGTCTATCGTCTACTGCAACTGGTACCTTGTCATTTTGGATGCGGCCGTGAGGATAAAGGGGTTGATAAACTGGCACCACTCTTGAACTATCCGATGGGTTATCTGCCTCCTGAATTGTAATGCTGCCTTCAGAGGACAACTACAACATTTAGGAATTCAGACCTTGGGGCACAATGGGTTAAAGTATTTTGGGGCATACTGGGAACTCTTGTAAATTCCGCCAAATCTCTCCTGATTCACAGTGAATGTTTGTCAGTTTCTGTTACTCATTCATCCTTGACGGACTAGTACCGCCGTCACAGGCTATATAATTATCATACCAAAAATCTAAACGTCCTGGTTCTCGACCGACTAATTATAATCAGATGTACTTGGCTAGGTGGCGAATAAGGTAATAGGTCCGTTGAGTACAGATAATATCCTGCTTCCCCTCCCCCCACCACCACCACCACCACCCCCCTCCCCCCACCCAAAAAAAAAAAAAAAGAAAAAAAAAAAGAAAAAAAAAAAAAGAAAGAAGTGATTGAGAAGCATCCGCGTAATCATCAAGATATTTTTATTTACCATATTGGCAATACTAATTAGGTCTGCATCCTGTATCTCTCTATTTGTTTGTTTACTTTGAAAAAAGGTAAATATTAATAAATTGTGTTGTAACTGTCTTTTCTATGCGTGTTTTTTTTTCTCCGTTGGGTACTTCTTTGTATAATGGCGCTGAACACACACTCACAAACGTTCAACAAAAATAGTGCTCATGCATAAAATAATTACATATCTTAAACTTGAGAAACGACTAAAACTGATCAGTTGTGTGTATAGTCTTAAAAAAAAAAAAAAAAACTTTAAATTGATGCAACTTCGCATGCGCGTGAACGCACATGCACATACCCACTCACACACACATACCCACTCACACACACATACCCACTCACACACACATACCCACTCACACACACATACCCACTCACACACACATACCCACTCACACACACACACTACATGTGCATGAACTCTTGTAGCCTCAGAAGGTCCATTTCTCAAATTTTGGAGGTGTTGCCCAATGACTATGTACACGTTGCAGGAAATTAATTGACCATGATAATTCAATGGTAGTGCCAGATTAGCTTTGCGCCTGAATTTAGTTAGTTATTTGGGTATAACGCCGAGCAGGCAACCAAGGCCATCTCACGGAGGGTTGGCGCCTTCAGGCGCCAAGCTAATCAGGCCGGCACTACCCTTGAACTATCATGATCAATCTATCACCTGATGTACGGACTCGAGCGTCGTCACGTAGATATATCTGGTTACATCTTGTATCATCTGATTCGTTCATCTGCACGTTTTAGTTGGGAAGCGCAGGAGCTGAGCGGAAATTATTTGTGCCGCATATCACTTACGCCACATAGAATTAATGACCCTGACGAGGTGGAAGTGCGAAACAAAAAGTAGGAAATTTTAAGTGAAGCCACCGTTGGCTGTCGGCTGAGGTTTTTGTCGCGATGATTTCTGCAGGAACCATCCCGATTAAAACCGCCAGCAGTTTTAGCACGTACGCCACATAGAATTCACTGCCGAGGTGGAAGTGCGAAGCAATAGGAAATTGTAAGTCCGCAGAACGGTGTGCTGTAGCAGAGCTGTCAAGCGGTTCGTAGGGCTGATGGACTATTTTTAGCTCCTTCTCGCACTGATAGTATTGTATTTCTAGAACGGAGTGGAGTCATCGTCAGGTTACTTGATATAAGGATGATGTGTGCTGAACTGGATTGCCCTGTGTCTAAATGAACCATAACTAGACCTGTGTGTAGCGTTTCGTAACCATTTGTTACAGAAGCGTATCTTTGAACAGGTATGGCAGCAGTGGGCCTTTAATAACATTAATAATATAGCACTGAATGAATAAAGTCCTTGCGGTTCGGCCTCCCCCATGACTGACCCACTAACCCACCTGAGAATACTCCAAGCTAATCAGGCGTCAAGCTTCAGGCGCTGAGCTAATATGGCACTACCCTTGAATTATCATGGCTGATCCATCTCCTTTTGCACTGCGTCAGGGTCAACTGGCTTCAGGCACCAACTACTTTAACAAACTGAGCCCTACTATGAAATTCATAAGTTTGGAAACGGTCATGCGAAGACGAATACAATATACATATAGTTCTGAAGACTGATCAACCAAAATTGATCAAGTGTGGTGCCAGAATAGCTTGGCATCTAGAGGCGCCAAGCTATTCTGGCCCCACACTTGAAGTATCATCACTGCTCCATGCCTAGTAGCCAGTTGTCAGAATAGAATGAGATTTGTCAGCGAAACTGAAAGTTCCATCTCAGGATGCATCCACTGAAGCCTTGCCACCAGTTCCTGAGCTGCCAAAACTGTTGTAATAGATAAAAGGGGGAAAAAAGATCCTGGTACAATTGTCATGAAAGGCAACGTGCGCAGCATCAAAAAAGGAAATACAACTACCGGTCACATAACGGCACAACATTCAATTCTTAACCCTGTGCATGTCGGTAGAGGTTGTAGTCTCGATGCTGCAGGAATCCTTGCGACTAAAACTGCTACCGACACGCAAAGGGTTAAGCCACATCAAACCCATCATTTTAAATAAAAAAAAAACATGTTGCATTATTCCATATTTATGTGCGAGACTTCACAAGTCCAATATTAAAATTATGGCAAAAATACACTCACATTTTGCTCAGATGATTTTATTTGGACATTTGCAAACAAATACAGGTTCACAGCACAAAAGCATCCTCGCCCTCTTTCACAGACACGCATATACACAATCATGTATGCATGAAAACACACACACACACACACACACACACACACACACACACAAACTGACACACACACACACACACACACACACACACACACACACACACACACACACACACACACACATTTGAGAGAGGGAGCATGCATGTATCCAAAATAAAAGTTGAGTTCAATGTGACATCACGGCCATCAGATCCAGAACTACCTATCGTCATATCTGTTAAAATATAGTACACTGTTACAAGAGCAACTACAGAGATGAGACGGACGCTGGGAGAAAAGGGGGTGGGGTTGATGGCGGGAGGTGGGGGGGAGGGGTATTAGGTGATGGGGGGGGGGGGGAAACTGAAATGGGAGGGGGAAGGGGGATTTGGGCTGTGGAAAAAGTGTATACAAATGTTCAAGGGTCAAGGAGCTCTTAGTTCACAATGTACAAATGTATAAGGATGGCGCCATCCACTTTGCGCTCGACTCGAGATAAAATGCCACATGTGGCATACAAGGAAGTTTAGCCTCGCTCTACCAGACGGTCATGATCCCTCCGACTCATTAGAATCTGTGCCTCCCAATGGCTGTGGTCAAAACACAAAATTTCAATTTTACTGTTAGAGTTTAACCCTCTGGATTGATTAGTTCGGGGTTTAACGTCCACGGCACCGAAGTGATAATGGAGGGCCCTGACGGGCGGGTTATGGGGGACAGGGAAATCTATTGCCTATGGAATACGACCTGAACACTGATCAACTCAGGCGCACTCCAAATGTGCCACTTTGATTTATCAGGACCTTTCAACGGACATGCTATTCAACGGACATGCTTTCCCCCCTAGATTGCGAGTCCAGCTACCGGGGCCGGGAGGGGGATTCAGAACCCACGACCATTCCCTTTGCTCTCCTGCTCCGACGCTTAACCGCCTGAGTTATTTCTTAACCCTCTGGCTGTCGGTAGCGCTTTTTGTCGCCATGATTCCTACAGGAATCATCTGAACAAAAGCACTACAGACAGCCAAAAGGTAAAAATGCTAAAATTTGTGAGCCTATTGAATGGAGATATTTTGCAGTCCTTCCATCTGAAAACTTCACTCATGCAGATGTAGCAGGACCTGTCTTGGGTGACCACCATTGTGACAGATCACCTGTCATGAAAGACCATCATTTAGGTGGCTACAGCCACCCGAAATGATGGGCTTTAACCCTTTAAACCCATGACCCTGCAGCAGGAGATGGATTGATAATAATTCAAGGGTAGTGCCAGATGAGCTTGGCGCCTTCAGGCACTATCCTTGAATTATCATGATCAATCCTTCTCCTACAACTGGTACATAGTCGTTAGGAAACAAATCCAAAATTTGAGAAATGGGACCATGGTGCGAGGATAACCTGACACTACCCTTGAATTATCAAGGTCGGTCTATCGTCTACTGCAACTGGTACCTTGTCATTTTGGATGCGGCCGTGAGGATAAAGGGGTTGATAAACTGGCACCACTCTTGAACTATCCGATGGGTTATCTGCCTCCTGAATTGTAATGCTGCCTTCAGAGGACAACTACAACATTTAGGAATTCAGACCTTGGGGCACAATGGGTTAAAGTATTTTGGGGCATACTGGGAACTCTTGTAAATTCCGTCAGATTCTCTCCTGATTCACCGTGAATGTTTGTCAGTTTCTGTTACTCATTCATCCTTGAGGGACTAGTACCGCCGTCACAGGCTATATAATTATCATACCAAAAATCTAAACGTCCTGGTTCTCGACCGACTAATTATAATCAGATGAACTTGGCTAGGTGGCGAATAAGGTAATAGGTCCGCTGAGTACAGATAATACCCTGCTTCCCCCCCCCCCCCCCCCACCACCACCACCACCACCACCCCCCCCCCAAAAAAAAAAAAAAAAAAAAAAGAAAGAAAGAAAGAAGTGATTGAGAAGCATCCGCGTAATCATCAAGATATTTTTATTTACCATATTGGCAATACTAATTAGGTCTGCATCCTGTATCTCTCTATTTGTTTGTTTACTTTGAAAAAAGGTAAATATTAATAAATTTTAAGAAGTACCCAACGGAGAAAGAAACACGCTTAGAAAAAACGGTACAACACAATTTATTAATATTTCGGGTAAATACCCTTTGTCAAAATAGACAAACAAACAGAGACATTATTTGCTACTTATCTTCAGATGCAGAAGGAATGTGGCAACCCTAAATAAATAATAATAAATTTTAATAAATTTAATAAATTTTGTTGTAACTGTCTTTTCTATGCGTGTTTTTTTCTCCGTTGGGTACTTCTTTGTATAATGGCGCTGAACACACACTCACAAACGTTCAACAAAAATAGTGCTCATGCATAAAATAATTACATATCTTAAACTTTAGAAACGACTAAAACTGATCAGTTGTGTGTATAGTCTAAAAATAAAACTTTAAATTGATGCAACTTCGCATGCGCGTGAACGCACATGCACATACCTACTCACACGCACATACCCACTCACACGCACATATCCACTCACACGCACATACCCACTCACACGCACATACCCACTCACACACACACACTACATATGCATGAACTCTTGTAGCCTCAGAAGGTCCATTTCTCAAATGTTGGAGGTGTTGCCCAATGACTATGTACAAGTTGCAGGAAATTGATTGACCATGATAATTCAAGGGTAGTGCCAGATTAGCTTGGAGCCTGAATTTAGTTAGTTATTTGGGTATAATGCCGAGCAGGCAACCAAGGCCATCTCACGGAGGCTTGGCGCCTAGGCCGGCACTACACTTGAACTATCATGATTAATCTATCACCTGATGTACGGACTGGAGCGTCGTCGTAGATATATCTGGTTACATCTTGTATCATCTGATTCGTTCATCTGCACGTTTTAGTTGGGAAGCGCAGGTGCTGAGCGGGAATTATTTGTGCCGCATATCACTTACGCCACATAGAATTAATTCACTGAGGAGGTGGAAGTGCAAAACAAAAAGTAGGAAATTTTAAGTGAAGCCACCGTTGGCTGTCGGCTGAGGTTTTTGTCGCGATGATTTCTGCAGGAACCATCGCGATTAAAACCGCCAGCAGTTTTAACACGTTCGCCACATAGAATTCACTGCCGAGGTGGAAGTGCGAAGCAATAGGAAATTGTAAGTCCGCAGAACGGTGTGCTGTAGCAGAGCTGTCAAGCGGTTCGTAGGGCTGATGGACTATTTTTAGCTCCTTCTCGCACTGATAGTATTGTATTTCTAGAACGGAGTGGAGTCATCGTCAGGTTACTTGATATAAGGATGATGTGTGCTGAACTGGATTGCCCTGTGTCTAAATGAACCATAACTAGACCTGTGTGTAGCGTTTCGTAACCATTTGTTACAGAAGCGTATCTTTGAACAGGTATGGCAGCAGTGGGCCTTTAATAACATTAATAATATAGCACTGAATGAATAAAGTCCTTGCGGTTCGGCCTCCCCCATGACTGACCCACTAACCCACCTGAGAATACTCCAAGCTCATCAGGCGTCAAGCTTCAGGCGCTGAGCTAATATGGCACTACCCTTGAATTATCATGGCTGATCCATCTCCTTTTGTACTGCGTCAGGGTCAACTGGCTTCAGGCACCAACTACTTTAACAAACTGAGCCATACTGTGAAATTCGTAAGTTTGGAAACGGTCATGCGAAGACGAATACAATATACATATAGTTCTGAAAACTGATCAACCAAAATTGATCAAGGGTGGTGCCAGAATAGCTTGGCATCTAGAGGCGCCAAGCTATTCTGGCACCACACTTGAAGTATCATCACTGCTCCATGCCTAGTAGCCAGTTGTCAGAATACAATGAGATTTGTCAGCGAAACTGAAAGTTGCATCGCAGGATGCATCCACTTAAGCCTTGCCACCAGTTCCTGAGCTGCCAAAACTGTTGTAATAGATAAAAGGGGCTGCATGTAGGGTGCTGCCAAACACCACACTACCAGACCTCATTCCAGGCGGCTTCCTGGACTGTAGGCACTGTGACACAGACTGTGTCTGGCTGCCATGCAGTTTAATCTCTGCAGAGAATCCAGGTTTGTTTTGACACGTTTCTTTATTGACATTTCCAATCTGCTGTTCGCGTAAGTTTCTCTTGGTCAGTGTGAGTTGCAGGTCAGTTTCATCCAAACAGTCACTATCTGATGGCAAAGACAAGTCCTTACTGGGATACGGTGTCAGCTGCAGTGCCGCGAGCAGAACAAAGGGCGAGCAGAACAAAGGGCTCATTTGTCGACCTAACAAAAGCGTTCGACACTGTGAGCAGGCAAGGCATGTGGCAGATCCTGGAGCGACTTGGCTGTCCCCCAAAGTTCCTCAACATGATTGTCCAGCTACACGAGGACCAGCAAGGCCAGGTCAGACTCAACAATGACCTCTCAGAACCATTCCCTATTCTCAACGGCAGGGCTGCGTGCTGGCACCGACCCTCTTCACCATCTTTTTTAGCATGAGGTTGAAGCAGGCCACAGTGGACCTCGATGATGACGATGCAGTGTACATCAGTTATCGTCTCGATGGCAGCCTGTTCAACCTCAGACGACTGCAGGCTCACACGAAAACCCTAGACCAACTGATTCGTGAGCTGCTTTTTGCTGATGATGCTGCCCTCGTTGCACACACAGAGAGAGCCCTGCAGCGCATCACGTCTTGCTTCGCAGATGCTGCCCAGCTCTTTGGACTCGAGGTCAGTCTGAAAAAGACAGAGGTCCTCCATCAGCCGGCACCCAAGACAGTGTATCGCCCTCCTCACATCACCATTGGCGAGTCTGAACTAAAGTCAGTGCACCAGTTTACTTACCTTGGCTGCATTATCACGTCGGACGCCAAGCTGGACAAGGAGCTTGACAGCAGGCTGGCAAAAGCGAACAGCGCTTTCGGGCGACTTTTCAAGCGGGTGTGGCACAATCAACAGCTGAAAACAGGCACCAAGATCAGCGTGTACAGAGCTGTGGTCCTCACCACCCTGCTGTATGGTTCCGAGTCCTGGGCCCTCTACCGCAGCCAACTACGACTCCTCGAACGCTTCCACCAGCGCTGCCTGCGTACCATCCTGGGCATTCACTGGAGTGACTATGTCACCAACGTCGAGGTCCTTGAACAGGCTGAAACTGTGAGCATCGAGGCTTTGCTGCTGCGGACACAGCTCCGCTGGGCGGGGCATGTCTCCAGGATGGAGGATCATCGCCTACCAAAGATCACCCTGTTCGGCGAGCTTCCTACTGGACACCGTGACAGAGGGGCACCAAAGAAGAGATACATAGACTGTCTCAAGAAGTCACTTAGTGCCTGCCAAATCGACCACCACCAGTGGTCTTCGTTTGCTGCCGACCGTGACACCTGGCGCTCCACCATTTACAAGGCAGCTGTCTCCTTTGAGGACTCTCACAGAGCTAGCCTTAAGGACAAGCGGCTCAGGAGAAAAAACAGAGATGCCGCAGCTCAGAACCCTGGCCATACCTTCCCCTGCAGCCACTGCGGTCGAACCTGCCTGTCTCGGATTGGCCTCCGCAGCCACGAACAAGCCTGCAGACGTCGTGGTCAACTCCTATAAAATCTTCGTTTGCGAAGTCAAGCCAAGAAAAAATAGATAAAAGGGGAAAACAAAGATCCTGGTACAATTGTCATGAAAGACAACGTGCGCAGCATCAAAAAAGGAAATACAACTACCGGTCACATAACCGCACAACATTCAATTCTTAGCCCTTTGCATGTTGGTAGAGGTTGTAGTCTCGATGCTGCTGGAATCATTGCGACTAAAACCGCTACCAACACGCAAAGGGTTAAGCCACATCAAACCCATCATTTTAAAATTAAAAAAAACATGTTGCATTATTCCATATTTATGTGCGAGACTTCACAAGTCCAATATTAAAATTATGGCAAAAATACACACACAATTTGCTCAGATGATTTTATTTGGACATTTGCAAACAAATACAGGTTCACAGCACAAAAGCATTCCTCGCCCTCTTTCACAGACACGCATATACACAATCATGTATGCATGAAAAAACACACACACACACACACACACACACACACACACACACACACACACACACTGACACACACACACACACACACACACACACACACACACACATCTGAGAGAGGGAGCATGCATGTATCCAAACAAAAGTTGGGTTCAATGTGACATCACGGCCATCAGATCCAGAACTACCTATTCTGTTAAAATATAGTACACTGTTACAAGAGCAACTACAGAGATGAGACGGACGCTGGGAGAAAAGGGGGTGGGGTTGATGGCGGTAGGTGGGGGGGGGGTATGGTGGTGATGGGGGGGGGGAACTGAAATGGGAGGGGGAAGGGGGATTTGGGCTGTGGAAAAAGTGTATACAAATGTTCAAGGGTCAAGGAGCTCTTAGTTCACAATGTACAAATGTATAAGGATGGCGCCATCCACTTTGCGCTCGACTCGAGATAAAATGCCACATGTGGCATACAAGGAAGTTTAGCCTCGCTCTACCAGACGGTCATGATCCCTCCGACTCATTAGAATCTGTGCCTCCCACTGGCCCGCATGGTCCAATGGCTGTGGTCAAAACACACAATTTCAATTTTACTGTTAGAGTTGCTATGGGTTCCACTTTTAACCCTCTGGATTGATTAGTTCGGGTTTAACGTCCACGGCACCAAAGTGATAATGGACGGCCCTGACGGGCGGGTTATGGGGGACAGGGAAATCTATTGCCTATGGAATACGACCTGAACACTGATCAACTCAGGCGCACTCCAACTGTGCCACTTTGATTTACCAGGACCTTTCAACGGACATGCTTTCCCCCCTAGATTGCGAGTCCAGCTACTGGGGCCGGGAGGGGATTCAGAACCCACGACCCGGCCATTCCCTTTGCTCTCCTGCTCCGACGCTTAACCGCCTGAGTTATTTCTTAACCCTCTGGCTGTCGGTAGCGCTTTTTGTCGCCATGATTCATACAGGAATCATCTGAACAAAAGCACTACAGACAGCCAAAAGGTAAAAATGCTAAAATTTGTGAGCCTATTGAATGGAGATATTTTGCAGTCCTTCCATCTGAAAACTTCACTCATGCAGATGTAGCAGCACCTGTCTTGAGTGACCACCCTTGTGACATATCACCTGTCATGAAAGACCATCATTTAGGTGGCTACAGCCACCCGAAATGATGGGCTTTAACCCTTTAAACCCCAGGACCCTGCAGCAGGAGATGGATTGATAATAATTCAAGGGTAGTGCCAGATGAGCTTGGCGCCTTCAGGCACTATCCTTGAATTATCATGATCAATCCTTTTCCTACAACTGGTACATAGTCGTTAGGCAACAAATCCAAAATTTGAGAAATGGGACCATGGTGCGAGGATAACCTGGCACTACCCTTGAATTATCAAGGTCGGTCTATCGTCTACTGCAACTGGTACCTTGTCATTTTGGATGCGGCCGTGATGATAAAGGGGTTGATAAACTGGCACCACTCTTGAACTATCCGATGGGTTATCTGCCTCCTGAATTGTAATGCTGCCTTCAGAGGACAACTACAACATTTAGGAATTCAGACCTTGGGGCACAATAGGTTAAAGTATTTTGGGGCATACTGGGAACTCTTGTAAATTCCGCCAGATTCTCTCCTGATTCACAGTGAATGTTTGTCAGTTTCTGTTACTCATTCATCCTTGACGGACTAGTAACGCCGTCACAGGCTATATAATTATCATAACAAAAATCTAAACGTCCTGGTTCTCGACCGACTAATTATAATCAGATGAACTTGGCTAGGTGGCGAATAAGGTAATAGGTCCGTTGAGTACAGATAATATCCTGCTTCCCCTCCCCCCACCACCACCACCACCACCCCCCTCTCCCCCCCCCCCCAAAAAAAAAAAAGAAAAAAAAAAGAAAAAAGTGATTGAGAAGCATCCGCGTAATCATCAAGATATTTTTTATTTACCATATTGGCAATACTAATTAGGTCTGCATCCTGTATCTCTCTATTTGTTTGTTTACTTTGAAAAAAGGTAAATATTAATAAATTGTGTTGTAACTGTCTTTTCTATGCGTGTTTTTTTTTCTCCGTTGGGTACTTCTTTGTATAATGGCGCTGAACACACACTCACAAACGTTCAACAAAAATAGTGCTCATGCATAAAATAATTACATATCTTAAACTTGAGAAACGACTAAAACTGATCAGTTGTGTGTATAGTCTTAAAAAAAAAAAAAAAAAAAAAAAAACTTTAAATTGATGCAACTTCGCATGCGCGTGAACGCACATGCACATACCCACTCACACACACATACCCACTCACACACACATACCCACTCACACACACATACCCACTCACACACACATACCCACTCACACACACACACTACATGTGCATGAACTCTTGTAGCCTCAGAAGGTCCATTTCTCAAATTTTGGAGGTGTTGCTCAATGACTATGTACACGTTGCAGGAAATTGATTGACCATGATAATTCAAGGGTAGTGCCAGATTAGCTTGGCGCCTGAATTTAGTTAGTTATTTTGGGTATAACGCCGAGCAGGCAACCAAGGCCATCTCACGGAGGCTTGGCGCCTTCAGGCGCCAAGCTAATCAGGCCGGCACTACCCTTGAACTATCATGATCAATCTATCACCTGATGTACGGACTCGAGCGTCGTCGTAGATATATCTGGTTACATCTTGTATCATCTGATTCGTTCATCTGCACGTTTTAGTTGGGAAGCGCAGGAGCTGAGCGGAAATTATTTGTGCCGCATATCACTTACGACACATAGAATTAATTCCCTGACGAGGTGGAAGTGCGAAACAAAAAGTAGGAAATTTTAAGTGAAGCCACCGTTGGCTGTCGGCTGAGGTTTTTGTCGCGATGATTTCTGCAGGAACCATCGCGATTAAAACCGCCAGCAGTTTTAACACGTTCGCCACATAGAATTCACTGCCGAGGTGGAAGTGCGAAGCAATAGGAAATTGTAAGTCCGCAGAACGGTGTGCTGTAGCAGAGCTGTCAAGCGGTTCGTAGGGCTGATGGACTATTTTTAGCTCCTTCTCGCACTGATAGTATTGTATTTCTAGAACGGAGTGGAGTCATCGTCAGGTTACTTGATATAAGGATGATGTGTGCTGAACTGGATTGCCCTGTGTCTAAATGAACCATAACTAGACCTGTGTGTAGCGTTTCGTAACCATTTGTTACAGAAGCGTATCTTTGAACAGGTATGGCAGCAGTGGGCCTTTAATAACATTAATAATATAGCACTGAATGAATAAAGTCCTTGCGGTTCGGCCTCCCCCATGACTGACCCACTAACCCACCTGAGAATACTCCAAGCTCATCAGGCGTCAAGCTTCAGGCGCTGAGCTAATATGGCACTACCCTTGAATTATCATGGCTGATCCATCTCCTTTTGTACTGCGTCAGGGTCAACTGGCTTCAGGCACCAACTACTTTAACAAACTGAGCCATACTGTGAAATTCGTAAGTTTGGAAACGGTCATGCGAAGACGAATACAATATACATATAGTTCTGAAAACTGATCAACCAAAATTGATCAAGGGTGGTGCCAGAATAGCTTGGCATCTAGAGGCGCCAAGCTATTCTGGCACCACACTTGAAGTATCATCACTGCTCCATGCCTAGTAGCCAGTTGTCAGAATACAATGAGATTTGTCAGCGAAACTGAAAGTTGCATCGCAGGATGCATCCACTTAAGCCTTGCCACCAGTTCCTGAGCTGCCAAAACTGTTGTAATAGATAAAAGGGGCTGCATGTAGGGTGCTGCCAAACACCACACTACCAGACCTCATTCCAGGCGGCTTCCTGGACTGTAGGCACTGTGACACAGACTGTGTCTGGCTGCCATGCAGTTTAATCTCTGCAGAGAATCCAGGTTTGTTTTGACACGTTTCTTTATTGACATTTCCAATCTGCTGTTCGCGTAAGTTTCTCTTGGTCAGTGTGAGTTGCAGGTCAGTTTCATCCAAACAGTCACTATCTGATGGCAAAGACAAGTCCTTACTGGGATACGGTGTCAGCTGCAGTGCCGCGAGCAGAACAAAGGGCGAGCAGAACAAAGGGCTCATTTGTCGACCTAACAAAAGCGTTCGACACTGTGAGCAGGCAAGGCATGTGGCAGATCCTGGAGCGACTTGGCTGTCCCCCAAAGTTCCTCAACATGATTGTCCAGCTACACGAGGACCAGCAAGGCCAGGTCAGACTCAACAATGACCTCTCAGAACCATTCCCTATTCTCAACGGCGTAAGCAGGGCTGCGTGCTGGCACCGACCCTCTTCACCATCTTTTTTAGCATGATGTTGAAGCAGGCCACAGTGGACCTCGATGATGACGATGCAGTGTACATCAGGTATCGTCTCGATGGCAGCCTGTTCAACCTCAGACGACTGCAGGCCCACACGAAAACCCTAGACCAACTGATTCGTGAGCTGCTTTTTGCTGATGATGCTGCCCTCGTTGCACACACAGAGAGAGCCCTGCAGCGCATCACGTCTTGCTTCGCAGATGCTGCCCAGCTCTTTGGACTCGAGGTCAGTCTGAAAAAGACAGAGGTCCTCCATCAGCCGGCACCCAAGACAGTGTATCGCCCTCCTCACATCACCATTGGCGAGTCTGAACTAAAGTCAGTGCACCAGTTTACTTACCTTGGCTGCATTATCACGTCGGACGCCAAGCTGGACAAGGAGCTTGACAGCAGGCTGGCAAAAGCGAACAGCGCTTTCGGGCGACTTTTCAAGCGGGTGTGGCACAATCAACAGCTGAAAACAGGCACCAAGATCAGCGTGTACAGAGCTGTGGTCCTCACCACCCTGCTGTATGGTTCCGAGTCCTGGGCCCTCTACCGCAGCCAACTACGACTCCTCGAACGCTTCCACCAGCGCTGCCTGCGTACCATCCTGGGCATTCACTGGAGTGACTATGTCACCAACGTCGAGGTCCTTGAACAGGCTGAAACTGTGAGCATCGAGGCTTTGCTGCTGCGGACACAGCTCCGCTGGGCGGGGCATGTCTCCAGGATGGAGGATCATCGCCTACCAAAGATCACCCTGTTCGGCGAGCTTGCTACTGGACACCGTGACAGAGGGGCACCAAAGAAGAGATACAAAGACTGTCTCAAGAAGTCACTTAGTGCCTGCCAAATCGACCACCACCAGTGGTCTTCGCTTGCTGCGGACCGTGACACCTGGCGCTCCACCATTTACAAGGCAGCTGTCTCCTTTGAGGACTCTCACAGAGCTAGCCTTAAGGACAAGCGGCTCAGGAGAAAAAACAGAGATGCCGCAGCTCAGAACCCTGGCCATACCTTCCCCTGCAGCCACTGCGGTCGAACCTGCCTGTCTCGGATTGGCCTCCGCAGCCACGAACAAGCCTGCAGACGTCGTGGTCAACTCCTATAAAATCTTCGTTTGCGAAGTCAAGCCAAGAAAAAATAGATAAAAGGGGAAAACAAAGATCCTGGTACAATTGTCATGAAAGACAACGTGCGCAGCATCAAAAAAGGAAATACAACTACCGGTCACATAACCGCACAACATTCAATTCTTAGCCCTTTGCATGTTGGTAGAGGTTGTAGTCTCGATGCTGCTGGAATCATTGCGACTAAAACCGCTACCAACACGCAAAGGGTTAAGCCACATCAAACCCATCATTTTAAAATTAAAAAAAACATGTTGCATTATTCCATATTTATGTGCGAGACTTCACAAGTCCAATATTAAAATTATGGCAAAAATACACACACAATTTGCTCAGATGATTTTATTTGGACATTTGCAAACAAATACAGGTTCACAGCACAAAAGCATTCCTCGCCCTCTTTCACAGACACGCATATACACAATCATGTATGCATGAAAAAACACACACACACACACACACACACACACACACACACACACACACACACTGACACACACACACACACACACACACACACACACACACATCTGAGAGAGGGAGCATGCATGTATCCAAACAAAAGTTGGGTTCAATGTGACATCACGGCCATCAGATCCAGAACTACCTATTCTGTTAAAATATAGTACACTGTTACAAGAGCAACTACAGAGATGAGACGGACGCTGGGAGAAAAGGGGGTGGGGTTGATGGCGGTAGGTGGGGGGGGGGGGTATGGTGGTGATGGGGGGGGGGAACTGAAATGGGAGGGGGAAGGGGGATTTGGGCTGTGGAAAAAGTGTATACAAATGTTCAAGGGTCAAGGAGCTCTTAGTTCACAATGTACAAATGTATAAGGATGGCGCCATCCACTTTGCGCTCGACTCGAGATAAAATGCCACATGTGGCATACAAGGAAGTTTAGCCTCGCTCTACCAGACGGTCATGATCCCTCCGACTCATTAGAATCTGTGCCTCCCACTGGCCCGCATGGTCCAATGGCTGTGGTCAAAACACACAATTTCAATTTTACTGTTAGAGTTGCTATGGGTTCCACTTTTAACCCTCTGGATTGATTAGTTCGGGTTTAACGTCCACGGCACCAAAGTGATAATGGACGGCCCTGACGGGCGGGTTATGGGGGACAGGGAAATCTATTGCCTATGGAATACGACCTGAACACTGATCAACTCAGGCGCACTCCAACTGTGCCACTTTGATTTACCAGGACCTTTCAACGGACATGCTTTCCCCCCTAGATTGCGAGTCCAGCTACTGGGGCCGGGAGGGGATTCAGAACCCACGACCCGGCCATTCCCTTTGCTCTCCTGCTCCGACGCTTAACCGCCTGAGTTATTTCTTAACCCTCTGGCTGTCGGTAGCGCTTTTTGTCGCCATGATTCATACAGGAATCATCTGAACAAAAGCACTACAGACAGCCAAAAGGTAAAAATGCTAAAATTTGTGAGCCTATTGAATGGAGATATTTTGCAGTCCTTCCATCTGAAAACTTCACTCATGCAGATGTAGCAGCACCTGTCTTGAGTGACCACCCTTGTGACATATCACCTGTCATGAAAGACCATCATTTAGGTGGCTACAGCCACCCGAAATGATGGGCTTTAACCCTTTAAACCCCAGGACCCTGCAGCAGGAGATGGATTGATAATAATTCAAGGGTAGTGCCAGATGAGCTTGGCGCCTTCAGGCACTATCCTTGAATTATCATGATCAATCCTTTTCCTACAACTGGTACATAGTCGTTAGGCAACAAATCCAAAATTTGAGAAATGGGACCATGGTGCGAGGATAACCTGGCACTACCCTTGAATTATCAAGGTCGGTCTATCGTCTACTGCAACTGGTACCTTGTCATTTTGGATGCGGCCGTGATGATAAAGGGGTTGATAAACTGGCACCACTCTTGAACTATCCGATGGGTTATCTGCCTCCTGAATTGTAATGCTGCCTTCAGAGGACAACTACAACATTTAGGAATTCAGACCTTGGGGCACAATAGGTTAAAGTATTTTGGGGCATACTGGGAACTCTTGTAAATTCCGCCAGATTCTCTCCTGATTCACAGTGAATGTTTGTCAGTTTCTGTTACTCATTCATCCTTGACGGACTAGTAACGCCGTCACAGGCTATATAATTATCATAACAAAAATCTAAACGTCCTGGTTCTCGACCGACTAATTATAATCAGATGAACTTGGCTAGGTGGCGAATAAGGTAATAGGTCCGTTGAGTACAGATAATATCCTGCTTCCCCTCCCCCCACCACCACCACCACCACCCCCCTCTCTCCCCCCCCCCCCAAAAAAAAAAAAAGAAAAAAAAAAGAAAAAAGTGATTGAGAAGCATCCGCGTAATCATCAAGATATTTTTTATTTACCATATTGGCAATACTAATTAGGTCTGCATCCTGTATCTCTCTATTTGTTTGTTTACTTTGAAAAAAGGTAAATATTAATAAATTGTGTTGTAACTGTCTTTTCTATGCGTGTTTTTTTTTTCTCCGTTGGGTACTTCTTTGTATAATGGCGCTGAACACACACTCACAAACGTTCAACAAAAATAGTGCTCATGCATAAAATAATTACATATCTTAAACTTGAGAAACGACTAAAACTGATCAGTTGTGTGTATAGTCTTAAAAAAAAAAAAAAAAAAAAAAAAAAACTTTAAATTGATGCAACTTCGCATGCGCGTGAACGCACATGCACATACCCACTCACACACACATACCCACTCACACACACATACCCACTCACACACACATACCCACTCACACACACATACCCACTCACACACACACACACTACATGTGCATGAACTCTTGTAGCCTCAGAAGGTCCATTTCTCAAATTTTGGAGGTGTTGCTCAATGACTATGTACACGTTGCAGGAAATTGATTGACCATGATAATTCAAGGGTAGTGCCAGATTAGCTTGGCGCCTGAATTTAGTTAGTTATTTTGGGTATAACGCCGAGCAGGCAACCAAGGCCATCTCACGGAGGCTTGGCGCCTTCAGGCGCCAAGCTAATCAGGCCGGCACTACCCTTGAACTATCATGATCAATCTATCACCTGATGTACGGACTCGAGCGTCGTCGTAGATATATCTGGTTACATCTTGTATCATCTGATTCGTTCATCTGCACGTTTTAGTTGGGAAGCGCAGGAGCTGAGCGGAAATTATTTGTGCCGCATATCACTTACGACACATAGAATTAATTCCCTGACGAGGTGGAAGTGCGAAACAAAAAGTAGGAAATTTTAAGTGAAGCCACCGTTGGCTGTCGGCTGAGGTTTTTGTCGCGATGATTTCTGCAGGAACCATCGCGATTAAAACCGCCAGCAGTTTTAGCACGTACTGACGCCACATAGAATTCACTGCCGAGGTGGAAGTGCGAAGCAATAGGAAATTGTAAGTCCGCAGAACGGTGTGCTGTAGCATAGCTGTCAAGCGGTTCGTAGGGCTGATGGACTATTTTTAGCTCCTTCTCGCACTGATAGTATTGTATTTCTAGAACGGAGTGGAGTCATCGTCAGGTTACTTGATATAAAGATGATGTGTGCTGAACTGGATTGCCCTGTGTCTAAATGAACCATAACTAGACCTGTGTGTAGCGTTTCGTAACCATTTGTTACAGAAGCGTATCTTTGAACAGGTATTTCAGCAGTGGGCCTTTAATAACATTAATAATATAGCACTGAATGAATAAAGTCCTTGCGGTTCGGCCTCCCCCATGACTGACCCACTAACCCACCTGAGAATACACCAAGTTAATCAGGCTTCAAGCTTCAGGCGCTTAGCTAATATGGCACTACCCTTGAATTATCGTGGCTGATCCTGTTGTACTGCGTCAGGGTCAACTGGCTTCAGGCACCAACTACTTTAACAAACTGAGCCCTACTGTGAAATTCATAAGTTTGGAAACGGCCATGAGAAGAGAAATACAATATACATGTAGTTCTGAAGACTGATCAACCAATATTGTTCAAGGATGGTGCCAGAATAGCTTGGCATCTTAAGGCGCCAAGCTATTCTGGCACCACCCTTGAAGTATCATCACTGCTCCATGCCTCAGTTGTCAGAATAGAATGAAATTTGTCAACGATACTGAAATTTGCATTGCAGGATGCATCCACTTAAGCCTTGCATCAGTTCCTGAGCTGCAAAACTGTTGTAATAGATAAAAGGAAAAAATGATCCTGGTACAATTGTCATGAAAGGCAACGTGTGCAGCATCAAAAAAGGAAATACAACTACCGGTCACATAACGGCACAACATTCAATTCTTAACCCTGTGCATGTTGGTAGAGGTTGTAGTCTCGATGCTGCAGGAATCCTTGCGACTAAAACCGCTACCGACACGCAAAGGGTTAAGCCACATCAAACCCATCATTTTAAAATAAAAAAAAAACATGTTGCATTATTCCATATTTATGTGCGAGACTTCACAAGTCCAATATTAAAATTATGGCAAAAATACACCCACATTTTGTTCAGATGATTGTATTTGGACATTTACAAACAAAACATATGCATGACCTGCAAATACAGGTAGTTCAGTCACAGCACAAAAGCATTTCTCGCCCGGCTTTCACAGACACGCACAGACACAATCATGTATGCATGAAAACACACACT
>BTPG01000003.1:244027825-244050325 GCA_036245525.1 Semisulcospira habei
AGACAGCAGGATGTCCAAAACTATCGGGATCTATGGAAGTGGACAAGCACGCCCCTTCCTGGCACATGACCAAGGCCCATGGCAAAATTAGTCAGCTGCAGCAGGATAGCCGAACCTCTGCCGGAGAGGGTGCGTCTGGTAGGAGGGTGCATAGACGGCAGCGGAATTCCCCCAATTACAAACTGGTAAGTGATTC
Organism: Semisulcospira habei; assembly: GCA_036245525.1. NCBI lineage: Eukaryota > Metazoa > Mollusca > Gastropoda > Semisulcospiridae > Semisulcospira > Semisulcospira habei. The sequence continues at coordinate 244,028,022 of BTPG01000003.1, forward strand.
TATTATCATCTTCATTTTATTGGCTCGCGTGCGAAGCAAAAGTGAGTTTATGTTCTGGGCCACTGGTCGTCTGTCCTTCGTCAATGGTAAACTTTAACGGTGGCATTTTCTCAGAGACTATTCAAGCCACATTCTTCAAGCTTGGTCCAATGATACTTTGTGGCAAGACCTTTGTAAAACATACCAATTTGAGTGACCTCTCTCAAAGGGTCATGCGGGGTTGACAGATGTGTGAAAACTGCTTACATTTTCAGAAAACATGGATTTTGCTACTGCAGAAGCCAGCCCTCATCACCGAGGTCACACATATGTAAATCGGTCATACACGGAATTAATCTTTTTATTCTTGTGCAAGGCCCTTTAAACCAAATTTGGGCTGTTTCTGTCCTAATGCAGCCTTTTTTTCCAGTTGGCAAATGGTGCCTGGGAGTGCAAGCACATCGCAATACATGGACAGCGATGACGAGGAGTTTGTTCCTGGCTTGAGCTCACCGGATTCAGATGGTGTGTCGCTATCAATCTCTGGGATCTCTGACACAGACAGTATTGTATTGAATATGTTAGATTTCAAAGTGGCAGGTTCAGCGTGGGCAGTTGTCAGTGAAGCAAGTACCAGCTAGGTGCAGTGTGCGTTAGGGGGTGAATTAGGAGTTGGCAATGAGAATGTATATAGGCAGAAGGAACATGACATTGGGGGTGGGGAAAGAGCGCTTACGGAAGAAACAGGTGTGCACGTGTCGCAGAGAGAGAAAGGAAAGTACAAATGGGACAAGAAACATGCATGCAAATTGTGTAGCAAGCTTGTCTTGAAATGAGCACGCACTTAAAAGATGTCCGTGCAGATGAGGCAGACGTTGCTAAAATTTTGTTGATGAAAAAAGGGAAAATGCAAAGACGTCAAGCATGGATCAGACTATAAGATGAGGGTGATTACATGCATAACGTTACCGTTCTTGAAAAGAAATCAGGATGTTTGATACCTAAGTATCTTCCCAACAGTTGTAACGTTGAAGACCTCGCCTGTAGCCATTGCAAAGGGCTCTATTGAAGAAAGCTGATCTCTGTACACTCAAAACATTGCTGTCAGAAACCAGGAGAGTTTCAGTTCGCTAAACGAGGTGACGCGACACAACGTGGGAAGCTAATGCTTCCAATGCCTTTAGACGCTGACTCTTCCTTCTATCATAAGGTATTAGCCAGACAGAGAGATGATGAGATAAGCCATCTCATCACAACTGACCCCTTGCTTCTTGAGTATGGAAAGAGATTATTTGACCGCAGGGACATTGAAGAACACACGGCTGGACAAATCAGCTCCTGGATGCGGGAGTTAGGGAGACTTTTAAAGATTCTCAGAGTGAGATCAGAAATGAAAATCGCAAGTTTAAATGCTGTGGTCAATTTAGCTAGCTTTGATCATGTTGGACTGGCTGTAAAAGAGCTAGCAGAATTTGATGAGGACACACATCAGTTCAAAAACGTCAATCTCGCAATGTGCATAGGCCATGCCTTGAAAAAAATGTTCACAGATCAAACAGTCACAGGCATCCAAACAGCCTTGGCATGGTTCAGATGACATGTGGCGACAGGAGCTCTCTGAGGTATAGCGGTTTGACTCTGTTTTCTCTGTCAGCTACAGCAGCCGAGTCCGTCAGGAAAATGACCATGAACAAACCCAAGCTGATCCCATCATGTGAAGATGTGAGCTTCACGATGGTTTCAAAAGATTATCCGACAGTGTTAAAGCAACTCTTTGTGCTGTATCATTTTTCAACCGAAAACCAGGGGGAAAAGTTCAGAGAATGAAGGTATCAGACTTCCAGAATACTATGATTGGATCGATCACCAATCAAGATATCTTGAAAGGTCTCACAGAGGTTGAGAAGAAAATGGTGAATCATTTTCAGTGTGTGGGTATCAGAGGCAAGTTTAATAAGAGTGTTCCCATTTTGCTGACGAAGAAGATGACAACTGTGGACAGAATCCTTCAAATGAGGCAATCAGTGCCAATTCTCGCTGGTTCCCAGTACATCTTTGCCACACCTTCTGGTCAGAGGCCTTACAGAGGCCATGATGTTTTGAAGGCACACGCACTGCAAGCGAACGAGGCAAACCCAGCCATGATCACATTTACTCAGTTACGAAAGCAGGTTGCAACTTGGGCTCAGTCAATGGCCATCTCAGAGTTAGACTAGGATCAGCTGCAGACTTCCTTGGTCATGATATTCGGATACATCGCCATATCTACCGCCAACCGCAAGACGTCCTTCAAAAGGCAAAAGTGGCAAAGATTCTTCTGTCAGTTAACAATTGGAAGACAGATTTTGAGAGTTGCATTAGAGCTGAGCTGGGCGATGATGAAGAGATTGACTTTGACAATGAAGACACATCAGAAACTTGCAGAGAAGTCTCAGGGAAAACAGCACCTGTGAATGAAGCAAGTAGCAATTCAACAACACAGGAATCAATGAGCATGACAGAGAAAAGATGTCCAGAGCCTGACAATCTAGATAGTTTTGATGATGACAGTACTGCGTCAGCTCCTGTTTGAAAGAACGCTAGATTTTCAAGGAAACCATGGGGAAAAGCTGAAGAGAAAGCTGTTCAAACTCGTTTCAAGACACACCTCATCGTGAACGAACTTCCTGGAAAGGCCGGGATACAGCAGGCAGTTGCAGAAGAGCCCACACTTAGACATAGGCGCTGGACAAACATTAAGGATTACATCCGCAAAAGGCTGAAAAAGTTACAAAAGTTACAAAGTAAATGAATTGAGATTCTCCAACACTCACGGCATTTTAGTTTTCATACAGATTTATTACAAGAGTGTTATTATTGGGTTGGTTTCAGCATGTATAGGGTGTTTTTATCTGAAAACGAAACAGCTGGCTGAGGGCGAAAGACAATAATAAGATAAGAAAACCATTGACAACATAAAGATTTATTACAAGAGTGTTATTATGGGGTTGGTCCGCCTGGATCATTTTGTATGCTGTATAACATTTAAAACTTTGCAAACGGAACAGTGGTTGGGGACGAAAGACAATAATAAGATAAGAAAACCATTGTCAACATAAAGATTTATTACAAGAGTTTTACTATGGGGTTGGTCCGCCTGGATCATTTTGTATACTGTATAACATTTAAAACTTTGCAAACGGAACAGTGGTTGAGGACGAAAGACAATAATAAGGGGTAAGAAAACCATTGTCAACATAAAAATTTATTACAAGAGTGCTACTATTGGGCTGGTCCGCCTGGATCATTTTGCATACTGTATAACATTTAAAACTTTGCAAATGGAACAGCAGTTGGGGACGAAAGACAATAAAAAGATAATAAGACCATTGTCAACATAAAGATTTATTACAAATAGCATCATTATTCAGTTGATTTCAGCGTGTATAGCTCTGTTTTTATCTGATGTACACCTTGGTCATTTTGTATACTGTGAAACATTAACCTTACTTTGCAACTAAACAGTGGCCCTAACCCGGGTCTGCCCTGGAGGTCCGTCGTGAGATGGCCTTAGTCGCCTGCTTGGCGTTAAACCAAAATAACTAACTGCCCTGGGAGACTTGGGTGGGGTTAACTACTTTTTAGTTCCTAGGGTCACTCTGGTCAGCCACACAGGGTGGGTTTTCCTCTCAATTCTGGGGCATATGTTTCTGACTACCCTTGGTCCATTAACTTGTATTTTTTTTTAAGCTCTCCCTACTGTCTGCGCTACCTGTATCTCTTGAAAACAAGTACTCAACGGAGAAAGAAACACGCTTAGAAAAGATGGTTACAACACAATTTATTATATTTTGTGTAAATCCGCTTTGTCAAAACAGACAAGCAAACAGAGAGATCAGTCACTACTTATTTTCATTTGCAGAACGAATGTGGCACATTCCTTCTGCGAATGAAGATAAGTAGCAACTGATCTCTCTGTTTGTTTGTCTGTTTTGACAAAGCACATTTACCCGAAATATTAATAAATTGTGTTTTAACCATCTTTTCTAAGCGTGTTTCCTTCTCCGTTGGGTACTTCTTTGCATTTTACACGATTGGCAGTCACCTTTTTGGTCTGAATAATTTTTGGGGTATCTGTCTTGATTTTGGATGTGTATTGCTAAATGGACTTAGGTTTATTTAGCGTATTAGACCGGCTGGCGACATACATTCAATATTCTGTTCATTTTTTTCTTTTCACAAGCAGTGCTGGCACGTCCTGAAAAAGTCGGGACGTTCAGCAATGTACAACCAATTGGGACGAAAGACAATAATAATATGATAAGAAAACCATTGTCAACATAAAGATTTATTACAAGAGTGTTATTATTTCAGTGTGTATAACTTGTTTTTATCTTATGTACGCCTGGGTCATTTTGGAAATGTCTGTAACTTTTTTGTTACTATAAAGTACACTTTGCATACTGTGCATTGTTTCATGAGTCACAGGAAGCATAAACCTTAGCTACTCTACCTAGGTTAAACGCACCAGCGGCGCCATTGTTGCTATTTTCGCACCAGCCCGGTCGCTCGGACCGGGTCATGTGCACCATAACTGCGCGCGCTGGTTGGCTTCTGCTCTAGTAGTGTGGTAATGTTTCGTGGTGCTAGCATAAGGATGGATGCATTATTGCTGGATTGCATATATGGGAAAGGGTTTATTCTTTATTCATGGTATTTTGCAGCAATCAAACGACGGTCACGTGATTCTTTCTCCGAGGTTGCCCATTTACAGGTGCAGAAAGCACACGCTCTAAACCGATCGGGTGCACCAGACCAGTCCGAGCGACCGGTCTCGTGCCAAAATAGCAACATTGGCACCGCTGGTGCGTTTAACCTAGGCACTGGACGATGTATACCATCTCGGCTAAACTTTATTGTCGCACTTGCTAGAACTCAGTATATTTCTCTCTCCATTTTATGAATAGAGGCACATAAGTCTCAGAAACCCTTTACATGCCGAAGGCAAGAACTAATTTTCCTCATCACAAAGTTGCCAGAAAAAGTTTGACTGCTCTTGATTGTTTGATTTGAAGTGTTTACAAACACTTACTGTTTATTATGCATGCAACTTTGATGTGATTAATAAAGGCTGAAGTGTCAAGTGATTTCTTATGTTGTCAGTTACTTAATTAATGTCAGTGTTCTGTTTTGTCATTTTAACTCATTCTACCACAAGACCGGAATCCCCAAATGTTGAAGTCGTCCTCTGAAGACTGCATTGCAGTGCAGGACACAGATCGACCATGATAGTTCAAGGGTGATGCCAGAATAGCTTGGCGCCCATAGGCGCCAAGCTATTCTGGCATCGCCCTTGAACTATCATGGTCTGTCTTTATTTTGCTGTGGTGTGTCTGGGGTAGAATGAGTTAGTGTTAGTTTCTTCGTCTGGGTCTTTTTCTATCTTTTATATTTTTCCACACTTTTTGACCCGCATCATACTGAGGCTAAAAGCTTTAAATTTGTACACTGCCATATATGCCAGCTACATTACAGTACTTACAGATGAGGACATAGACCAATGGCTTTAGTTCAAGGGTGGTGCCACAATATCTTGGCGCCTAGAGGCGCCAAGCTATTCTGGCACTACCCTTGGACTATTTTAGTCACACTTGTTGCACACACTGGTGTATTCCGAATGATAAGGGTTAATATTAAAAATGCTCTGTTGCTGTTTGTCTCAAACTCCAGAGTATATAAAAATGTCCTTTAATTTCCAGAATACCATTATGTTGATTCTCACATTAATGCCATGGTATACTGTTTTGCTTCAGAAGGACAAAACGTAGCACTGTTTAAAAGATTTCCTCTGTAATAATCATAATCTAAAGTTTACGGGCCAGTGTTCATTCAATTTTGCACCATACAATGTTAAAAATGTTAATGCATACATACACATTAAGTTAAAAAAAAGTTTTTTTTTTGAAAAAGTAGTATTCCATGAACTTGACCTTATTACAGACGCCTAATGTTGTGAAGACATCCATTTTCACTGTAATGCCAGTTTTTGTGTGAGAGGCACCCACTTTATTGGTAGAAACCCATTTTGTTCCATCTAGTGGCTCTGTTTCTAGAAAATGTCTATTTTATTTTAAGTTATAGAGCTTAGTTATAAGGTGAGTTCTAAACATTCGCATCAATTTCAGAGCCCTAGAATAAATACAAATACGGAACCCACTTTCACATAAAATGGTAGGTAACCCACTCTGAGGCTTTTGTCTCCATGTGTGTGTGTGTGTGTGTGTGTGTGTGTTTGTGTGTGTGTGTGTGTGTGTGTGTGTGTATTTGTTTGTGTGTGTGTTTGTGTGTGTGTGTGTTTATTTGTGTGTGTGTGTTTGTGTGTGTGTGTGTGTGTGTGTGTGTGTGTGTGTGTGTGTGTTCGTGTTTGTATTTGTGTGTGTGTGCTTGTTTTGTTTTGCTTTGGAGGATGGGGGAAGGGAGGAGGGGGGGGGGGTCCCTTTAAATTGGAGATAAACAAGGCCATGTACAAATACAATGTCATTGTTTTTGCTGTTGTTGTTGCTGTTATAGTTGTCTTGTTTTCTTTTGCTTTTGTTTCTTTGTTCTTTAGGGGGGTAGAGAAGCAGTGTCCAGACACATATATTTTACCGTGTGGTGCAAAAGTCATGCATAAACCATCCCCCGGGCGTGACCTCCGGCTAACTGCCGTCTTGACGTGCAGTGCTAATGGGGCATTAGCGTGCTGAAGGCACATCCGTCCTTCGTGATAAAGTTCCTCTGCCTATCCTCGCAAGGACTAACGCTTTCAGACCTAAAGTCCACGTCTAGTATGGAACCGACCGCAAATTACCACGACAGACAATTATGTGGGAAGATGTCGGACCGAGACAGCTTACAGGTAATGCGCGTGGCGCTAAATTTCAGCCATATCCTCCCGAGGACTAGCGAATTAACACGTACACTAAGTAACGGAATCATTTAACCCTTTTAACCCCAAGGTCCCATTTCTAAACTTTTGTAGGTGTTGCCTAACGACTATGTACCAGATGCAGGAGATGGCTTGACCATGATAATTCAAGGGTAGTGCCAGATTAGCTTGGCGCCTGAAAGCGCCAAGCTAATCTGGCGCTACCCTTGAATTGTCATGGTCATGCCAGATCCGACTGTAGGGATCCGGGGGCAAAAGGGTTAACCGTTTCATGTCAGCGAACGCAGATTATGTTTCTGAAATGTTTGATAAATCAACGCCAAACCAACCCAAACCAACCCAGATCAACCCAAAAAGATCCAGACCAACCCAAACCAACCCAGACCAACCCCAAAAGAACCAAACCAACCCAGACCAAGCCAAACCAACCCAGACCAAGCCAAACCAACCCAGACCAACCCAAACCAACCCAAACCAACCCAGACCCTTCACGGTACATAGATACAAAGTGGTCCCAGCAAGAAGCGCGGGTCCCCATAAGACCCCGCAGTTTCGGGGCTCATGAAGATCTATGCCTCTTGCAGTTGGACGGTGTCCACCTTCCCTTGGCAGTCAATAGATTACTATTGAGTCTCCGGCAAAGAACCTCGACAGATTTTCCTACGATGGTCGATCTTGGACAGCTCAAAGGCAGCAATGCATGGTGAGTTTAGTGCCTAGAAATGTACCGTGCAAATGAGCTTTGTTTTATATATATACGCGCTGGAGATGGTTCAACCGTGACAGATCCAGCGCAGTGCTTGATGAACACAGCGTCTACTGAGAAATCTACCATAGAACCATGCTCGATTTTGCCCTGTAAGGTAGCTCCATCGAGACAGTTCAAGGGTCGTGCCTGATGGGCTTGTCGCCTTTCAGGCGCCAAACCCACCAGGCACTACCCATGAAGTATCACGGTAGATGAATCTCTGGCTGTTTGTTCTGGAAGCGAAGGAGGTGGGATACTTTCACGGCGTCCAATTGTGAGCCGCTAACTTTAGTAATGCACCACCTAGTGAATATAGCTACTCGACAGGTCAGTCGGGACGAAACGTATACTTGTGTTAACACACTAACAGTGATCCACGAAGAGAGAATTCGGGGAGCTAAGTGGCTCGGTGGTAATGCGTTAGCCTCTCGTCTGAAAGTTCACGAGTTTGAATCCATCTGGGGTAAAAAAGAAATCATTCCCTATTTGCGCTCCGTCTTTGAAATCCCTTCGTCGAGGACAAAAGATGTTGAACATTTTAAAGAGAAAATGCAACCACAAAAACACCCTCCTAGATTTTTTTTTCTTGTTTAATGGTTCTTGAGTATCTATGAACAATATTATAATCAAAAAATGAAAAGAAAAGGGGAGACTGCCAGTGCTCATATTTTAGGAAGTTTACGAAGTAAAGTAGGTAAGAGCACTGTCAGGGGAGAGCACACTTCTCTCCCCTGACAAAGCTCTTACCTACTTTACTTTGTAAACTTCCTAAAATATTATAATCAGTTACACTATAAGTGGTGATGATTTACCATACGAGACTTGCTTTTGACACAAAGAATCCGGGATCATCTGACTACGAGACTCTGCCGAGGAGTCAAAGCTGTTTAAAAAAAAAAAAAACTAGCCGAGGCTTGTAATTCATCACGACTTCGGTATCAATTTCAGCGCATTTAATCAAATTTCAAATACACAAAAAATTAAATTACGAAAATCCGCAGTAGCTCGTTTGCCCTTAGCACCTCGTGAATTTTCTGTGCTTTTATACAGTGTGTGAGCAAATGCGCGCGATTCACGTGAACGTGCTTGTTGGTTCAGTTCTGCTGTATTTCTTTATTTATCACCAACCATGTTTGTTTGTTTTTTCTTAACATAAATACATAGGCAATTCAACGATATAGAGCACTAATATACATACCTACACTACATTATCAACAACAGTATTCTTTCCTCATCTGGTCCCCACTGTGCGGAACACCGAGACAACACCCGTGTTTAGTGGCCATAGTCACACAACCCCGTGATGCATTAATTCCCGATTTCTGCCAGGTCGGTTTTAATGCTGGCGAACACGACACAGGCTTTCTAAGGATTAACGGAAACATATTGAAGCGACTGTAGTGGGGTATTTAAGTTATTTTGTGGTCGGCCGCTTCTTTCGTAAAAATGTGTGCTGGTCTGGGAGTTTGGGCCGTAAGGCTTACAGTCGTAAGGTCCAAAATCACGGACCAGCATTCAGATAAGTATTGTTTTGTGTGTCTGCTGTGAGCAGAGTTGTTGCTCTTAAAACAACTCGCGGGCAAACTTTTAACGACACCGATGTCTCAATGCACGTGATGTGACAAAGCTGTGCTGTCTCCGCCGCACTTTTGACAATGTTTCTTTGCAATGCCGCATAACGATCAGCCACTGAAGAGGAGTAAAATGAGACCGACCCAGCTGAGGCCCCGCACCACTTCAAAGAGACGAGAACATGTCAAATACTTTTCACAAGTCCTTGTAAATTAAATAGTGCCTGACTTCCCTGTACACAAGTCCTTGTAAATTAAATAATGCCTGACTTCCCTGTACACAAGTCCTTGTAAATTAAATAGTGCCTGACTTCCCTGTACACAAGTCCTTGTAAATTAAATAGTGCCTGACTTCCCTGTACACAAAGAAACAGCTCGTGTTCACCTGTGCTCAGTTCCACTGAGCACAGGTGATGTATTCCAAACAGTGAGGCAGCAGGTCAAACCAGGACCCCTGCAAATTTTGTTTTATTTATTTATTTTTTTTTTTATTATTATTTTTTAATGGGGAAAAACCAGCTAGTCTCCCATAGACAGGAGTTTCGGGGAGACGGGAAATTGGATCTATTCAGCGATGAAGGTACCTACCCCTCTACTACTCAGCTACTGCCCAATTTTCACAGATAACAGAAAGACAAACAAACTTTTATGGAGAACCCTTAAACTTGTTTTAACTTTCTTGTAATCATAATTTATGTATATTATATATAGACTTAAAATACGAATTCTTAAACCTTTTGTTTTTATGCATATGTGGTCCTGAATCTTAACCCTGGTTTTAAATATGAAAATAAATGATACTTTCTTCCCTATACAAGGAGCGTGTTAGTTATTAAATGTGAACAGATAGTGTGGCATGTTTTAAAAAGTAATGAAAATTTCCTTTTTATTGTTGTCCTTGTCAACTAAAGTAAATAGGTTAGTCTCTGATCACTTCGGTCCTATAGGGACAAAAAAAAAAAGGGAGAAGACAGACAGGTGATGTATTCTGCATAAAGGAAGGTCAGGCATAATGTAACCACTACGTACACATCTTGCGGGGAAGATAAACAGGCGCTCAGATGGCAGAGTATGGTATACTGCCATAATTTGGCAGAAGACAAAGCCCAGTTCTTCCAAAAAGAGATATTCTAAACTCATTCAGCTCCGACACACCACAGCAAGATATGGAAGATGGATCGAGCATGATAGTTTAAAAGTGGTGCCAGAATAACTTGGCGCCTATGGGCGCCAAGCTATTCTGGCCCCACCCTTAAACTATTATGCTTGATCTGTCTCTCTCTTTTCTTGGCTTGACTTCGTCAACGAAGATTCTATAGGGCTTGCCCACGTCGTCTGCAGACATGTTGATTTGTAATACAGTCCGTCAGAGGGCAACTTCAAATTTTAGGGATTTGGGTAGTTGGGGGGGTGGGGGGGGGGTAGAATGTGTTAATATTACAATGAAAGTCTCGTTTTGTCATCAACGTAAACTTGCTGTCGGTTGCCAATTGTAGTACAGTCCAGTATGAAATCAGTTATCTCAACTTGCAGTTTGGGGGGGGGGGGGGGGTTGATTAAACTGATTAAATCGGGAATTAACGTCCACGGCATCGGAGTGATAACGGACGGCACCAACGGGCATACTACGGTGCCTGGCCTAGGGGTGGGGGAGAGGTGGCCATTTGTTTGTCCCACACCACCCCACAGATTATGAACTACTAAGGTCGTGCTTGCACTACAAAATAGGGAAAGGGGGGGGGGGGGCGGAGGTGATATCAAGCGGTGAGGAGGTGGGGGAGATTTCTTCTATGATGGGGCAGAGATAGTGGGAGGGAGGGAGGAGGGAGGGCAGCTCTTCTTGCTTCCATGTCCTCGATGAGCTGCAAATTGTAAAAGATTAACGGCAAGGAAGGCAGGTTGCTGTGTTTTTGTCCTGAAAGCGGCCAGCGCCGCACGCAAGAAGATGGATGAAAACATGTTGCTGTTGTCATCTGGCCGCGCCCCTTGCATTCGTCTTGATTTTATGGTGGCTAACTGATTTGCTAGCACCAGGCGACCCACAGCTGCAGATGGATCGACTATGATAGTTGAAGGTTAGCACCAAATTAGCACCCAAAAATTCAGTTTGGCCACTAAGGAATTGTTACACCATATGTTCAAGGGTAGTGCCAGATTAGCTTGGCGCCTAGGCGCCAAGCTAATCTGGCACTACCCTTGAACTATTATGACACATCCATCTACAACAACTGAAGCGTATTAGTTAGCGGACGCCTTCAGTTTTGGGAAATATGATCGCAAGCTTGAAATAGTTAACAGCCAATGTGGAATACATGTTCTTACACAGAAAAAAAGCTGTGAACATCAACTGCAGTTCATGCCGCGCAACAACAAAACGATGTTTACTAACATCAAAATGCATGTGGTTGTTATAAATTCCTATGAGCTTATTCTAGATTAGTAATAATTATGATATTACATTTATTGAGGCCTGATTTTAAGATGACCTTCGTGAAAGCATTAAACGAGACTGTTAAATTGTGCTGTGATTGTCTTTTTTAAAGCGTGTTTCATTCTTGTTGGGATTAGGCACTTTCTTGCTCTACTCACAAACCAGATAGGTGAGGCTAGCGCTGGCAGAATTGTACAACAAACCAAGGGGAATTACTCAGCGCTGGACAGACGAACAGTTAGATCCCCTGCACCCGCCTATCAGGCACCCAATCGCCAGCCCACAGAGAAATACGCAGGTATAGAATAAGACGATCATTTGCATCTTAAAATAATTACCGATGGCATTACATTTAAGATGCAAATGATCGTCTTATTCTATACCTGCGTATTTCTCTGTGAGCTGGCGATTGGGTGCCTGATAGGCGGGTGCAGGGGATCTAACTGTTCGTCTGTCCAGCGCTGAGTAATTCCCCTTGGTTTGTTGTACAATTCTGCCAGCGCTAGCTTCACCTATCTGGTTTGTGAGTATCTTAGTATAACTCGAGGCAAATTTGTATCGTTACATTGTTGTGTAATGTTCTGTGCATCTACTGTGGGAATTCAGGGTATTTACCCGACCACATATAGTAATGCACCTTCGTGTTTGTGTATGTATGTTTGCCCCTGCCTACTTCCTAAGTTCCGGAGAAAGACATGGGTTATATAAGAGATCTGATGCATCTTTAAGATGCAAATGATCGTCTTATTCTATACCTGCGTATTTCTCTGTGGGCTGTCGATTGGGTGCCTGACAGGCGGGGGCAGGGGATCTAACTGTTCGTCTGTCCAGCGCTGAGTAATTCCCCTTGGTTTGTTGTACTTTCTTGCTCTGGTTTAGGACTTGGAAATGTTTGTCATTTAGCTCATTCAGCCCTGACGCACTACCTAGCAGAAGGTGGATCGACCATGATAATTCAAGGGTAGTGCCAGATTAGTTTGACGCCTGTCGGCGACAAGCTAATCTGGCACTACCCTTGAATTATCATGGTCGATCCATCTCCTGCAACTGTTGCATTGTCGTTAGATGACGCCTTCAAAATTTGGGAAATACGTCCTGAATGCGTTAATACCAATCACGTTTGTGAAGACATAATACCAGGATATGTTTTGTACAATGCGCACGCAGGAGAGCTTATCTGAACGTCAGAAAATAAACAAATAAATAAATAAATAAATAAATAAAGAACAATTACGAGTGAACTTTAAAAAAAAAAAAAAATAAAACACGTGCAAGAGTACAAATTTGCTTCAAGGATACGGGATATATGTCCTGTTCTGGATTGCGCTCTGAATATAGAATGTGTTCCCTTTTCCATCCAGAGTCAAACAGTCCACGTGTTAAAAAGATGTCATCGACTGGCATTGCTTTCTAGTCGCTGGAGATGAATCGACCATGATAATTCAAGGGTAGTGCCAGATTAGCTTGGCGCCTTTAGGCGCCAAGCTAATCTGGCACTACACTTGAATTATCATGGTCGATCCGTTTAAGGATATTTGTGTGCTGGAAAGAGAAACCTCAAAAATAAAGCCCCCCACGTACAAACGCTGTAGATTTATTGACAAGCAACCTCGCTACAAAAACCTCGGGCACCCAGATAAATCTTTTACACAATTAAGTTGGGAAGGCTCTCTTTTCTGTTTCTTTCTTTCCTTTCCTTGATCTTAATTTTTTTTTTTTTCTATATTTTCTTTCGCATGTTTTTTATTTATTTATTTATTTATTTATTTATTTATTATCTTTTAGTCGTGTTGCATTTCTTGCTATATTTTATCTTTCTTTCTTCTGTTATCTTTTTCTAGCTTAATTACTTCCCTTGTGTCCGTCTTATTTTCAACTTTTTATGTTAAAGTACCATTGCGCGTAAATCTGAAGACACATTTCAGGACCATTGTGCACTATACCATGTGGACACACCTATTGAACTTTAACGGCAGTTTGGACACGCAGCAAACACACACGCGTAATCGCCCTTGTTTATTCTGCGCAGTCGTAAGCGTGTCCATCTGTTTTTTTATCTGTTTCTCGTACTGATACCTTTGTATTTATGGAACGGAGTGGAGTCATTGTCAGATTACTTGAGACTAAGATGGCTTGTGCTGAACTGGATTCTCCAGTGTCTAAGTGAACCATAACTGGACGTGTGTGTAGCGTTTCGTAACCATCTGTTACAAAAGTGTATATTTTAACACTTACGGCGGTAGTGGGCCTTTAACGTTCTGTTAGGTTCTCTTCTTTTATTCCTTGAGGGGAGCGCGAGTCGGTTGAGGGTAGGGCTGTTGTCTCACTCAGTTTCCCCAGCCCTTTTGTGAAGTTTAACCCTTTCAGCCCCAAGGTCCCGTTTCTCAAATTTCGGAGGTGTTGCCTAACGACTATGTACCAGTTGAAGGAGATGGATTGCTCGTGATAATTCAAGGGTAGTGCCAGATGAGCTTGGCGCCTTCAGGCGCCAAACTCATCTGGCACTACCCTTGAATTATCATGTTCAGGCGCCAAGTTCATCTGGCACTACCCTTGAATGATCATGATCAGGCGCCAAGCTCATCTGGCACCAACCTTGAATGATCATGATCAGGCGCCAAGCTCATCTGGCACTACCCTTGAATGATCATGATCAGGCGCCAAGCTCATCTCGCACTACCCTTGAATGATCATGATCAGGCGCCAAGCTCATCTGACAGTACCCTTGAATGATCATGATCAGGCGCCAAGCTCATCTGGCACTACCCTTGAATGATCACGATCAGGCGCCAAGCTCATCTGGCACTACCCTTGAATGATCATGATCAGGCGCCAAGCTCATCTGGCACCACCCTTGAATGATCACGATCAGGCGCCAAGCTCATCTGGCACCACCCTTGAATGATCATGATCAGGCGCCAAGCTCATCTGGCACCACCCTTGAATGATCATGATCAGGGGCCAAGCTCATCTGGCTCTACCCTTGAATGATCATGATCAGGCGCCAAGCGCATCTGGCACTACCCTTGAATGATCACGATCAGGCGCCAAGCTCATCTGGCACTACCCTTGAATGATCACGATCAGACGCCAAGCTCATCTGGCACTACCCTTGAATGATCACGATCAGGCGCCAAGCTCATCTGGCACTACCATTGAATGATCACGATCAGACACCAAGCTCATCTGGCACTACCCTTGAATGATCATGATCAGGCGCCAAGCTCATCTGGCACTACCCTTGACTTATCATGATCAATCCATCTCCTGCTGCAGTGGTCCCGGAGCTAAAAGGGGTAAGCTCTTCTTTGCCAGTGAGCGCAGACTTGTTCGATAATCGTCGATAATTCAACATCAAAGAACTCCAGCGCTCAAAGGAACACAGATACAAAGTGGTGTCAGCAGGAGGCATAGATCCTCATGAGCCACCGCAACTGCGGGGGCTCATGAGGATCTATGTCTCTTGCAGCTGGGTAGTACTCAGTTCCTCTCGACATTGAAAGGTTTAACTCTTTCGAGACGTGCCGCAACCGGATTCACGGCGTAAAGCCGCGGAATCCGGCTGCGACACGTCTCGAAAGCGTGTTAAAAGGTGTACATGCTATTGTCTTGGATATATTGGATCGTTTTAATGTTGCTTGGGCTCTTTGAGGATCAATGATTCTTGCTGATACCATTTTTCGAGTCCGCGTTCCATGGACGGCTAGGTAAGTTCGGTGTTGATTCAGCAAATATTTCCATACACGCCATCCGCGTCCACTTGGCAGTCGGAACGGTGCAAGCATGACATCACCCGTGCTCATAGACTGTTTTGCAAGTGGAACGTACGCCGTGTTGCAGAGAGGCCGTTTGTGACATTGTGACAGTGCGGCAAATCTGACGGACACACCTTGGACTGTAACGGGCCTCCGTGACAATACCGTTTAACCCAGTCAGCCCTGACGCACTACAGAAGGAGATGAGTCGACCATGATAATTCAAGGGTAGTGCTAGATTAGCTTGGCGCCTGTCGGCGCCAAGCTAATCTAGCACTGCCCTTGAATTATCATGGTCGATCCATCTCCAGCAACAGGTGCATAGACGTTAGATGACGTCTCCAAAATTTGGGAAATACGTGCGTCGGGCTGAATGAGTTAATATGTTTTAATATGTTTTAGAATTTCTGAGTTTAAGTCAGTATGTCTTGCTTATGCGTTTTATGTTTCTGTGAGCCAAAGAAAATTTCCCATTTTATGCTTGTCGTTTAATGGACAATAAAGTTGATTCAGTTCAATACTGTGTTGTCACATAACTGGCGGTCACTCCGCAGGAGTTTTGTGACAACCACAAATATTGTCGGTTTTCTCGCAACGTCATAACTAACAATTTTGAGTTCTCGATATAAAAAGAGTAAAGCTTTTTAGCCCTGTAGCTGTTGGTAGTCCATTTTGTCAATATGATTCCTGTAGGAATCATCGCGACAAAAAGCGATGCCTTTAGCAAAATGGCTAAATATGTGTCA
Organism: Semisulcospira habei; assembly: GCA_036245525.1. NCBI lineage: Eukaryota > Metazoa > Mollusca > Gastropoda > Semisulcospiridae > Semisulcospira > Semisulcospira habei. The sequence goes on from BTPG01000003.1 coordinate 244,044,159, forward strand.
AAATATGTGATCCAGGGCTTTTTTCACCAGGCGGTTGTAGGCATTTCCTGTTGAGCTACAGGTTCCGGATTCCGTCAGAAAATGGGGAAACAAGCCATAGAGCCAACAGCATCAAAATACGATTTCGCCCCATCCCCCTTAAAAAAAATGCCACTTAAAAGGTTGCATTAAAAAACCATCAATAGGTGTTAGCCTACAAATTACGTGCAGACTCCAAGGATGATAATGATAATGAAACGTTATTATCAACGGTAAAAACATTTGACAGAAACAAATCGTCATTTTACAAACTTGCCGTTGCTAACATCTACAACATAAAACAGGTTTATAAGGAAAAAATATTTCATAACAAAATAAATATAAAAAGACGCTAGATTTACACACATCATTTCAGACAACAACAATTGAAAACAATGAATGAAAATAAAGAATAACACAAAACAGAAAGACAAGAAAAAAGTAACTTAGTCTATTAACATCATATATACAAGAATAATATTATCACTCAACGTTTAAATTATAGCACACACACACACACACACACACACACACACACACACACACACACACACACACACACACACACACACATACAAGCGCTGTAGCAACTGTCACATTGTCGCAAACCTCGCTACAAAGGAGCAGAGAATAGCATCTGCAAAAGTTCCAGCCATACACATGTTCTGGAAAAAAAACTCATCACATGCCGTAGAAACATAAGCGATTTTTTCCCCCGCGGTAATAACAGTAATTGGTGCATGCTAAGGGACTGGTGCTCGGTGGTAAAAGCGTTTGCTCCAGACCAAAAGGTCCGGGTTCGAATCAGCTGGGTCAAAATTTGCTCAGACCCTTTTCGTTGTCCCCGTCTTTGAAATCACCCTCGTGGTGGACAAAAGACGTTAAGCCCTAAACATTTAACATTTGCATGGCTTAATTTCGTCTCTCAGGTGCAGCAGACTAAATTAAGCACAATGCTTTGACCCCTTTTCTGTGGAGACACTGAACTCGCTAGCCAGCTGCAAGAGGCATAGATCCTCATGAGCCCCCGCAGTCGCGGGGGCTCATGAGGATCTATGCCTCTTGATAACTCTGTTCCTAGCTATGTTACTTTTGCGGCTGTGTTATTCCTTTTTAGGGTATGTGTGTGTTGATCATAGGAAAAAATTCGGTGTTTAGTTGCGTCATTTTGGATCAGTATCACGTACTACCACGTAACAACCTGGTTCCTTACGAGGCTTTCAGTCTATCATGGTTTCACAAATTTCATACGTGGCTACCAGCGCTAGCAAAAGGGAAAGGTTTTAATAAACTAGAGCAGCAATTTTCATATTAATGAAAAATATATTATTATAAGGCACCGCCGCGTCCCTATTTCCCCAGACACGTTAACCCTTTCAGCCCTGACGCACTACAGCAGGAGAAGGGTCGACCATGATAATTCAAGGGTAGTGCCAGCTTAGCTTGGCGCCTGTCGGCGCCAAGCTAATCTGGCACTGCCCTTGAATTATCATGGTCGACCCATCTCATGCAACTGGTGTATAGTCATTAGATGGCGCCTCCAAAGTTTGGGAAATACGGCCGTCGGGCTGAATGAGTTAATTTGCGTAGCATTTACATAAGTATGACGTCTAAGGTAGCATTTTTCTGCACTCAACTCATTCTGTCCCAGGTACGAAATACCCACATTTTCTGAGTTGTCCTCTGAGGCCTGCATTACAGTTTAGGAGGCAGATCGACCATGATTGTTCAAGGGTGGTCTCAGAATAGCTTGGCGCCTATAGGCGCCAAGCTATTCTGGCACAACCCTTGAACGATCGTGGTCGAGCCATACCTTGCTGTGGTGTGTCGAGACTGAATGAGTTAAGATATTTTCTTTGAGGAGTGGTAGTAGTGGTGGTGGTGGTGGTGGTGGTGGTGGTGGTGGTGGTGGAGGTATCGGTCGTTATTGACGGAAAGGAGAACGCAATTACGAGAGAGCATAAAAAATATTCCATATTTTCCAGACGACTTATGGTACAAAACAGTTTCAATTAACAGCAAGGGTAGCAGTTTGCCTTTTAACGCACATAAGACTTGACGCATAAAGTACGCGGCATTTTGTTGCGTATCCGGACGGGACACATTTAGAATGAGTTAATATTTTTAACCCTTTGCCTCCAGTGGACGCAGATTGTGTTTCTGCAATCACAGTTAATTCAACTTCAAAGATCCAGGTGAGAAAGCTAATTTGGCACCAACCTTGAACAATAACAGCCGATATACCTCTGAGAGGTAAAGTAGTCTTGAGAAAAACCGAAAATTTTATATTCGATTTTAATTAAGTTATCAACGAAATGTAAAGATGGCTTTTCACCGTCTTGAGAGGAAATGACGTAATTCTAACGTAAGCTGCCGGCGGGTGCGCCACGCGACGAACAGCAATACTGATACAATCTTGAACTTTGAATCCCTTTTACTCTACCCCCGTCTGAAGATGTGTATGGTGCATTATTATGTCAGCAAGAGACATAGATTCTCATGAGCCCCTGCATCTGCAGCGGCTCATGAGAATCTATGCCTCTTGCAGATGGGAAAAGACTGGCTGGTGAACAGATAAAAGAGATGGAGTGTGGAGTTTGGCAAATTAGCGTTTTGCGACCACCGCAGCCAGTGAGAAAAAGGTCCTGCGTAATCACCCCGGCAGTGGAATAATACTGGTGACGTTTTCTTTCACAACAGGCAGTGACATACTCGCTTTGGGTCCTCTTTGGTCCTCGCGCTAGATTGCTAAACTGTGCGCTGAAAAAAAAAAAAACAGGAAAAGAGATATTGCGGGTAAGAAGCCAGTATTTTCTGAAGATACAGAAAAGGTCGTTCCTTGTCGGCCTACCCCTCCTTGTTGTGACACAGTTTTAAAACACAGTACAATCTGAATAATTATATGGTGCAATAAGTAAATAAATGGTTGTAATGTGCTTTGAACCTATTCAAGTAGCGGTCGACGGACAGCAGGCGAGGTTTAACACATTTCACACTAAGGTCCGAAATTCCCAAACTTGGGATTTAGGCTTTAGAGTCTACAAAGTAATTTCGATGACAGATCGACCATGCTAGTTCAAGGGTGGTGCCATGCTATTCTGGCGCCAACCCTTGAACTAGCATGGTCGATAAGCTGTAGAGCGTCAGTAGTGAATGTCTTAAATGTTAAATTCAAAATGTCAACTATTTATTGTTTTACTTTTTTATATATATATTTTTTTTTATGTTTACACTCCGTCTGTCCAGATCCAAACACCTTAAGCTCTAAGCGTGTTTTAGACGTCAGATAAAACAATCTTCATTGCACCCAATTCGTGAAAGTATTTCAGACATGACTAATGCAGTTCTTCTTTCTCTTTCGGTCGGAAGTTACGAAAAGGTTACGAACAGGCTACGCCGGAAGGCTACGTTGACCCAGTTGTCCCAGTTGGATTCGCGAAAATAGACAAAAATGGGATTATGGTCCCTATTGGGACTATTGTCATCAGTTCTCTCCAAATGGAAAACCGGGGTATCGGCCTAAAATATTAACGACCCCCCCCCCCCCCCCCCCCCCAAAAAAAAAAAAAAAAAAAAAAAAAAAAAAAAAAAAAAGCAAAACTGCAAAAACAGTTCTGGATGCAGTCCTATTAACGCGCGAATGGCGGCCCCCATCTCAGCCCTGTTTTCTGTGTCAATACTTTCAGGTCCCTCACTCAGCCATGCATGCACTTTCATCTTTAAACGGCACACACCCTCGTGAGCCCAACGACAATCTACAAGCAGGTACTGATGATAAATTTATGCCATTCCATGGTTCCAGTCTACTCATTGCTGTTTCTCGGACGAAAATGGTCATCCCGGTTTGCAAAGGTAACGGTCGTAAGTGCTTATTTTCCTTAATCTCCAAAAAACATAGATTCTCATGTGCCCCTGCGGTCGCAGGGGCTCATGAGAATCTATGGTTCTTGATGTAAAAGGATTGGTCTGTCTATTAGATTTACATCGTTTCTACTTAGAAAAAGGATGACAAAGGGAGTTTAGCCACTGACTGAAATAGCGCAAGAAGTAGACTGGTTCCGGAGAAGGCTATGAGAATAAACATGGCACAAGAAAAGGAAGGCGCCGATGTTCAAAATTACTTTTTTGTGGGAGATAAAAGGGACGACGGTCAACGTTCGATCTGAAATAACTTTTATTGTGTGAAAGCTTTTTGGGAGCACTGCTTTGGGAAAACATTTCTGTGGGCATTTTTTGTAGACAGCGTTTAGATGCCTGCTAGACGCCAGAACAATTTGGTAAATGTTTGTGGAAAAAAGTGTGTGTGTGTGTGTGTGTGTGTGTGTGTGTGTGTGTGTGTGTGTGTGTGTGTGTGTGTGTGTGTGTGTGTGTGTGTGTGTGTGTGTGTGTGTGATTTATTTTCCAAAAGTGATTTACATAGTGAAAGTGTTGCCGGGACTTCTGAAAAATATTTTGTTACAGTCTTCGTCGCTGATAACATTAATGGATATAACAATGGTCCGACATAAGGACCCTTTCCCATAGCGCTTTTACGTACATTAATTCGCTTATAACAAACTTCGGATTTTTCAAACGGAAAAATTGTGTCCCCTGGCGATTTGTTATGTCGGAAGTTTGCTGCATGTCCAACTTGTGTTACGCTCGACCTTGTTATAACAAAGTCGACTAATGCACAGCCAAGTGGTTCTAGAAGTTGATCGAACAATATCATCGAATACAGTAAGCAGTACGAGCATGTATTGCTTTGGTGTAATCGAGCTCAGACGCACACACGCAAAGACAAACAAAAAACACGATCTGCATGCACACTCACAGACAGACAAAAAGCACGATCTACATGTACACGCACAGACAGACAAAAACACGATCTACATGCACACGCACAGACAGACAAAAAGCACGATCTAAGTGCAGTCCTTGAGACAATGTCTGCGCGTGAAACACGTTTTGCCTCTGACTCGAACTGACGTTGATGGCTAAATTGACGTCTTTGGAACCGCAGTTTCTCTAAACGTCGACCTCTTCTGCGCGAACCACATGGCTATGAATGCCAGCAAGATACACAGATCCTCATGAGCCCCCGTGTGCAGCTGCGGGGGCTCATGAGGGTCTATGTCTCTTGCGTTTTGGCGTTGCTGTCTGAGCTTTGGCGGAGGGATGTTTAAACCGAGCTGACGTTGATGCCAATCCAAAGTGAAAGCGGTCACGTCGCCCTTACTCGGCTCGTCCAATCTTTGTGCCCAGGAAATTAAATTCCCTTTCCAGATCCAAAAGTACAAGCCAAAACCCTCCTGGCTACCTCAGGTTTCGGAGCATAGATGCACGCAAAAAGAAAGGTGGATTATTTGTCTTTTTCTTTCCAGTTCCAATATCGGAGACTCGAACCCCCCTGCGGACAACCTTCGTTGCGAAGCACAGATGTATACAGACAAAAGTCGATTGTTTTCCTTTTCTTTGTAGCTCCAAAACCGCACTATCTCCCTTTACACTATCTCCGATAGCAGAGCATAATTAGATGTAAAAGTTTAAGGTCCGTTGCGAGAAGCATCCAAGTGCGGTGGCCTGTGATTTTGGCCCTTACGGATGAAAGCTGTAAGCCGTAATGTCCAAAATCACAGAGCAACGCACACACTTTCAGGAGCTTCCATAACTGTATACCGTTACTGCAGCCGAAACTTTCCGCAGACTGCTAGTAGGAAAGGACGCAAAACAAAAATTACTTTGTGTGTGTGTGTGTGTGTGTTTTGCTTTGTTTTGTTTTTTTTTTGCTTTTTGTTTTTTTTTTTGTTTTTTTTTTTTTTTTTTTTTTTTTTTGGGGGGGGGTTTAATGTTGTTGTTATTTTGTTTCCTTTTGCTTTAGCCCCCGAGGTTGCAGAAAACCATTGGAGCAGAAAAAGGCGATAAGCTGAAGGAGAATATAGAAAGTGGCTAATGAGCAAATGCACTTTTCGTAGATGCAAGACACTGGCTGAGGGACCGAACCTTGACGCAGATGCTCGAGAGAAACTATGATTTACAACAGGAAGTGGCTTGCTGTTCCTTACTTCCTCTCTCCTTGACACAAATCCTGACTGCAGGGGATCATGAGGATCTACATGTCTTGTAAAAGATGGGCTGAGACACTCAGCCGGCCAGGTCCAATCGTGACC